>JAGKQL010000074.1:42293-79734 GCA_018398635.1 Cyprinodon brontotheroides
AATCTACTTTTTCATGATATTCTAATTTTATGACCAGCACCTGTATATCTGCACAGTGGGGACTACAAATCTGATAGGATTTTAATTTTTTTATTGCTGTTTTGCACAATATGCTTAACTAAATATTTTTTGTTGTTGAATATTAGAGATTCTGCAGATATATATTTTTATACATACATTGTTTAGATTTACTTATATCTTTCTACCCCTTTTATAGAATAGAAAATCTCTTTATTGTCCCACAATGGGCAAATTTACAGCAGCAGAAAGATTATTGAAAATAGGGATACCTATAATCGGCCCTATGGTAAAACTGAATATCGGACCTATGAAGCCACCCACACCGATATTTAACCGATATTTGATCAGCTACTGAGTTTTCTAAAGTCTAAAAAAAATTAAATAATGCACTTCTTCTTCTTCCTCAAAAACTGCTTTTTTACAGACTTAAAAAAACTTCTAAAGACGAGGAAAAAAATATTGATACATTAAAAATATCCCAATATCTTCATATATGCCGATAAATTGCCATTTAAAACACCATATCAATCTCTTTTACTAATGAAATATTAAGTATATGTCATCGTTATGCTACTCGAGAATGCCCCCTGAAAATTCACGAAACGTCGCCTTTATTTATATGTTATTATATTACAGATGTATCGATCTATTTTACCAACAAAATCTCTCACAGAATTTGCAAAATATCACGCAGAGTTTGTAACAAGAACGATGAAATTTCACGAGATTTTGAAAGTAAATAGATCGATACCGCATTTTAAAAATCAATTTGATTTCAGCATATGAAAATATATTTGAGTATATTATTTTCAAAGTGTCAGAAAGGGATAACAAAACTGCTATTTTCAATGACTCCTTATTTTTGTCCAGTTTTAACATCGTATCGATATCGTTATCGGCTACATGAAAGTTTTAAAATCGCCGGCGCATATCCGGATATCGGCCAAAATCCCAATATCGTGCATCACTAGTGAAAATGGTCACACAAATGTGGACCTTAGAAAAATGTCTAAGAATAACATAATAGGGAAGAGTGAAAAAAAACTATGCAATACTGTAAAGTGTTTTAACAATATAAAACTGGGAATAAATAACCAATATGCAGCTATGGACATTTTACAGTAATGGATGTTTGAAAATAGCAGCAACATCAGAGATGTGCAGAATGACGGCAGCATGTTATTTAGCGACTAAGGTTTCTATCATTAGATCCTGATTTTATTTTGATTTCACATCATTTTAGGAACCTTTATGAAAAAAAATTCAAAATACTCTAAAGTGTTTTAACAATATGTAAACTGGTGAATAAGTAACCAATATGCAGCTATGGACATTTTACATACATGTTGAGGCAAACTTCCTAAGTTATTCGCCGTGCAAGAATAAACGTAAGTAGCATGTTATTTAACTGACTAAGGTTTCTATCGGTAAATTTGATTTTATTTTGTTCCTGCTCCCCTGTGGTTGAACCTTTATTCCACCTCTGATTCTGGTAAGTGTAGTCTTGTTCGATTTGCAAAAAAAAAAAAGAAATGCAAATAAGACATGTATTTGAAAACTTCGGTATGCATTATTTTCCTGCTTTGTGCATCAAATTTCACGGCTAAGCACCCGAGCTTACGGCGTAGACCTAATCGCTGGGTAGACCTGTTCACCACAGCCAGAACTCTTCCGGTCTCCCTTACTTTCAAAGGACTTCCCCTGGATCCAGTTCTAGGTAAGACCGCGATCCTTGGAGGATGCAGCTCCAGGTTTTCAAGCAGAGCCAGTGTCTCTCTGTGGAGCTGAGGTGCCTACACCTCCAGCTCTCTGTCTCTGCCTTCCAGATAGCGGAAGAATTAAACACTCTCAAGCCAGCTTATTTGGTTGCTGAGAGTAGTTTTTCATTAATTGCATGTTTGAAGAACAAGAAAGAGACATACATGACAATGAAAAAAACATCTCCCACTATCTTCCATTCTCTGTAAATCAGTCTACCGTCAGTCTGCAAAGATCCTGGTCTGTCAGCAGATCCCAGATCTCTGTCATTCACAGTATTATCATTGTAAGAGCCATAAAGCAGAAAAGATAGAATATGCAAGAAATAAGTACAGTTCATAGTTGCAGTTTATATTTTCTTTCATTCTTAGTTCATGTCATTGTGTATTTCATAGTTCTAAGAAAACAGTTATTGATATAAAAAATATTTGATGACTGCCCCTTTAAGTGATGTAACTGAGAACGTGCAGGTGCTGTTTTGGCAGAGCTGCATAAGGCATGGGAGCATAATGTTTTCTTACCGTGCGTCTTCTGATTTTGTAACCCTTTTATTTCTAAGTAAAGACATAAAAACTTTAAGAACTTGTCATGTCGTGCGAGTGAAGAAATTACTGTGTCTGCAGCTCTAAGTGGTATTTGGGAAAATGAAGAAAGATTGCCACTACATTTAGTAAGAAAACTGCTCATGGATGGATCAGGAGGAGCTGAAAACCGAACTTTTTGGATGCTAACAAAGAGACAACCAGCAGTTAACACCTCTGAACGGTCTGTCAGATTGGAGCATCAATCTGGAGAGGATTAATTCAAAGCAAACGAGGTGGTAAGCCTTCTTAATTTACATATGAAAAAGGACAGTCTCTGGAAATATGAATGGACAAATTGCCATTAAAGACTCGTTTTGCTAAATGGAAGGAATCTACAAGCTGTGCTAGTATAAAGCTAAGTGAAGCCAAGAAGCTAACGCAAGCTAGCTACTGAATGACTTGCAGTTTGAGCCCAGAAGCTAATGCTATTTATTACTCAGTGACTTGCAGATTCATGCTAACTTGTTAACTGAAGCCTGAAACCGAAATTTAATGGAGCTCTGTGTGTTTTGAATGCTGTGAAGCATACTTTGGATGAAGAAGAGTGTTAGTGGAATACTTTTTATTCATATGCACACAGTTTGCACTCGGCTTTATTGAGAAAAGAAGTATGGAGGAAGGTAATGTTGAAACAGTTGGCACTGAAGAAACAGCCATTAAACGGCCAGTCAAGTTAACTGAGAAGGCTGTTGAAGAGAAACTGCACAGGTTGCTGCGCATCAGGAGAGGATTTCTAGCTCGACTTACAACTCTAAGGAGGGAAGTTACCAGTTTAATCACTTTAGCTGATAATTTGCCAACAGTGAAAGCGATAATACAGGAAGAATTTATTCCAGTTCTCCAAGATTTTATTGACATCACTTAACAATTAGGTAAACTTTTACCTGAGGATGAGAAAGAGGCAGATATTACCAACTGGTTTGAGCCTAAAATGATAGTTATCAGACAGTTTATTGAAGAAACTGAAAAATGGATGCAGCTGGAGACATTGAGCTTCCAAAAGGCAAATCAAGAAACACAAGCTGAGGAGGATATAAACCCTGATGATAGTGTGTCACAAATAAGCCATGAGTCCAATAGGTCAGTGACCAAGGGTCCGGATGCTGGACGCTCAACTGTTGTGTCTTCTCGTGCATCAGCTTGTGCTATTGAAGAGGCCGAGCTCTCTGGTCTAGTGGAGCGTGCTGCTATTCTAGAGAAGAAGCAAGAGTTAGAAATGGAAGAAATACGTATCAAAGCAGCTAAAGAAAAGTTGGATCTAGAGGCAGCTATTGTGGAAAAAAGAACAAAAGTCAGAATATTAAAACAGTATGAGAAATCAGAGGATGGCATGAGCAGCTATATGCGCTCTCGTCCAACAGGTGGTGCAAGAGTGAAGGAAGAGGAAAACCCCTTCCCTTTCACCCAGAGCAGGCCTTCTTACAGAGGCCAGGCATCACTCAGGCCATTGCAAGGTGCTAGACATCAGGTGGCTACAGTAAACACTGCAGTGCAACATCATGATGGAAGCATGAGTGGCCTTCTGAAAGTAATGGAAAACCAAAACGCTATAACAGAGATGCTTGTTAAGCAACAGCAATATGCTAAGCTTCCAGACAAAGAAATAGCAGTGTTTAAGGGTGATCCACTTACCTATAGATCTTTCATTAGAGCTTTCGAACAAGCTATTGAACAGAAGACGGACAGTGAACAAGACAAGCTGTATTACTTACAACAGTTTACTTCAGGAGAGCCACAGGAGCTTGTCCGAAGCTGTGAACACAGACCATCACACAAGGGGTTCAAAGAAGCAAAAGAACTCTTAAAGAAACATTACGGAGATGAGTTGGTGATTGGAAGCGCTTATATGGATAAAGCTTTAAAGTGGCCGCAAATCAAGGCTGAAGATGGAAAAGCACTTAAGAGCTATGCTTTATTCCTAACTGGTTGTTGCAACACAATGCAGGATGTCGAATCGATGGAGGAAATGGATAATCCCACAAATATGAGGATGGTGGTTTCCAAACTGCCTTATAAGATGCGAGAGAGTTGGCGCAATGAAGCATTTAAAATCAAGGAGAAAAGAGGGCTTAGAGCAAGATTTGCTGATCTCGTCGCCTTCATTGACCGACAGTCTAAGGTAGCCACGGATCCGCTCTTTGGAGACCTCCAAGGCAAAAACCCACAACCAATAGGAAAAAGCAAGGAAACTGGAACAGTGGCCAAGAGTGGAGCAAATGGATCAAGCTTCGCAACCAACGTGGCAGTGGAAAAGAAAAATGCAGCTTCAACACCAAAGCAAGGAAGCTCATCGAAGATAGGAACTTCTTTTGAAACTCCATGTTTATTTTGTCAAGGAAATCACACCTTGGAAGCTTGTAACAAGATCAAGGAGAAAATGAACCAGGAACGTCTTGACTTTTTAAAGTCAAAGGGACTGTGTTTCGGGTGTTTGAGACAAGGTCATATTAGCCAGAACTGTAAGAAGAAGACAGTATGCAATCAGTGCTCACGAAAACACCCAGAAATTCTTCATCAGAATGAAGAACCTAAGAACGCAACTTCTGTACCGGAACAGGGTAATAGGTCGAAGGAAGAGGTGTCTGTGACTCTAGGTCCTGACAAGAAAGAAGTGTGTGGCTACACTGGGGCCGGAGAAACAGACTGTCTACTGCCTATAGTTCCTGTGAAGGTGAAGTCCCGAAGCAGTGGAAGATCCATAGAGACCTACGCGTTTATGGATCCTGGGAGTACAGCCACGTTCTGTACGGAGGACCTTAGAAAGAAGCTGAATGAGAAGGGAAAGCCAACTCAGATCTCCTTGAGCACAATGTGTCAGAACGAAGCAGAGAAACGGAAGTTGGTCAACAGCTACCTACTTACGGACCTTGAAGTGTGTAGTCTTAATGGAGAGGAGTACTTTCGGCTACCTAAAGTTTTCACACACAACGACATTCCTGTGCAGAGAGAAAACATTCCCAGTCAGCAACATCTACAGAAGTGGTCCTACCTGAATGAGGTACATTTACCATGTATTGATGCAAGTGTAGACCTTCTCATTGGCGCCAATAACTCTAAAGTAATGGAGCCCTGGCATGTAATTAACAGCCAAGAGGAAGGACCCTATGCTGTAAAGACGGTTCTCGGCTGGATGGTGTATGGTCCAGTGACGAATGAAAACCCGCATGTCAGAGTCAAGACAACTCCTTACAGTGTTAACCGAATTGCAGTTGAGGAAGTGGAACAGCTACTTATACAGCAATACAACACAGATTTTCCAGAACGTGTATATGATGATAAAGAGGATGACAGAGGCTGTTCATGAAAATGCAAAGCACAACCAAGTTCAAAGACGGCTGTGGGGCTCCCACTGAGAGACAAGGCTGTGAAAATGCCCAACAACCGATGTGTGGCCGAACAGCTGCTGGCCTTAGAAGAAAATTAACAAGGAACCAAGAGTTTCTTGAGGACTACAAAGGCTTTATGGAAAGTATTCTGGGAAAAGGCTATGCCATGGAAGTTCCTCAAGACCAGCTTGCCCATGGTGACAACAGGGTGTGGTATGTTCCACACCACGGGGTGTACCACCCGAAGAAAAAGAAAATACGAGTTGTTTTTGATTGCAATGCCAGCTTCCAGGATGTCTCACTCAATGGTCAGTTGATGCAGGGACCTGACTTAACCAACACGCTCATTGGTGCCTTAGTGAGGTTTCGAGAAGAACCAATAGCTGTGATGGCGGACATAGAGTCCATGTTTTATCAGGTGAGAGTCCCAGAGACAGACGCTGACCTATTGCGATTTCTGTGGTGGCCGGCTGGTGATCTTAGCACACCTGTAAAGGAGTACAGGATGATGGTCCATCTGTTTGGAGCGACGTCTTCACCTAGCGTTGCATCCTATGTGCTACGAAGAACCGCAGAAGATCAAAGAGATACCGCACCCCCAGAAGCTGTGGAAACAGTTCTACATAATTTCTATGTAGACGACTGTCTTAAATCGGTGGCGACCGAGGAGGAAGCAGTCTTCTTGGTGAAGAATCTTCGAGACCTGTGTGCTGAAGGAGGTTTTACCCTCACCAAGTGGGTTAGCAACAGCAGGAGAGTCTTGTCTTCCATTCCTGAAGAACTTCGAGCCACTGAGTTAAGAGACCTCGACCTCACACAGGATGCTTTGCCCACCGAACGAGCTCTCGGTGTACAATGGTGTACAGAGGATGATGTGTTCACATACAGCATCAAGCCACAAGACAAGCCCAAGACAAGAAGAGGTGTTCTTTCTGTCGTAAATTCCACCTATGACCCTCTTGGCTTCCTGGCACCACTGATACTCCCCGCTAAGCTTCTCCTGAGAGACCTGTGTAAAGAAAAGCTAGGATGGGATGAAGAGATAAGTGACTCACAAAAAGAACAGTGGAGTAAGTGGTTGGAAGATCTCAGTCTCCTCTCAGGCTTCAATGTCAGAAGATGTGTCAAACCTCAGGCCTTTGGAACCAGAGTAGTTGCCAGGTTACACCATTTTTCAGATGCGAGTGAGGTCGCCTATGGCACAGCATCTTACCTTGTTCTGATGAATGACCTAGGCAGAATCCATTGTTCCTTGATGATGGGGAAGTCTCGAGTGTCCCCACTCAAGCAGATCACTGTGCCAAGGCTGGAGTTGACTGCAGCGGTGGTTGCAGTCAAGGTGGATAGGATGCTGCAAGCTGAAATGCAGATCCCACTTCAGCAGTCAATCTTTTGGACTGACAGCACAACGGTTCTGAAGTACATCGATAGTGACACAGCCCGTTACAAGACCTTTGTGGCAAATAGAATCACACTTATACGAGAGGCCACTAAACCATCTCAGTGGAGGTACGTCAGAACGTCGCAGAACCCAGCTGATAAAGCAACCAGAGGTATGAAAGCAAAAAAGTTCATGGAAGATAAAGACTGGATAAATGGCCCAGAATTCCTTTCACGGCCAGAAAGCGAATGGCCACAAAGACCTGACAATCTGAATCAGAGCATGCAGAATGACCCAGAGGTGAAAAGTGTCACAGTAAACACCATCACAATGGAAGAAAAGCTTGATTGCATGAACAAGTTAATCGAGTACTATGACAGTTGGAACCGACTGAAAAGGGCGACTGCATGGATTCTGAAAGTTAAAGAACTTTTGTTCAATCTGAAAAACAAAAGAAAAGAGTTTCAAAGTGAAATAAGTCAAACAGAAAAGGATCCAGTGAAGCAGAAGTTGCTTGTGCAAAAAAGCATGGAAAGGTACAGGAGTACCATGGAAAAGAAAGCACTTACCTTGGAACAGCTGACAACGGCAGAAGCAGAAATCATCAGGTACAGCCAAGCCCAATGCTTTCCTGAGGAGATTAATGCGCTCTGCAATAGTAAGTCTGTAAAGAAGAGCAGCCAGCTGCATAAACTTGATCCCATGCTGAAAGATGGCATTCTTAGGGTAGGAGGACGGCTAGCTAAATCTGCCATGCCAGTGGACACAAAATATCCTGTGATACTGTCCAAACATTCAGGAGTTGCATTTCTCATCCTGAGTGACATCCATGAGAGAAAACAGAAAAGGATCCAGTGAAGCAGAAGTTGCTTGTGCAAAAAAGCATGGAAAGGTACAGGAGTACCATGGAAAAGAAAGCACTTACCTTGGAACAGCTGACAACGGCAGAAGCAGAAATCATCAGGTACAGCCAAGCCCAATGCTCTCCTGAGGAGATTAATGCGCTCTGCAATAGTAAGTCTGTAAAGAAGAGCAGCCAGCTGCATAAACTTGATCCCATGCTGAAAGATGGCATTCTTAGGGTAGGAGGACGGCTAGCTAAATCTGCCATGCCAGTGGACACAAAATATCCTGTGATACTGTCCAAACATTCAAGAGTTGCATTTCTCATCCTGAGTGACATCCATGAGAGGATCGGTCACTGTGGGCGTAACTATATGTTATCGCAGTTAAGAGAGAAGTTTTGGATCCCACAAGCAGTCTCCACCATCAGAAAGCTCATATCCAAATGCACGGTCTGCAGAAGACTACAAGGACGAGTTGGTGAACAGAAAATGGCACCTCTGCCCGAAGATCGTCTTGTACCAGACAAACCACCATTCACTAATGTTGGAATTGATTACTTCGGCCCATTTGAAGTGAAACGGGGCCGGGGCACTGTCAAAAGATATGGTGTGATGTTCACCTGCCTCACCATCAGGGCAGTGCACATTGAGGTGGCTGATAGTCTGGACACAAGTGCCTGTATCAATGTCCTTCGTCGCTTTGTGAGTAGAAGAGGACAGGTCTCCATAATCCGATCCGACAATGGCACCAATTTTGTTGGTGCCGAGAAGGAATTGAGAGAGGCACTGAAAAACCTGAACCAATCAGAGATTGAGAAGACAATGCAAAAGAAAGGCATCAAGTGGATTTTTAATAGTCCCGCAGCATCACATGAAGGCGGGACTTGGGAACGGCAGATCCGTTCAGTTCGTAGAATTCTTAGTGCCCTTCTCAAGGAACAGACCCTCACCGACGACAGCCTTCAAACACTTCTTTGTGAGGTTGAAAGCATAATAAATGGCCGACCCATAACTAGCGTGTCAGATGATCCATACGATTTAGATCCTCTGACCCCTAACCACCTGTTGTTGATGAAGGTACAGCCTAACCTGCCACCAGGAATCTTCAACCAGGATGATCTATACGCAAGAAAGCGCTGGAGGCAAGTACAGTATCTTGCGGATCTATTCTGGCGCAGATGGACTCTCGAATACCTCCCCCTCCTCCAAGAACGTCAGAAGTGGACGAGACAGAAAAGGAATTTTGAACCTGGAGATGTGGTGCTAGTAGTAGACAGTTCATCTCCACGCAACTCATGGATCATGGGAAGAATAGTTCAAGTCCTACCTGACTCCAGTGGAACTGTACGTCGTGTCAAGTTGCAAACGAAGAACAGCATCCTGGAGAGATCTGTGCATAAGCTATGCTTATTGCAAGAAGCCATATGAAGAGAAAGAAGATAAAAGGACTCTTACTTTAAGATTGTTTATTTGTAGTTTATTAATAGTCTTGATTTGATGGCTCTTAGTTTAAGTTAATTATAATTGAGTAATCTTACAATATACCCAATTAGGGGCCGGATATGTAAGAGCCATAAAGCAGAAAAGATAGAATATGCAAGAAATAAGATAAAAGGACTCTTTTACTTTAAGATTGTTTATTTGTAGTTTATTAATAGTCTTGATTTGATGGCTCTTAGTTTAAGTTAATTATAATTGAGTAATCTTACAATATACCCAATTAGGGGCGGATATGTAAGAGCCATAAAGCAGAAAAAGATAGAATATGCAAGAAATGTACAGTTCATAGTTGCAGTTTATATTTTCTTTTATTCTTAGTTCATGTCATTGTGTATTTCATAGTTCTAAGAAAACAGTTATTGATATAAAAAATATTTGATGACTGCCCCTTTAAGTGATGTAACTGAGAACGTGCAGGTGCTGTTTTGGCAGAGCTGCATATGGCATGGGAGCATAAAGTTTTCTTACCGTGCGTCTTCTGATTTTGTAACCCTTTTATTTCTAAGTAAAGACATCAAAACTTTAAGAACTTGTCATGTCGTGCGAGTGAAGAAATTACTGTGTCTGCAGCTCTAAGTGGTATTTTGGAAAATGAAGAAAGATTGCCACTACAATTATAGTGTTTTCTGCAGAAATTGAGCTTTAGTTATGAGACCATAACAGGCTGTTTCTGAACTGATTTTAGCTGCACTATGTGTACAAGGGAGTGAAATGTATTTATTTATGAGAGAATTTACCCAAATAAAATCTGGATCACGTACCTGTTGATGTTGAAATGCTAACTTTTTAAAAAATTTGAATTTAAATCCCAGAGATAGTTGGTATCACACATCATGGTGCTTCTATATCAAAGCAGAAAGGACAAGAAACATTTCTAACCTAAAACCAACAGTGTAAAGGTTGGAAATCAGCTTCTCCACTGGAACCGACTGTTTATGCAGCCTGTAGAACAAAAGGCAGAAATAGGGAAGCAATCAGGTTAAATTCTGACAAACGGGGTCTATAACACAGATAATAGGAGAGATTAGGTGGCTGCATGGTTGCCCGATTAAAATGAACAAACAAAACTAATAGGTCAGAATATCTTTCCTCATCTCTGGCCTCGGATCTATCAAAAACGTGTATGATGTTGGTGAATAATGTGAAATATTGTCTGAAACTGAAGTTTTGTGATCAAAAACATCATTGTGAGCAGGCAGCATCTAAAAGCATCTAAATCTGCAGAGTCCTGAAGGTTGTGATCCAGGTGGATCTGGAAGAATATGGACTGTAAAACACCTGTTTAAGTCTTCAGACATGCCTGTAATCTATGTAATAGATTAGCTTCATCTGGATTTATAGACAGATATAGCTGGGTATCATCAGCATCACAGTGGAAATTAATCCCCATGCTGTCTAATAACTCTACCGATTGGGAGCATGTATAGTAAGTAAAGAGAAGTGGTCCTAGCACTGATCCCTGTGGTACTTCACAGGTAACCTTTGAGCATGGTGAAGATTTATCATTAACGTGAACAAACTGAAATCGGTCAGATAGATAAGATTTAAACCAGTCTAGTGCTGTTCCTTTAATTCCTTTAAAATATTCAAGTCTTTCTAAAATAATATTATGACCAACTGTATCAAATGCAGCACTAAGATCCAACAGGACAAGTACAGATATAAGTCCATTATCGGAGGCCATGAGAATATCAGTTCTGGTAATTCACGGTAGATCTTACCCTCATCTTAATGGCTCTTGGAATACTGGTCCTCAGTATAAATATTAATATGGTTTAACTAACTTTATCTGATGCCTCCTTCATTGGAGTTTCTTCAATTGGTCTGTTCAAAATTATTTTTCTTCGTGTCTTTAGAGCATTTTAATTTGGTTTGGTCAAATATCTTTTTCTATCATCAGTGAAAATAAGTATCCTCCTCTTGAGTGATACAGCTGAGTTACTTTGCTAAAATCAGCTCAACCTGTGACACATTGAGCTGGGGTATGTCTCTTCCAGGCAGAGGTGTACAGGAAGCACTGCTGAGTTTAGGGTGTCTCATTACTTCCTCATTTGCCAGACAGTCACTGTGGTGTTGGATGTAAATGCTTTACTTTCCTTAATAATTGTTTGTGGGGAAATAAATTTAGGCCAGAATGAACTTCATATCTTCAGGTTCCTTGATAGGATCCACTCACTCCTCAACCTCAAGGAGAGTTTGGTGCTTTTATGTGAGGTGTCCTTTATTTAACCACCAATAGAACGCCTTTTTGCTGTGTTTGTCTCTCTAGACTGCCTGCAGGATTATGTTGGAAAAGAGGAGGATTTCTCTGACCAGCAGCTCTGTGGACAGGAGAGGAAATCCAGTTTGGACCAAGAGGAGCCAGAACCTCTGCAGATAAAAGAAGAGCAGCAAGAACCAGAACATCCCTGGATAAAAGAGGAAACCATGGAGCTCCCCATAAGTGAGCAGGAAGAGCAGCTTGTTCTGAAGCAGGAGACTGAAGACAAACCTTTCCCATGTTTGACATGTGGAGAAAACTTTTTAAAAACAGAACTTTTAATGGATCACATGAGAACTTACACAGGTAAGAATATTTATGAATGTCAATCCTATGGCAAAATGTTCACAAAGAAATCTAGTATTGATGGGAAAATCAGAACTCAAAGCCAACTAAAAACCTCTTAAAGGGGAACGCTATTTGTTTTATATTGGGCCCTTGATTTTATGTTATTACATCATGTTCTACTCACCCATAGGAGTTCTGTGTCATTTGGAGCTGTTCTGAAGATATTCCGTTAGGTTATGTCCAAGTAACGTCTTCCTATGGGCAACGACGTGAAGGCACAAACTAAACTGTTCATGATTTATCATTTATGATACGGCGGCATAACATGTAGGTGAATCACTGTCCCCCAGACATCCGCGGTTAGATTTTTTATATTTATATAAACCACCGGTTTTGCCAGCATCATTTTCCATCTGTTTCCTTTTGATTAAAAAAAGATTGTCTACACGTCCTCCTTCACTAAAACAGTGGCCATTTTATGACACTTGATCATCAATGTGCAAGAGCTTAGAGAGCAGCAGGTGAGGCAATTCTCAGCAGGCATGCTGCTCTTCTTCTTGTAACACTGGTTCAGTGAAAAGCTAAAGGGCTATTCCACCTGTTTTATTACAGCCTTAAGTTTTGTTAATCTGCTCTTCAATTGAAATCTATAGCAATCAGACACTTTAAACCTGGTTTATATTATTCCAAGATAGAAAAAGAATTTTTAAAACTCCCTTTTGGTTTTGACAAAGTTTTTCTGCCTTGTGAAACTTTAGAAAGAGCGCTGAAAGGGCTTTTTGTTTTGCTTCAGGGTCACATATTAACAAGGTATAATCCAGATTAAAACACGTAGTTCAATTTAGTTCTTGCACCGTATCAATCTGGGTATCTTTCTGTAGAACATGTTAACAAAAGGGAGGATCATTCAGTACAAGTCCTGGAGCTTATTGGGTATCCACCTCCCAAGTCAAGCTTTTAGCCAATCACAGCCGCAGTAGCAGGTGAGACGTATCAGGTTCTTGATTTGTTTTATGGTGTTAACTGATAAATCAAATCTTACCAAATCTGGTTGAGAGGAAAACATATTTTCCATCCACAGAGGCAAAAATCGTGTCCTTTCACTAATTTTTCTAAAAGAAATGGAAGGTATTCTAGCTAAAAAAGGAGCAGACATATTTGTTTTCTTCAGCCTTCTGCCTCTTGTGGACATGTCGTCATACAGGTCTCTGCATTTCAGATTGTTCAAAAGGAACAATTGGCTTTGTCATATTTCTATTGTCATCCTCTGATATCTAAATGCTTTAGACTTCAGGTGTATCACAGTGATACACAGTTGCTTCACGTTAGAATGAGTCATTAAATAGGAGGAGCTTGAGCAGCATGAATCTTTCTCACAAGAATAACAAATGGTTTAACAGGAATCTAGTGTGGATTAGTTTTTACTCTAGGTTTCAGAGTGAAGTAGAAATAAACTGGGGAGGGAAAAGATTGAACTTGTTTTGTGATTGAAGTTAACATTTCTTCTGTAGAATAATGTCCATAAAAATGTCATCTATGTCAATATCACCCTGCTTTTCTTAAAATGTTCTGCATTACCCAAATTGTGTCTTAAGAGGTGCATTCTGTCCTTTTACAATCCTTTTAAATCTTTTTCTACTTATTGTGTCTAAAAAGTCAGAAAGTTTACACTCTAGCTCTGCACAGAGGTCAGCAAAGACAGAATGCTAGATAAAGAGCTGGATCAGACCAGAATGGGATGCAGCTCTGGCTTTCTGGAGAGCACCTCCCTTTTATTTTGGCCCTCTGTGATGCACAAATGTAGTTCCAGTCTGTTTGCATGTAGTTAGATCAACAAAAGGATGATTAAAGTCAGGTGTCCTTTCTTTAACCCATGATAGAAATTCTTTCTGCTGTGTTTGTCTTTCCAGACTGCTTTCAAGGTTATGTTGGGAAAGAGGAGGATTTATCTGACCAGCAGCTCTATGAACAGGAGAGGAATTTCAGTTTGGACCAAGAGGAACCAGAAGCTCTGCAGATAAAGGAAGAGCAGAAAGAACCAGAACATCCCTGGACAAAAGAGGAAACCATGGAGCTCCCCATAAGTGAGCATGAAGAGCAGCTTGTTCTGAAGCAAGAGACTGAAGATACAGTAGAGAAATGTTTACCATGTTTGACATGTGGAGAAAACTTTCTGAAAAAAGAACATTTATTGGATCACATGAAAAGTCACGCAGGTCAGATTTATCAATGTCAATCCTGTGGCAAAATGTTCATGGAGAAATCTAGATTTGAGGGATGCACACAAATTCAAACAGGTGAGAAACTCTTTTGCTGTACCATTTGTTACAAGAATTTTACTGTAAAAAGTCATTTGACTTCAATGATGAGAATTCCCACTGAAGAGAAGCCTTTTGAATGTCCATCCTGTGGAAAAAGCTTCATCTCTGAGTTTGATCTTAATAATCATATCAGAATTCACACAGGTGAGAAACCTTTTTCCTGTGCCATTTGTAACAAGGATTTTACTAAAAAAGGTAGTTTGACTTCTCACATGATAATTCACACTGGTGAGAAACCTTTTGAATGTCTGTCCTGTGGAAAAAGCTTCACTCAGAAATCTAATCTTGATAGACACATCAGATTACACTCAGATGAGAAACCTTTTTCCTGCACCATTTGTAACAAGAATTTTAATGTAAAAAGTAATTTAACAGATCACATGAGAAATCATACTGGTGAGAAGCCTTTTGAATGTCTGTCCTGTGGAAAAAGCTTCTCTCAGAAGTATAATTTTGATACACACATCAGATTACACTCAGGTGAGAAACCTTTTTCCTGTACCATTTGTAACAAGGACTTTACTAAAAAAGGTAGTTTGACTTCTCACATGAGAATTCACACTGGTGAGAAACCTTTTGAATGTCTGTTCTGTGGAAAAAGCTTCACTCAGAAATCTAATCTTGATAGACACATCAGCTTACACTCAGATGAGAAACCTTTTTCCTGCACCATTTGTAACAAGAATTTTAATGTAAAAAGTTATTTAACCAATCACATGAGAATTCATACTGGTGAGAAGCCTTTTGAATGTCTGTCCTGTGGCAAAAGCTTCACTGAGAAATCTAGTCTTGATAGACACATCAGATTACACTCAGATGAGAAACCTTTTTCCTGCACCATTTGTAACAAGAATTTTAATGTAAAAAGTAATTTAACCATTCACATGAGAATTCATACTGGTGAGAAGCCTTTTGAATGTCTGTCCTGTGGAAAAAGCTTCACTCAGAAATCTAGTCTTGTCAAACACATGAGAGTTCACACAGGTGAGAAGCTTCTCCTGAATGATCTGTGACAAAGCTTTTAAAGGAAAAGATCATTTGAGTATTGAGATGATATTTATTCATGCATGATCTGGAATGATTTCTATTTTAAAAAACCATTTGTTTCACGTTAGTCACAGCCATTAGACACCACAGGAATGAACAGTAGAGGCGTTTTCCATGTTTGACTGGTGATAAAATGTCCATCTATTAAATCCTTCACCTCATTACATGAGAAACTCACATGTTAATGGTCTTTTTAAAGCAAAGTTTTGAGAAAGCCATTAATTAACAACTCTGTTTACATAGAAACTAGAACAGATAAGGTGTTATATTGTTAACCTGCTAAATATTCAGGTCCTGGGTGAATATGTGGATGTGAACATTTGAAAGTTAATTATTTTGGTCCTGAGTAAATTAGATTTATTGGGCCAAAAAAAGAATGTTGCCCTAACAAAACAAAAGATGTTTACATTCACAATTTCTTAATTTTTCTGTAATGAAGGGAATAAACATAATTAAGTGCAACTGAAACACCTTAGTTACAGGTGAAGCTAGTTTGCTGTCCATACAACATGCAATTGAGAAGTTATAGATTTTTAAATAAAAAAAAAAAATTCAGACAAACCCCTGCTGTGCCATTTTGGCATGGTGTGGCACACCTTTTTCTGAATGAATCTGTTCAGAAAAGAAAACTCACATGTTTTATCTTTGGGACTAAGAACCTTTTAGTTGAATGATAAGCTATCGGTTGGAAATATTCCAGGAATAGAATTTTATTCAGATGAAAATATCCTCAGATAAATATAAAGTCAAAGCTAGGACAGATTTAATGAGCTTTGCTCAGTTTTGCTGATGTTTTTGGAGGATATTCTAAGAGGTCAGCTGCAAATGATCAGAGTTTAGCTCATTAGCAATGCATCAATCAGCCCTGCTACATGTGTTTTTTAAACCAGGCCCACCGAAACTCCAACTGTTTTTGGCACAGTGTTAGAGCTATGGTCAATGGATATTAGAATGAAGTAGATCATCTATAGAGGAGACTCAGATGAAGATTTGGGACATATATAAGTGTGTGTCAGTCAAGGGTGTAACTTTGTGTTGAAAGTTGGTGGGGACGGCTCATAAGGAAAGGGAGCTACCTGCGCGACGCCTTTTTTTTTTTGTTGGAAAGGATAAAGCCAAAAAAATGTGAATAACATTTATCAATTTAATGCTTACAGTTGAAAACATAACTGTTACAATATTCACTTATATATTTTGTGCAAAAAATATCAAATCTAAACAGACAGTACAAATCAAATAAATATATCAATTTTGTAGAACATTTATTGACGGTCAATTTTAGGTCACTTTTTAAAATTAATTTACTTTTAAACCAGGACTCGGACAAGATCTTATGGGACCTTAAGCAGAATATGATTAAGCAACTCCGTCTTTCTGTCAAGAACATCCACCAGCAGGGTATCAATACTGATTTGATAGAATCTGGGAGAGCGGGACTATGTTCAACCATCCATTTTCTTTAACCTTATCCCCCTCAGTGGGATCAGGAGGTGCTGGTGCATATCTCTAGCCACGCTCTGGGTGAGAGGTGGGATCACCCCTGGACAGGTCACCAGTCTGTGCGCAGTATGTTCAACCAGCTTAAAAGCAGTGTTGGGCACGTTACTGAAAAAGTAATTAGTTATAGTTACTAGTTACTTCTCCCAAAAGTAACTGAGTTACTAACTGAGTTACTCCACAATAAAAGTAACTAGTTACTAGTAAAAGTAACTATTGCGTTACTTTTGTGTTTCTCACCCCTCGCACTTCTCACCACCCAGCCCCCCACCTTCTCGCCGTGTGTTTCCAAAGCCAGCTGAATAGAGCGGACGACAAAGACAAGAACCTGCAGAGAGTTTTGCATTTATTGCAACTCAATGTAAATGAAATCAGGGGGAACGCGATGTGAAGTTTTTTAACAGGGCATTCAGATCTGGTGAGTATATGAAATTAATAACTGGGGATGTCTCATTCTGAAATCCTGTGTGTTTGGGCTGTTATAGATACTGCAACATCTATCTATCCATCTATCTATCTCTGTGTGTGACATAAAATATAGATCTCCATCCCTGCCACAAAGGCCATCAAATAATGTTTAAAATAAAAATACAGTAGGTTGAAAAGGCAGATCCATCCATCCATCCATCCATCCATCCATTCCATTTCTCCCTTTCTCCATATAGGCTATCATTTGATCGTTCATCCATCCTCCATAGTTCTCCTGTGGCGTGAGCACAGGGCTTACATCCATCCTGTTGCGCCGCCTTTAGCTGTAGCATGCTGCGCTTTCCTCTTGCTCCGTTGGCGCTAATGCTGGTGACTCGTACGCCTGCGCCATGCGGAGATGCAGAGTGGGAAACCGTGATTCTGATGGGGAACGCAGCTCGACGTGAACACCGTATTTCCATGTGGAAAACGCTGTTTTGCTGCTGGAGTCATCCTCACTCTCCATCTCTGTGTGTGCTGTGTACGTTAACACCCCACCAGCGGAAACACCCACCTACCCAACTTACAGACGGAATCTCACTATTCATCAGCCATTCTCATCCTCCCTCTCTCATGACAAGGCCGCGCACCTCTGGATGACCTAAAAATAATCTTTAATATCTCTTAAAACAAAAGTAGCACAAACAATATTTTTTTTCTGCACAAATCTGCACTAACGTTGCAGTAACCATTCAGTCTATTTGCAGAGTTTTTGGCGTGGGTGGGGTGTCAGCTTCACGCAGCGGCGCACGAGTCCTATCATGAAAAAAGGTTCATTGTGCAACCTGAGTAACGCGCAGTAACGGGTGTCTGCAATGGTAACTCGCGTTATAGTTACAGTCAAAGTAATTAGTTAGATTACTCGTTACTAAAACAAGGTAGCGGACGTTAGTAACGCCGTTACTTTCAACGCCGTTAGTCCCATCACTGCTTAAAAGTAATGGGTAATCAGATTTATTATTTGCACTTTTACTAAGTGAACTTTCTAACTCCCTTAAATCTGAAATTCCAATGCCAAAATTGTTTAAATCTTTTATCTTTGGACCCCCTGCAGAGTGACGTCACACCTGCAAGATCCTATCCTTACCTCCCTGCTAGATTGCATAAAGCAGCTTGCTCATGAGTTGTCAACTTAACACGCTAAATCTTAAATGTACGTGTACATATAAAAGAAAAAGGGGCGCAGTGCTTGCTACTGAATGTCAACACTAAAGATAACCGTATTTTCACGACCATAAGGCACACCG
This sequence comes from Cyprinodon brontotheroides, assembly GCA_018398635.1. Lineage (NCBI taxonomy): Eukaryota > Metazoa > Chordata > Actinopteri > Cyprinodontiformes > Cyprinodontidae > Cyprinodon > Cyprinodon brontotheroides. Next base: position 60,837 of record JAGKQL010000074.1, read on the forward strand.
TGACTAAAAGTAGCAGTCTCAGTTATGTGTCCCATTTCTGTATTTAACACACACATAAAGCGCACCGGACTATAGGGCGCGTTTTTATATACAGGTACATGTCCTCTACTACCTTTAAATACCTCTACTGCGTATTCAAAAATACAGCGAGGGGCAAAACTGAGTATGACTGTGCTTTATTCATGTATTTATTAAAAGTATTAATCAAACCTGGCAGCTGGCCGTGAGACAGACACATCGCAGATGACACAGCGCTATGATCACTCCTAAATTAACTTAAAATCCTGAAACCTGCCGACGGAATATGTTCGTTTTTATGGGTGCCTGCAGTTTAAATTATTTAAATAAAAAAACACCTGCCAGCAGCCGCCAAGGTGAACCCGGAGGCTGCCCAGCCTAGAGGCTGCTGATGAAAGGATTTCTCCTGTCGGCGCACACCGCTGGTATGTGGGGGTCTGAGCGCCTCCGACAGAAATAGATAATCTGGATGAACTGACTGCAATTATTAAGTTTTCAGGTGGACTTTCTCACTTAAAAACATATTAAAACTACTTTATTCCCACACTGATCACAGCAAATATGGCTGCAAGATTTAGATTATTTAGATGAAAAACACCTGCCAGCGCCCGCGGTGAAGAGGAGGAGACCGGCCCAGAGGCTGCTGTGTAGAATTAAGTTTTCAGGTAGAAAAATAGAGCGAGGGAGCAAAACTGAGTATGATTTTTGCTTTATTCATGTATTTATTACAAAGTATTAATCAAACCCATCAAAGTCATCATCCTCTGTTTCTGAATAAAACTGCTGCGCTAAATCAGACATGCCAATTTCCCCTTCTTAGCTGTCAGAGTCACTTTCCGTGCGGGCTCCTCAGAAATAATGCCGGCTTTTGCAAAAGCTTGAACAACAGAGCCAGCGAACCGCGTTAGTCCATCTACAATCCATCCGCCAAGCGGTGGCGTAACTTGCCCGGCGCTGCCTTCCACTTATCCTGAAACTGTGGTCTCCGTCTGTCATCCATCGCTCCCACACGCTTCGCAGCCTTACTTTGAAAGGCAGCTTCACACCCCGATGTTGGCGGTTGAAGTTCCTTTGTCAGAACCCCCGGGATAACGGCGAGCACAAGCGTCCATTTGATTCACCTTTTTTTCACATCGGCTGTGAGATGGGCGCGCAGCGATGGTGATGCGTGGAAAAAAACCACCTGGTCTCCTCACATACACCTACCTTAGCCACGTTTTCATCATCTCCTCATCCATCCAGCCTTTTCCATTTTCGCGTTAATATCATATGTCATCAGAGCGCTGTGTCTGTCTCGCTGTCAGCTCCCAGATCAGCTTCTCTGATTGGTTGATGCGGCGCGTCCAGCAGCAAAACTTCAATTTTCCATCTCGAGCAGCAGCAGCGCGTTGGCGATGCTTAAGCGGCTCCTGCTGCTCAAAAGCGCGCTGCAGGACCTTTGCTGCACCTATACGCGGCGCATCAACCATTTACTTTGCATGTAAACTTCGCTGCTTCTGCTGCACCTGCTGGGTCGGTTCACACCGATGTCGGCGGTTGAACAGCGAGCACAGCGTTAATTTGTTTCCCCATGTTTTCACATCAGCTGTGAGATGGGCACGCATGGAGTTACATATTAACAGCGATGGTGATGAGTGGAAAAATAAACACCTGGTCTCCTTACATTCAGCCACTCTTTCATCATCTCCTCAATGAGGTGGTCTCAAAAGTCGCAGTTACAACACACATATAGCACCGCACCAAAGGGCGCACCGCATTTTTGAGGGAAAAAAAAGACGTTTAAGTGCGCTTTATAGTGCGTGAAAATACTATGTGTAACTAGATAACAAGGTCAGGAAAAAGTTTTTAAGTGAAGCCGGGATTAAAACAGTAGCTACAAGAAGCTTTCAAATAAAGGTGTTCTTTATGTTCAACCTAAACACCAACTCCGATAGACCATCAGTAGAGCAGGTGTTTAAATTAATCAATCACTGCTGCGAAAAGCTTATAGCAGTGAAAGCTAATATACCACAGCCATCACTTAATAAATGCAAAATAAGCAACCCTCTAAAATCGGGAAAACTGTAATGGACTGAAAGTCCTGTTTTTATGTTGGAAATTATTTGCGTGCGTGCTTTTAGTATAATTCTGATATATTGGCGCTGTTGTCTGTGCTATGGCAAGCGATACTGAATGTAGTGTAGCTTAGAGACCTGCCGCACGGGTCAAGTTTTTACCAACCAGCACCGCCTGTAAAACCCCACGTTTAGGGGATGACTACCTAAAAAAAAAAAAAAAATAAAAAAAAAAAAAAAAAAAAAAAAAAAGATGGATGACTACCAAACCCGACCCGTCACCCGCGGATGTCTTCAATTCAAATCCGAACCCGACCCGACCCGTTGATATTTAACCCGCAACCCGTCCCGTTAACACATCATAGGCTATTGGACGCAAGTGGTGCACCCAGTGCCTGATTAATATAACATTTCTGATGTCCATAACAACACACACGCATACAAAAAATCACCAACTACCCGCCCAGCACTAAAAAATATCCGCCTCGCGCCCGACCCGCTAGTTATTTTTATTTATGTATTTTTCACCCGGTACCGGACCCGTTGCAGGACTCTAGACATAACGGGGCCGGAAAAAAGTGAGTTTGAGTTTTTTTTCCAACGGTTCAGTTATATTTTAAATACGGTATTAACTTATTTTTTTACACTATTCTCTATCCTTTTACTACTTTAAGCCTGACTAAAATTAGGTCCTAATATTTCCACAAGTCCCTCTCAGTCCACTGCTGTCCCTGAATGGGTTAGCATTTTTGGAGGGAAGCAACAGGTGTTACGGGGAGAGGGCGGAGGGCGGTGATGGGGAGAAAGCGAGAAGCAACAGATTCTTTTTTCTGAGTTTTTTTGTTGGGGTTTGTGGACGGTGAGCAGCGGGGAGAACTTTTTTTTATTTTCTTTCTGAGGAGCGGCATGAATGGGGTTTTAATCAGATATACACAGCACCGAAAGCAAAATCCGTGTACAAAATATTGGTGGGGACTGCCCCTCCACCGGTCAAGATTGGTGGGGACATGTCCACACCAGTCCTTTAGGAAGTTACACCTATTGTGTCAGTCTCAGAGTTAGTCAGCTACAAGCTAATTAATGTTGCAAAGTAGCTCCAGCCACCTTAAAAAGGGGTGCTGGGATTATAGGGTTAAACTACGGGGCATCAAAGAACTCAGTTTACAGGCTGGAGTCTGTAGTTCAGGTAAATTTAAGTCCTAAAATGATGAAACATGTTCGTTTAAAAAGATAAACAGGATTGATGATGTTGATGTTCTTTTTACTGATCAGTTTGAACCTGCTTTAACTTGGTAAAAACCGTATTAATTAAGTATTAATATAATAATTGAAGGTATATTTTCCTTTGAACTAATTCTAATAGTTTTGATCTTGATTCTGTAGATGTTTTACTTTTTATGATCTAAAGTAATTATAGCCTATTTTATACAGATTTTCTGTATTATATTCTGCTGTGGATGTTTTTGATTATTGTAATCATTTCTAGATTGATGAAAAGGCTGCAATAAAAACCTCATGAATTGTAAAAATTTCTGTCTTTATATGGTTTCATATATTCATGTTTTTCCACATTTTCTCTGATATTTTTAAGACAAACTAAACCTCTAATATCAGTTGTTTATTGGCATTCACCTTCTGTCTGGATGACCGGGGAAGTTAGATCAGGAAATATTGTAGGAATGTAGTCTGGACTGAGAGGGTTTTTGCTATTTGCACCTGATTAACAAATGTTTCAGTTGATCTAACTAGGTGTGTCCAGTGCCGCTACAACCAAGCAGCCAGTAGAGTGAATGGTCTATGTGCCAGTGTGGGTTCCTGTCACTATACCTCTATGTGTTCATGCTTCATATCTCTTTGGTAACAGTTATCCCTTTGACTGTCTGATAACAGCCTTTCACCCTGGAATCTGTTGCGTATCTCATGTTGTATCATAAATCATGATGATTTAGGACATAGGTAATCAATGTCCATGCTTTATAGTGAATATATGCATTGGGTTAGGAAGATTGCTTCCTGATTAAGCAAATCATTTAATAAAACATCTTTTATTCATCTCTTGGATTAGCATTGTGAATTGATTTGAAAACTTTCCAATTGCTCTAAATCACTTAATGCTAATTTGATCGAATTCCAAATTTTCAGGACAAACCTTTGTTCTCAAACACAAAATCTATGCTAAGCTGTGGAAACATCGCATCAACTCATTGATTATGTTTTATACCCACGTGTTTCCTTTGTGTACATAGTAGCTTAGATTAGTTGAGTTTGACTAGCACTATCAACAGTTTTAATTGAAATATGTTGTATACTTGGAGCTGAATTATTTTTATTAATACACTCTTATATTTTGAATGGAAGTTGTGGTAAATTTATTTCATAAATGTGCAGATTTATCCATGATTTGAGTTCAATTCACACTTTGATTGGTTGTTCTAACACAAAGCCAGTGGGGCGTGTGTTCATAAACAATATATGACAGCCTGATTATTCTCTGAGTATATAACTAGTTTACCCCCCGCACTCAGGTGGGCAATAAAGATATTAAAGTTGCATAACACTTGCCACATTCTGCTGTTGCTTGTAGCAGTTGTGCAATACCCACAAATGGTCCATAGATTCATAAATGTTTGTGGCAGCCTGCATGGAGCTTGTGGAAAGGAGTGATCTGATCCCAGTCAGTTAAAGGCATTTCCCTCCAGCCAAGCAGCCAGGATGCATTATCAATCAGAGGCATAGTGAATTACCCTATACTGTCACAAGTACAAATACCATAGCTGCTGTAAAATCATACTACAATTAGGGGGCAGATTAAATATCTTATGCTAGGATTAATTGGACGTACAATAATGGAAATTTCCTCAACTAAAACAATTTGGAAACTGAGAGATCTACAACATAATCTATCGAGTTACAGAAAGAACTTTCAAAATCTCTACAAGACACAATGAAGTCAAAACAGCAGAAGGAATGAAATTGTGGAAATAAATCCGCAAGAGATACAAAAGAAACTGCTTTTTACAAACCAGAGGTATTATGATACAGCGGGAAAAGCTTCGAAACTTTTCTCATACAGGGTAGGAAAACGGCAAGCAGAAAGGACAATACACAAAATTAGAAATCCATTGGAAGAATAAAAATTAAAATTGTATTTTCAGCTACAGTTAAGTGATAATAACTACCGTACAACTAGAAAAAGCTGTTTCGGAGAAACAGCAAAGTGGGAATGCTTTTTTTGCTGAATAAAAAAAGAAAAATTAGCTAAAGTAACTGCAAGAAGGAAAAGAAGCACAAATTAGCTGAGGAACATATGAAAATATGATAGGAAGTATCAAGAAACTTCAAACAACAGAAAAAAGTAGAATCATCTGAAGATTTTGTAGGGTAGAATCATTTGGTAGATTAATGGCAGAAACACTCTCATCTTAAAAGCAAAACATTTAAAGTATCTGTTTACCTGGAAGTTGACAGAAGCAAAGCATCTGCTTACGAGGTTAGCAGATGCATTATTAAAGTAGAAATGTTAAAGCTTCATTAAAAAATGTGCACTCAGGTGTGATGTCAACAGACCTTGGTAGTGTAATCTGAAGAAATTGGTTGAGTCCGGGTTATACCTATGACCCATATGGCACAAAGAAAGAGTGTGCATATAAAAGAGTCTTTTATTTTGTAGAGTCTGTGTAGTCTTATTTTGGAAGTCTACCATGGATGTGTGTCAAGGGAAGGGTCATGCCCAGGAGTGATATAGAATGAAATCACTGGTTTACCATGTTATTGGGTGAATAGATAGTGCATTAGAGCATAAATGGGAGACTTTTATTGTGAAATTCGCTCCGGGTTATGTTTTGAAAAGGTCCCTAGAGTCGAATAGAAACAAGCTGGTGGACTTTGGGTCATAATGTTGAGTCATTTACATCAATTAATACACAAGTATAATATAGAGGCTTTTATTTTGTAGGGTCCCCGGAGTCTTATTTTGAAAGTCTGGCAGGGTTGTGTGTTGAGGAAAGGGTCACACCAAGCAGTGATACTTGATGAATTTCCAATTGTAAATCGCTCTTTTTACCTGTATTAGGTCAATATATGAAGTGGCACTGGGGGGCTTTTATTTTGAAATTTGCCATTGGGTGCATTATGAAAAGGCCCCTAGAGTCTATTTTTTATAAGTATAATGAAAGGGCTTTTATTTTTGCTTAGGGTCCCCGGAGTCTTATTTTTGAAAGTCTATCAGGGTTGCGCGTGTGAAGGGAAGGGTCATGGCCAGTAGTCATATTGTATCCACTTCCTAATGTTAAATCAGTGTTGTCTCCCTCCATTAGATTAAAATGTAGCTGTTTAAAGTGTCAGAGGTACAATCCCTTTGAAGCTTGGTTACCTTGACAGCGCCTTTTAACATGAGCCTGTCAGTGACAGAGAGAAAAGTGCAGCAGTATTGTTCCTTTCCTCTCAGGCTTTTTTGAATGGGAAAATCAGCCCAGACAAGCGAGTGCTGAAGACAAACCGTAAAATGGTATCTAAAAAATTCTTTCAGTCTAAGCGACAGCTATTCTTTGTCTCCGATTTGGGTAATTTTCATGGCTGTAGCTCATTCACAATGGGAAGTAGAAATAAAAAGGTTTGTCACTCCTGCTGGTGTCATTAAATACAAGTAAAAGCCAGTAAATTACAATATTTTGAAAAACTTGATTTATTTCTCAGTAATTTGCATTCAAAGGTGTAACTTGTACATTATATTTATTCATTGCACACAGACTGATGCATTCAAATGTTTATTTCATTTAATTTTGATGATTTGGAAGTGGCAACAAATGACACTCCAAAATTCCGTGCGTCACAAAATTAAGAATGATATTGTGTAAGCGTTAAAATTTGAAGACACCTGGTGCCACAAACTAATCAGCTGATTAACTCAAAACACCTGGAAAGGGCTTTAAATGGTCTCTAAGTCCAATTCTGAAGCCTACACAAACATGGGGAAGACTTCAGATTTGACAGCTGTCCAAAAGGCGACCATTGACACATTGCACAAGGAAGGGAAGACACAAAAGGTTATTGCTGAAGAGGCTGGCTGTTCTCAGAGCTCTGTGTCCAAACACACGTAATCTAGAGGCAAAGGGAAGTAAAAACTGTGGTCAGAAAAAAAGTGGCCAAGCGATAGGGATCACAGCGCCCTAGTCAAGATTGTGAAAAAAAACCCATTCAAAAATGTGGGGGAGATTCACAAGGAGTGGACAGCTGCTGGAGTCCAGTGCTTCAAGATCCACCACCAAGAGGCGAGCAGAAAGACATGGGTTTCAACTGCGCACCCTCGTGTCAAGCGCACTGTTGACCAAGAAACAGCACGAAAAGCGTCTCTCCTGGGCTAAGGAAAAAAAGAGCTGGACTGCTGCTGAGTGGTCCAAAGTCATGTTTTCTGACCAAAGCAAATGTTTGCATTTCCTTTGGAAATCGAGGTCCCAGAGTCTGGAGGGAAGACAGGGGAGGCACAGGATCCCGCGTTGCCTGAAGTCTGAAGGTGTAAGAGTTTCCACCATCAGTGATGGTTTGGGGGTGCCATGTCATCTGCTGGTGTCGGTCCACTCCTGTTTCCTGAGATCAAGGGTCAACGCAGCCGTCTACCAGCAAGTTTTAGAGCACTTCATGCTTCCTGCTGCTGACCTGCTCTATGGAGATGGAGATTTCAGGTTCCAACAGGACTTGGCGCCTGCACACAGCGCAAAATCTACCCGTGCCTGGTTTATGGACCATGGTATTTCTGTTCTAAATTGGCCAGCCAACTTCCCCTGACCTTAGCCCCATACTCAATTCTAGTGGGGAATATGTAAAAAGGAAGATGCAGAATGCATAGACCCAAAAATGCAGAAGAGTTGAAGGCCACTATCCAGAGCAACCTGGGCTCTCATAACACCTGAGCAGTGCCAGAAACTCATGGACTCCATGCCACGCCGCATTAATGCAGTAATTGAGGCAAAGGGAGCTCCAACCAAGTATTAAGTATTGTAAATGCTCATATTTTTCATTTTCATACTTTTCAGTTGGCCAACATTTCTAAAAATCCCGTTTTTGTATTAGCCTTAAGTATTATTAAAATTTTGTGACACACACTTCAAATCATCAAAATTAAATGAAATAAACATTTGAATGCATCAGTCTGTGTGCAATGAATAAATATAATGTACAAGTTATACACCTTTTGAATGCAATTACTGAAATAAATCAAGTTTTTCAAAATATTGTAATTTACTGGCTTTTACCTGTAATTTCTGCATATTAAATCTGGAATTCATTTTTAGAATTTTTATATAAAAACAGCTGCGTAGGGAGGCGAGGCGAGGGGGCATGTCACTATGCGGGCGTTACGTCACTGTATATGCGGACGTTCGTCACTCGCACTCCCCCTCCCCTTTCTGAACTGCTCAGTGTTTGAGCGACTCAGAAGGGAGGGAAACAGCATCACAGAAGTCAGAAACTTGTGAATGAGTTAAAATGGTCTGTCGGGAATGCTGCTATGAATATTGCCTATTTATAACGTCTTGTTGTCAGTTCACTTTCATATATAGAAACTGAATCTTGAATTTTGGTTTAGTCATCTTTGCCTTAGGATGATCACTCATCCAATATTTAACTGCTAACTTTCTCTAGACGTTTGCTATGCTAGCCAAAATGTTTTTACATATATATTTATTTTTATATATATATATATATATATATATATATATATATATATATATATATATATAAATCTCATTTACCGTAAATTCTCTGTATATTGGCCTGTATTCCAATAGCGGCGGGGTCTCTAATAATGGCCGGGTCTCTTCGCTGTCAGAGGGGGTAAATAATGGCCGGTTTCTTTCCTAGGCATACCTCAACATTATACTTGTGGTAGTAAGTAACATACAAGTACCACAGCCCTGCGCAGCTGAACGACGAGGCCCTGCTGCTGCTCCGTCTCCGCGAGGAGAGAGAACAGACACACACTTGGCAGAACAGGGAAGAGCAGCCTTGAGTGATGAGGGAGAATAAAAGGGGAGATGAAGAGGAGAGGAGGAAGCGGAGGAGAATTAAACAGAAGTGGAGGATTTTATATATATTTTTACTTCAAACCAAGCGAGACATGGTAACTGTACTTTTTCAATAAATGAACCTAGTGTTTTATAGGTTCAAATAGACACAAAATCTCATTTTTATTCATTCCACTGGTAGTCTGTTTTGCTCAAATAGCAATAGAGGCCTGTCTCTAATACTGGCCTCTATCCAATAAAGGCCTGGACCGCGATGCACTTGAGTGAAATAAAGGCCCGGGCCTATATTAGAGAATTTACGGTAAGTACAATGCCACCACCAACTAAAAGGCTGAAACAGCAGCAGGACTTACTCAGCTTTAAAAAAAAAAAGAGAAACGTCAGTGTGAGTAACAGTCACATGCTAGTAACACAAGGGCAACACCTGTGTTGAAATTAGCCAGTGTTTGCCATCCTTTTATGTGTCCGGCACATTTTTGGTGAATTATAAACGCATGGCCGTAAAGTGCAATTGTTCAGAAGCACAGAGGTGTTGATCTCTACCTAGGGTTATGTGACCTATAAACAAAAGAAACAAAATAAAATCAACAAAGCTTCGTAAACTGAATATCTCTGTGCTAACTGCTTTTCCAACAGTTAAAGCACACTGTAGTCAGTGAGTTTAAAAGCTTGTCTATTAAATGTGTATTTATTGTTGGTAAATATTTATTCATTTTTGATTTGGTTTAATTAGTCATACAGTTCGACAAACTGAATAAGCATATTTTGATTGATTTTCTTTTCTTCTTTTACTTAATGTTAAGTTTGAATAATTTCTTCACTACATTATCTGTGAGGGCTCTTTCATCACAGAATTTTGTTTAATCAAATAGATGGTTCTATGGTCAGCCAACCTATATAAATTCATTTTTCACCAGTATTGCAAGTTTGACAAAATAAAACATATCAAACTTTGCACTTGTGTGGCCTACTGAATTGTTTTTATTAGTGTTGCACCGATACCGATATCGGACGGGGCCCCGATACTGCCCTAAAATGGTGGTATCGGTATCGGCGTGAGTACCAACAAATAGGGCACGATACCATTTTGAGAGCCATAAGTTTATTCAACTATTGTCACCCACTCCTGGTAGGCAATAAAAAGTTCTACTGGATTCACTTTGTATTAGATTTTTTCCTGCTTCAAAAAGGTAGGCAGCAGTTTGACAAAGCCATGATGGCAATTATTTACATTATTATGGTATCGGTATTGACCGATACTGCACAGCCAGGTATCGGGTATTGGTATTGGGGCCAAAAATTGGCATCTGAGCAACACTATTTTTAATCCAACAGAAATATTTGATTTTGTAGTGCGTATGCAGACTAAATATGCCAAGGGCTGAAGCCCTTGAAAGACATCTCCCTTTGCTTAAAAGACTCCAGTCATTTTGTTTGGTGATATGCTCACATCTTATGAACAAATGCATTATGTAAATTTTAAATGGATTATTTTTGCAAGACACATTTATAAAGGAATAAAGTAAAAGATTAAATAGCCTTTTTTTTAAGTAGCGTATTTAAGATATATTTCTGTTGAATATTTACGAATCTCAGATTTCCGACATGTGTCCCCCCCAATTGTAAACTTATTCCTACGCCCTTGTATAAAAATATAAAAAATTTTGCTCAATAGTTTCCAGAACAGGTGATCAATTGACTTAATATCAGTGTTGGATCAAATCACTCCACTGGTTTCAAGATTTATGCCTTTTAATTTTGCATTTAAAGTCTCTTAATAGTTTTTAGATATATAGGATAAATATCAATATTAACAGCTTCTTCGCTTTAAAATCTAGGCCTACACTTTTATTTTGAAAACAGGAAGTTGGTACACGCTGTGGTCGTTAGCGCTTGTTGCTTCAAAAGTCAAGATAAAGTAGTACATATCATCTGGCATCATTATTTTGTGGATTTTTTGAGTGTTTGGGGTGGAGAGTTCAGTAAGATATATTACATATTATGCCTTAGAGTTGAATAAAGCAATTTCATCCAGAAAATACACTGCAGGTCAAAAAATAGTTTAAATCACTTTTAGGAAAGACAAATAGTCATATTCTGTGTATTTTGTGGATTATTTCAGTGCTGGGGGGAGTTCAGAAGATTATATTTAATATTATAAAATAATAATTAATAGAATAATATGAATTAATATAATAAATTATTAAATATAATATAATTAATATTATATTATAATATCATAATAAAATGTTGTTTTATATTAATATAATAATTCTTCATCATCCATCCATCTATCCATTATTTGACCGTCTTGTCCCAATTGGGGTCGCGAGGGGTGCTGGTGCCTATCTCCAGCAGTCAATGGGTGAGAGGCGGGGTACACCCTGGACAGGTAAGCCAATCCGTCGCAGGGGCAAAACAAGAAACACACAGGACAAGCAACCATTTACACACACACACTCACAAAGGGGAATTTAAACAAGCCAATTAACCTAACAGGCATGTGTTTGGACTGTGGAAGGAAGCAGGAGTACCCGGAGAGAGAACCCATGCATGCTCAGGGAGAACATGCAAACTCCATGCAGAAAGACCCCTTTGATTCTTCCTTGAAATTTGGCATTTCACACTATCTGTACTTACATTTTTAATGAGTAAAAATATCACCATGAAAAACAAAATATGACAAACATTTTATTTTAAATAATTTACTGAGTTACATCCGTCACAGTACAGTAACGAGACAGAATAGTTTTAAATGGAATCAAATGTAGTGCAGAAACGTCTTTCATAGTTTACTTTTATTGCTAAAGTCTGTTTAGAATTTGCAAATGTTCATGAGGAATGCAAAATGAAGCCGTTGATGAGGAGCAGAAAGGTAAATAAGACACATCTGCTGCTCGTTACCTTGCCTCTGCTGGGCTAAATGAGGGGATTGAGCCTGTCGATTCAGGTGTGTTAGAGAAGAGATGCATATAAAAGTTACAGGATGGAAGCTCTTGAGGACTGGATTTGAGCCTCCCTGTTTTAGAGTGTGGACGGTACCAGGTTTATTTGAGTTAACTGGAAGTATCCTCTGTCTCCACTCTCCTGGGAGCCAATCACGTTGTTTTATTTTCTGATTTCTTGTTGTTATTGTGTGCATACAATAAAAGTAAAATCGTCTACTTTAAAAACAAACATTTCATGTTCTCTTGACGAGGATCTTATTAAGGAATGATCTCCATTAATTCGCAGAGAATCAGATATTTATAGGGAGAAGATTCTACAATTTTTTATGCATTTTTTGTTATTTCTTTAAGCAATATGTGAGCCTTTTTTTATATTAAATGAAGAACTACTGAAATTATTTTTAGATTACACATAAATGGATTCATCAATTCTGGGGCTTCAGTGAAACCAACCTACTGAGCCTACTGGCACGATCCGAAGCCATTCCATAGGACTGATAACCGCCAATAACGGCCATTTATTGGGATGATAACATCCGAAGCGGCTGCAAGCAGACACTTAGTATTTACTGTGTAATAGGAGACAGAATCCAACTTAGGAGGAACCCATGAGATGATGAACAGGTCCTACCTGTTAGGATAATGTTTTTAGACTTCATCTTCACCTGCTGAAGATCCTATTAGATCCTATTAGAAAGAATACTTTTATAGTGATCTATAAATGGAACAACAGCGAAAAGTGTTTAATAAATGTTAAAACGGCTGCCATACGGTACTCTATATAAACCTATGCATTAACTGGAGCAGCAATCTTTTCCCACACAATGTCCTCCTTTGCAGATGTAGCGCTGTTTCTGTCTTTTAAACCCTTTTTCCAGTTTGTTTTTACATTTCTTCATTAAAATCTCTATTTCCAGTGGTGTGAAATTGAACCTTACTGTTGTCTGTCATCATGATGACTCAGCAAATTGGGGCTCCGGTGATAATGGTTTTTCTTATTGATATGCACATGTTCAGGTTACAGTGGACCTACTTACAGTTGATCAAACTAACTCACAGCAGCCTTATTGATATTGAGTTTTCAACCATAGGCTATTTAGAGTTGAGGGTTTAACTCTGAGTTTGTTTAAATCTGCTTTGTGAAATAGACCCCTGGCCAGTAGCAGCTAAGAAAACCATTTGACATTTCATCCACCAATTACAGCACATATTTTCTTATCTAGGAATTACACAGTGGTCTGGATTATAATTAATTAATTAATATTAAAGTTTGTTTTTTGAAACAAACTTTTCTGTGGGAAAACAGTGCTCTGGGACACAATATGAGTAGAAGGCTTTATTTTATCCCTATGTTTTAAAAAAAATTGCTCTCTTCTTTGGTTGAAATTCCACGAGGATCTAATTAATGAGGAACACCTGAGTGTCGATCATTTTTTAGAAACTAAATAGAAATATTTCAAGCTCATTATTTACACAGAAGCATTTTGATCAGGTGGGATTGTTTCCCAGTTTTTTTTTATTTAACTCTATTGAACAAGCAGTCTAATCAATAGAAACACAGATACTGAGGATAGAACTTATCACCACTGTGGGGTTATTATTTAAACAAATGACAGGAAACCTATGTGGTTTTATGGCTGTTTGGGGAAATAACTCTTAAAAGGGGTCCCTATGTCCTCCAGAAGTCTAAGCCTATAGCAGCATAACTATAGAGATTAGCTCAGGATAACCTGAGCCTCTCTTAACTATAAGCTTTATCAAAAGAAAGTTTTAAAGCTTAAAGTAGACAGGGTGTCTGCCTCGCGGACTAAAACTGGTAGTTAGTTCCACAGCAGAGGGAGCACGATAACTAAAAGAATCTGCCTCCCATTCTACTTTTAGAAATTACATGAGCCACTAGTAAACCTGCAGATTGAGGCGAAGTGCTCTGGTAGGAACATAAGGAAAAGAATCATACAGTGTTGGGCAAGCTACTTGTCAAGTGTAGTGAACTAAGCTATCAGTTACTCAACAATAAATTAAAAGCTTCACTACACCAAAGCTACCACATAAAAAATTATAGCAAGCTAAGTTACATTAATGTGTGTTAAAAGTAGCTTAACTTACATCAGAAGCTACTTAATGTTGTACCAACCTAATATCAATTCAAAATGGAGTCTGATGTGTAAAAACTGTTTTATGATCAGCATAATAAAAAAAAACTAAAGTATTTACTAGTAGACAAAAAAATAAACAATCTGCTGTTATTAGAACCAAATTAAAGGTACTGTGTAGTGTTCTACACATCGAGACATGGCTATGAGTTTGCATTCAATGGACATCTCTAGGGAAAACAAAACCCTACAAAAAGGCATCTTATTTCTTTAGGGTCTCCCTTGGAGAAAACTTCTTCAGACCTCAATTAAACAGATGATTCAAGGAACAAATGAAACTGTTTACAAAAAAGGTGAAAAAAATAAAGAAGCTAATTAAGAGATATATATACATTTATGTCTCACTGTATAATTTAATTTCTACTTACATATTTATTCATTGTATTTTGGGGGGTAATTAATTGAATGCTTATTTATTTATTGAGCATGTATTTATTTATGTATTCATTTTTATATATGGGAGAGCTGTTCCTCCATACCTAAAAAATCTTATCTGTGCAAATAAGCCTTAAAACAGATTTATGTAAACATCCTGTCTGGTAAATTAGGCCATGAAAATACAATATCTAAGTTTGGCTACTGCTCTCTAATGAGAATATCTTATTGGCACTCATCAGATTGAACTTTCTGGAAATTAAAGGCGTCAATAAAGTTAAAGCTGTTTTATGATATATTTTTCTCATTTTTATTTCAAAAAATTGACTGCAGTTGCTTGTTTTAATGAGTGTTTGGCTATGTAAAACAAATGGCTAGTCTTGGCCACATGAGCTCTCTATGGCCAAGAACCGAAATTTGAACACATACTTTTTTATCAGAGGATTCAACAAGTTTCAAAATCTCTGAAGATAAGGCGGCTCTGCTCCTGTCTCCTCCTCCATCCTGTGTGTGTGGCTCTGTGTGTCTGTGTGTGTCATTCTTTGAGTTCCACTGCAGTGCGCATGCGCATGTTTCGTAGACACAGACAGGAGAGGCAGAATAGAGGCTCATGCATGAATGTCCAACGAATAACTCTGATGTTGTTTCAAAAATAGAAAACCTTCATTTTCAGTTTCATTACTTAGTTATGCCCTGGATTTTGTAGCGTTTGTGGAAGCTACGTCGCTACTTGATAAAAACAATAGCGTCGCTACTGGAAAGTTACTTGATAAATAAAGCAGCGACGCTACGGTCAAACTACTGGAAAATGTAGTTAAACTAGTACAAGCTTCGCTACATGTAAAGCGCCGCTACTGCTACATCACTTTCTGCAATCATATCACTTATATCAGATGGATCCTGGTTAATTAGAGCTTTATATGTGATATGGAGCATTTTAAATTCTTAACAGGAAGTAAATGAAGAGAAGCTAAAATAGGAGAGATATGGTGTCTGTTTTTAATTTTCATCAGGACTCTGACTGCAGCATTTTGGATCAGCTGAAGACTTTTTGCTACCGTTTGTGGACTTCCTGACTGTAAAGAATTACAATAGTCCATCATTGAAGTAACAATTGAATGGACTAGTTTCTCAGCATCACCCCTGGACAGGATATTTCTAATGAGAGATAAAAGAAGGAAATTCTAGAAACCTCTATGATATGGGATTAAAATGGCAGCTCCTGCTCAACCTCTGACACATTGAGCTGGGGTATGTCTCTTCCAGCCAGAGGTGTACAGGAAGCTCTGCTGAGTTTAGGGTCTCTCATTACTTCCTCATTTGCTAGACAGTCACTGTGGTGTTGGATGTAAATGCTTTACTTTCCTTAATAAGTGTTTGTTGGGAAATAAATTTAGGCCAGAATGAACTTCAGGTTGCTTGATAGGATCCACTCGCTCCTCAACCTCAAGGAGAGAGTTTGGTGCTTTTATGTTAGGTGTCCTTTATTTAACCACCAATAGAACACCTTTTTGCTGTGTTTGTCTTTCCAGACCGCCTGCAGGATTATGTTGGAAAAGAGGAGGATTTCTCCTGACCAGCAGCTCTGTGGACAGGAGAGGAAATCCAGTTTGGACCAAGAGGAGTCGGAACATCCACAGATAAAAGAAGAGCAGCGTCAAAAGCCAGAACATCTCTGGATAAAAGAGGAAACCATGGAGCTCCCCATAAGTGAGCAGAAAGAGCAGCTTGTTCTTAAGCAGAATATTAAAGATACAAGAGAGAAACCTTTCCCATGTTTGACATGTGGAGAAAACTTTCTTAAAAAAAAGCATTTATTGGTTCACATGAGAACTCACAAAGGTCAGAAGTTTTATTGTCTGTCCTGTGGAAAATTTTTCACAAAGAAATCTAGACTTGATACACATATGATAATTCACACAGGTGAGAAGCCTTTTGAATGTCTGTCCTGTGGAAAGAGTTTCACTAACAAATCTAATCTTGATAAACACATCAGAATTCACACACTGATGAGAAGCCTTTTTTCCTGTACCATTTGTAACAATAATTTTACTCAAAAGGGGTAGTTTGACTACTCTCATGAGAATTCACACGGAGTGAGAAGCCTTTTTGAATATGTCTGTCCTGTGGAAAAAGCTTCACTCAGAAATCTGATCTTGATAAACACATGAGAAATTCACACAGATTGAAAAGCCTTTTTTCCTGTACCATTTGTAATAATAAATTCAATCAAAGGGTAGTTTGACTTTTCACATGAGAATTCACACAGGTGTGAAGCCTTTTTGAATGTCTGTCGTTGTGGAAAAAAGCTTCACTCAAGAAATCTGATCTTGATAAACACATGAGAATTCACAGGTGAAAAACCTTTTCCTGTACCATTTGTAACAATAAATTCAATCAAAAAGGGTAGTTTGACTTCTCACATCACAGAATTCACACAGGTGTCAAGCCTTTTGAATGTCCGTCATGTGGAAAAAGCTTCACTAACAAATCTAATCTTGATAGACACATCAGAATTCACACAGGTGTGAAGCCTTATGAATGTCTGTCCTGTGGAAAAAGCTTCAATGACAAATCACATCTTGATAAACACATCAGAATTCACACAGGTGAGAAGCCTTTTGAATGTAAGTCACTGTGGAAAAGGCTTCACTCAGAAATCTCATCTTGATACACACATCCAGAATCCACACAGGTGAAAAACATTTTTTCTGTACCATTTGTAAAAAGAATTTTACTGAAAAAGGTAGTTTGACTACTCACATGAGAATTCACACTGGTGTGAAGCCTTTTGAATGTCTGTCATGTCACAGCAGTTATATGCCACAGGAATGAACAGTAGAGGTGTTTACCATGTTTGACTGGTGATAAAATGTCCATCTAGAAACTCCTTCACCTCATTACATGAGAAACTCACAGGTTAATGAAACTTTTTTGGAGGACAGTTTTGATAAAGCCAATTAATTAACAACTCTGTTTACATAGAAACTGCAGAACAGATAAGGTGTTATATAGTAAATCCGGTAAATACTCAGTTGCTGGATGAATATTTGGAAGTGAACATTTGAAAGTTAATTATTTTAGACCTGAGTAAATTAGATTTAAATGGCCAAAAATGTTGCCCTAACAAAAAAAACAAAAAAAAAAAACATGTTTAAATGTATGATTTCTTAATTTTTCTGTAATAAGGGGAATAAACATAATAATGTTCAACAACCACATCTTGGTTACAGATGAAGCAAGTTTGCTGTCCTTAGAACAAGCAATTGATAAGTTATAGATGTTTAGATTGAAAAAAAAAATCAAGGCATGGTGTTGCACATTTTTTTCTGAATGAATTTATTAAGAAAAAAACTCCAGTTTTATTTTTTACACTAAGAAACTTTAAGTTGAATGATAAGCTATCGGTTGGATATATTCAGAAACAGACTTTTTATTCTTGATCAAAATATCTCAGATGAAAATAAAAGCTGGGACAGCTAGATTTGCTGATGTTTTTGGAGAGTTTTGTAAGGAGGTCAACTACAAATGATCAGAGTTTAGCTAATTCAGTGTCTTGTTGGCTATATTTAAGCAATGCATCCAATCAGCCCTGCTACGTGTGTTGTTGAAACCAGGCCCACCAACATTCCAACTGTTTTGGCACAGTGTTAGAGCTATGGTCAATGGATATTAGAATGAAGTAGATCATCTATAGAGGAAACTAAGATGAAGATTTGGGACATATATAGAAGTGTGTGTCGGTTTCAGAGTTGAGTCAGCTACAAAGCTTAATGTGTTAGCTCCAGCCACCTTGAAAGGGGGTGTTGGGATTTATGGGGGTTAAAAACCACGGGACATCAAAGAACTCAGTTTAGAGGCTGGAGTCTGTAGTTCAGGTAAATTGAAGTCCTAAAATGATAAAAACATGTTTGTTTAAAAAGATAAAACAGGATTGATGATGTTGATGATATTTTTTACTGATCAGTTTGAACCTGCTTTGACTTGGTAAAGCCTTTGTCTTTTAATAATGTATTAAAGAAATCTGACTCTCCTCTAGAAGTGTGAAGTTTTATTTTTTGAAAAGTATGATTTTCCTTTGAAATAATTCTAATAGTTTAGTTCTTGATTCTGTAGATGTTCTATTTACCTGCTATATGATTGAAAGTAACTATCACCTATTTTATACAACTGATTTTATGGATTATATTCTGCTGTGGATGTTTTTAATTATTGTAATCACTTCTAAATTGATGAATGAGCAGCAATAAAACCTCTTGTATTGTAAAAATGTGTTTCTGTATATGGTTTCGCCATATTCATGTTTTTCCACATTTTCTCTGATATTT
>JAGKQL010000074.1:80234-116628 GCA_018398635.1 Cyprinodon brontotheroides
AGGAAAAAGGTTTCTCATCTGAGTGTAATCTGATGTGTCTATCAAGATTAGATTTCTGAGTGAAGCCTTTTCCACAGAACAGACATTCAAAAGGCTTCTCACCTGTGTGAATTATCATGTGATTAGTCAAACTACTTTTTACATTAAAATTCTTGTTACAAATGGTACAGGAAAAAGGTTTCTCACCTGAGTGTAATCTGATGTGTGTATCAAAATTAGACTTCTGAGTAAAGCTTTTTCCACAGAACAGACATCCAAAAGGTTTCTCACCCAGTGTGAATTCTCATGTGAGAAGTCAAATGACTTTTTACGGTAAAGTTTTTGTTACAAAGGGTACAGCAAAAAGGTTTCTCACCTCAGTGTGAATTCTGATGTGAGCAGTCAAACTACATCTTTTTAGTAAAAATCCTTTTTGTTACAAATGGCACAGGAAAAAGGTTTCTCACCTGTGTGAATTCTGATATGATTATTAAGATCTAACTTAGAGATGAAGCTTTTTCCACAGGATGGACATTCAAAAGGCTTCTCTTCAGTGGGAATTCTCATCATTGAAGTCAAATGACTTTTTACAGTAAAATTCTTGTAACAAATGGCACCGCAAAAGAGTTTCTCACCTGTGTGAATTTGTGTGCGTCCCTCAAGTCTAGAATTCTTCATGAACATTTTGCCACAGGATTGACATTGATAAATCTGACCTGCGTGACTTTTCATGTGATCCATTAAATGTTCTTTGTTCAGAAAGTTTTCTCCACATGTCAAACATGGTAAACATTTCTCTACTGTATCTTCAGTCTCTTGCTTCAGAACAAGCTGCTCTTCATGCTCACTAATGAGGACCTCCATGGTTTCTTCTTTTGTCCAGGGATGTTCTGGTTCTTCCTCCTCTTCTTTTATCTGCAGAGCTTCTGGTTCCTCTTGGTCCAAACTGAAATTCCTCTCCTGTTCATAGAGCTGCTGGTCAGATAAATCCTCCTCTTTCCCAACATAACCTTGAAAGCAGTCTGGAAAGACAAACACAGCAGAAAGAATTTCTATCATGGGTTAAAGAAAGGACACCTGACTTTAATCATCCTTTTGTTGATCTAACTACATGCAAACAGACTGGAACTACATTTGTGCATCACAGAGGGCCAAAATAAAAGGGAGGTGCTCTCCAGAAAGCCAGAGCTGCATCCCATTCTGGTCTGATCCAGCTCATAATCTAGCATTCTGTCTTTGCTGACCTCTGTGCAGAGCTAGAGTGTAAACGTTCTGACTTTTTAGACACAATAAGTAGAAAAAGATTTAAAAGGATTGTAAAAGGACAGAATGCACCTCTTAAGACACAATTTGGGTAATGCAGAACATTTTAAGAAAAGCAGGGTGATATTGACATAGATGACATTTTTATGGACATTATTCTACAGAAGAAATGTTAACTTCAATCACAAAACAAGTTCAATCTTTTCCCTCCCCAGTTTATTTCTACTTCACTCTGAAACCTAGAGTAAAAACTAATCCACACTAGATTCCTGTTAAACCATTTGTTATTCTTGTGAGAAAGATTCATGCTGCTCAAGCTCCTCCTATTTAATGACTCATTCTAACGTGAAGCAACTGTGTATCACTGTGATACACCTGAAGTCTAAAGCATTTAGATATCAGAGGATGACAATAGAAATATGACAAAGCCAATTATTCCATTTGAACAATCTGAAATGCAGAGACCTGTATGACGACATGTCCACCACAGGCAGAAGGCTAAAGAAAACAAATATGTCTGCTCCTTTTTTTAGCTAGAATACCTTCAATTTCTTTTAGAAAAATTAGTGAAAGGACACGATTTTTGCCTCTGTGCATGGAAAATATGTTTTTGTTTTCCTCTCAACCAGATTTGGTAAGAATTTGATTTATCAGTTAACACCATAAAACAAATCAAGAACCTGATACGTCTCACCTGCTACTGCGGCTGTGATTGGCTAAAAGCTTGACTTGGGAGGTGGATACCCAATAAGCTCCAGGACTTGTACTGAATGATCTTCCCTTTTGTTAACATGTTCTACAGAAAGATACCCAGATTGATACGGTGCAAGAACTAAATTGAACTACGTGTTTTAATCTGGATTATACCTTGTTAATATGTGACACTGAAGCAAAACAAAAAGCCCTTTCAGTGCTCTTTCTAAAGTTTCACAAGGCAGAAAAACTTTGTCAAAACCAAAAGGGAGTTTTAAAAATTCTTTTTCTATCTTGGAATAATATAAACCAGGTTTAAAGTGTCTGATTGCTATAGATTTCAGTAGAAGAGCAGATTAACAACACTTAAGGCTGTAATAAAACAGGTGGAATAGCCCTTTAGCTTTTCACTGAACCGGTGTTACGAGAAGAAGAGCAGCATGCCTGCTGAAATTTGCCTCACCTGCTGCTCTCTAAGCTCTTGCACATTGATGATCAAGTGTCATAAAATGGCCACTGTTTTAGTGAAGGAGGACGTGTAGACAATCTTTTTTTAATCAAAAGGAAACAGATGGAAAATGATGCTGGCAAAACCGGTGGTTTATGTAAATATAAAAAATCTAACCACGGCGGATGTCTGGGGGGACAGTGATTCTTACATGTTATGTCACCGGGTATCATAAATGATAAATCATGAACAGCTTGAAGCCCGTGCCTTCACGCCGCCCATAGGAAGACGCGCATTTGCTATAACCTAACGGAAAATCTTCAGAACAGTTCCAAATGACACAGAACCTCTATGGGTGAGTAGAACATGTGATGTAATAACATAAAAATCAAGGGCCCAATATAAAAAAACAAATAGCTGCCCCTTTAAGAGGTTTTAGTTGGTTTTGAATTCGATGTTCCCCATCAATATTTCAGATACTAGAACATTTTGCCACAGGGATTGACATTCATAAATATTCTTACCTGTATGTTTTTCCCTATGTGATCCATTAAAAGTTCTGTTTTAAAAGTTTTCTCCACATGTCGCTCATGGGAAAGGTTTGTCTTCAGTCTCCCCGCTTAGAACAAGCTGCTCTTTCTGCCTCTACTTATGGGGAGCTTCCATGGTTTCCCTCTTTATCCAGGGATGTTCTGGTTCTTCCTCCTCTTCTTTTATCTAAGGATGTTCACCTTCTTGTCCAAACTGGATTTCCTCTCCTGTCCACAGAGCTGATGGTCAGAGAAATCCTCCTTTTTTTCCAACATAATCCTGCAGGCGTCTGAAAGACAAACACAGCAAAAGCTCTATTGGGTGGTTAAATAAAGGACACCTCACATAAAAGCACCAAACTCTCTCCTTGAGGTTGAGGAGCCAGTAGATCCTATCAAGAACCTGAAGATATGAAGTTCATTCTGGCCTAAATTTATTCCCCCACAAGCAATTATATAGGAAAGTAAAGCTATTTTACATCAGACACCACAGTGACTGTCTGGCAAATGAGGAAGTAATGAGACACTTAAACTCAGCAGAGCTTCCTGTACACCTCTACCTTGGAAGAGACACACCCCAGCTCAATGTGTCAAGCAGGTTGAGCTGACTTTAGTGTGCTAACTCAGCTAGGGATGCTGCATTATAATGGACCACCTATAGGTATCGGTACAGCATAGGCCTTTAAAACTGAATATCGGACATCGGCCACCCCACCGATATTTAACCCGATATTTGATTCAGTATATTTCTTTAAAGTCTAAAAAAATAAAAAATACTACTTCTTCTTCTTCCTCAAAAACTTCTTTTTAAATCACACTTAAAAAACTTCTAAAGACGAGGGAAAAAATATTGATACATTAAAATATCCCAATATATCAGCATATGCTGATATATTGCCATTTAAAAACACCATATCAATCTCTTCTTACTAATGAAATATTGCTATATGTCATCAATATGCTACGAAATCCCACGAAAATTCACGAAATTTTACCATATTTTTATATGTTGATATATTGACGCGGTATCGACCTTATTTTACTATTGCCAAAAGTATTTGCTCACCTGCCTTGACTCTCATATGAGCTTGGGCGGACATCCCGTTCCTAACCCATAGTCTTCAATATGACGCCGGGTCCACCCTTTGCAGCTAGAACAGCTTCAACTCTTCTGGGAAGGCTGTCCACAAGGTTTGGGAGTGTGTTTATGGGAATTTCTGACCATTCTTCCAGAAGCGCATTTGTGAGGTCGCACACTGATGTTGGCTGAGAAGGCCTGCCTCTCAGTCTCCGCTCTAATTCATCCCAAAGGTGTTCTATCGTACTGGACTGAGGTCAGGACTCTGTGCAGGCCAGTCAAGTTCATCCACACCAGACTCTGTCATCCATGTCTTTATGTATGGACCTTGCTTTGCGCACTGGTGCACAGTCATGTTGGAAGAGGAAGGGGCCAGCTCCAAACTGTTCCCACAAAAAGTTGGGAGCATGGAATTGTCCAAAATGTCTTGGTATGCTGAAGCATTTGCAGAGTTCCTTTCACTGGAACTAAGGGGCCAAGCCCAGCTCCTGAAAAACAACCCCACACCATAATCCCCCCTCCACCAAACTTTACACTTGGCACAATGCAGTCAGACAAGTACCGTTCTCCTGGCAACCGCCAAACCCAGACCCGTCCATCAGATTGCCAGATGGAGAAGCGCGATTCGTCACTCCAGAGAACGCGTCTCCACTGCTCTAGAGTCCAGTGGCGGCGTGCTTTACACCACCGCATCCGACGCTTGCATTGCACTTTGGTGATGTATGGCTTGAAGATGCAGCTGCTGCGATGCATGGAAACCACATTCCATGAAGCTCTCTGCGCGCTGTTCTTGAGCTAATCTGACGGCCACGCATGAAGTTTGGAGGTCTGTAGTGATTGACTCCTGCAGAAAAGTTGAAGGACTCTTAGCGACTATGCGCCAGCTGGGGCATCCGCTGACCCCGGCCCGATCGATTTCATTAGCCCACCACTTCGCCATTGGTTGAGTTGCTGTCGCTCCCAAACGCTTCCATTTCTTATAATACGGCTGACAGTTGATTGACTTGTGGAATATTTGGCCCAGGAGCCAGGAAATTTCACGACTGGATTTGTTGCACAGGTGGTATCCTATCACAGTTCCGCGCGAGATTCGCACTGAGCTCCTGACAGTTTAGCGACTCACAAATGTTTGCTAAAAAACAGTCTGCATGCCTAGGTAGTGCTTGAATTTATACACCTGTGGCCAAAATTCACGAAAAGTTGCCATATTTTTATATGTTGATATATTGACGCAGTATCGATATATTTTACTAACAAAATCTCACAAGAATTTGCAAAATATCACGAGAGTTTTGTAACAAAACGATGAAATTTCACAAGATTATGAAAGTAAAATAGATTGATACTGCGTTTTTAAAAATCGAATTTGATATCAGCATATGAAAATATATTTACAGTATATTATCAGAAATGGATAACAAAACTGCTATTTTCTAACGACTACACTATTTTTGTCCAGCTGTTTAACATCGGTATCGACATCGGGTTATCGAGCTACATGAGTTTTAAAACTTCTCGACGCCCATAGGGTTCCTCATCACAGAGGAGCAAAGTAACTCAGCCGTATCACTCCAGAGGAGGATACTTACTTTCACTGCTGAAGAAAAAAACATTTGACCAAACCAAATTAAAATGCTCTGAAGAAACAAAGAAAAAAAAGTTTGACCAAACCAATTGAAGAAACTCCAATAGGCAGCATGAAGGAGGCGTCAGATAAAGTTAGTTAAACCATATTAATATTGATACTGATGACCAGTATTCCAAGAGCCATTAGGATGAGGGAAAGATCTACCGTGAATTACCAGAACTGATATTCTCCTAGACTCAGATAATGGACTTATATCTGTACTCGTACTGTTAGATCTAAGTGCTGCATTTGATCCAGTTGATCATAATATTATTTTAGAAAGACTTGAATATTTTGTAGGAATTAAAGGAACAGCACCAGACTGGTTTAAAATCTTATCTATCTGATTGATTTCAGTTTGTTGGTGTTAATGATAAATCTTCCTCATGCTCAAAGGTTACCTGTGGAGTACCACAGGGATCAGTGCTAGGACCAATTCTCTTTACTTTATATATGCTCCCAATCGGTAGAATTATTAGACAGCATGGGATAAATTTCCACTGTTATGCTGATGATACTCAGCTATATCTGTCTATAATCCAGATGAAGCTAATCCATTACATAGATTACAGGCAGGTCTGAAGACTTAAAGAAGTGTTGAAGTGTTTTACAGTGGATATTCTTCCAGATCCACCTGGATAACAACCTTCAGGACTCTGCAGACTCAGATGCTTTTAGATGCTGCCTACTCACAATGAAGTTTTTGATCACAAAACTTCAGTTTCACACAATATTTCACATTATTCACATACATCATACATGTGTTTGATAGATCTGAGGCCAGAAATGAGGGAATGTATTCCGGCCCATTTGTTTATGTTCATTTTAATCAGGCAACCATGCAGCCACCTAATCTCTACTCATCTGTGTTATAGACCCCGTTTGTCAGAATTTAACCTGATGTTTCCCTATTTCTGCCTTTTGTTCTACAGGCTGTATAAACAGTTGGTTCCAGTGGAGAAGCTGATTTCCAACCTTTAAGCTGTTGGTTTTAGGTTAGAAACGTTTCTTGTCCTTTCTGCTTGGACATAGAACCACCATGATGTGTGATACCCACTATCTCTGGGATTTAAATTCTAATTTTTAAAAAGTAGCATTTCCACATCAACAGGTACATGATCCAGATTTTATTTGAGTACATTTTCTCATAAATCAATGCATTTCAAACGTTTTGTTCACATGGTGCAGCTAAAACCAGTTCAGAAACAGCCTGTTATGGTCTCATAACTAAAGCTCCATTTCTGCAGCAAACACTGTGATAAAACTGTGAATGACAGAGATCTGGGATCTGCTGACAGACCAGGATCTTTGCAGACTGATGTTAGACTGATTTACAGAGAATGGAAGATAGTGGGAGATGTTTTCTTCATTGTCATGTATGTCTCTTTCTTGTTCTTCAAACATGCAGTGGTGACCAGTGGTCAGAAGGACAACAGTGAAGAAGAAGTTTGGTCAGATGAGGCCAGTGAGAAACCAAGGGATTGTTTCAGAACCCAGACTGGAGCACGTAACCTGTTTCTCTATATTTGACACCAAGTGCAAAAACTATATATGTAAATATAAATATCCATCTATATAAATACCCCTATACACACCCTGTGCAATAACCCTGTATAATGATCATATATATATCCCATGCACCTTTTCTTCCTTTGGCGCATTCTTCTTCTTTTACAATGTGAGCTGATGTAACGAGTACATTTCTCCACTCTGAGATCAATCAAGTCAATCAATCAATATCATTAAATCTTTCTCTGTGAAGAGTTGGTTCAGGATTTTTTTTCCCCATTGTCATTAATGAAAAACTAATGTGGGGAAGGAAGCTTGAGGGCAACTTTCCATATCTGAAGGCAGAGACAGAGAGCTGGAGGTAGGCACCAGCTCCACAGAGACACTGGAGGCTCTGTTCGAAACCTGGGCTGCATCCTCCAGGAAGCCGTGGTCTACCTAGACTGGAGTCCTTAGAAGTCCTTGAAAAATATTTCACTTTGAAGAGTTCATGGCTGTAGCTTGAACAGATGTCTACCCTTGATTGGGTATTACGCGCCGTAAGCTCTGTTAGCTTAGCAACCGTGAAATTTGATGCACAAAGCAGGAAAAAGAATGCATACCGAAGTTTTCAAAACTGTTTATTTATTCATTTTTTATTGTAAAAGTGAACAAAGACTACACTCACAAGAATCCATGGAATATAGGGTCCAACCACTGGGAGCAGGAACAAATAAAATCAAATGTAACGATAGAAACCTTAGTCAGTTAAATAACCTGCTGCTGTCATTCTGCACATCTCTGATGTTGCTGCTATTTTCAAATATCCATTACTGTAAAAATGTAGCCACATATTGGTTATTTATTCTCCAGTTTTTATATTGTTAAAACACTTTACAGTAATTGCATAGTTTTTTGTTTTTTTACTCTTCCCTATTATGTTATTCTTAGACATTTTCTAAGGACCACATTTGTGTGACTATTTTCAATAATCTTTCTGCTGCTGTAAATTTGCCCATTGTGGGACAATAAAGATATAAGAAATAAATCTAAACAATGTATTAGTATAAAAATATATATCTGCAGAATCTCTAATATTCAACAACAAAAAATATTTAGTTAAGCATATTGTGCAAAACAGCAATAAAAAAATTAAAATCATATCAGATTAGCTATAGTAATCAAAGTGCAGATATATTAGAAAATCTGTCCTTATTATTAAACACACAAAAACCCATTTTACACAGTGGTCAGATTAAAATATTTAGATAACATGCACATGCATTACATACACATATCTGACTCATATAATCATTAAAACAACATATTTTCATTCATCTCAGGCCGGAACTATTCACTGACTTGGATTATATTAAACTCTACAGTGTGTAATAATTACGGGGATATACAGTCAGACGTAACCAGCTGTAATATATTCTACCTACTATGTATTGTATAATATCTGACTTAAGCCTCTTAACTTTAATATTTCGAATTCGTTAGAATTGAGTTATTCTCTAATTACATAGGAGGCGGGTCTATACAGCCAGCCATGACGAACATCTTTTGCGCTACGGCGGCGCAGAGCCAACAAACTTAGCAACAGTCGCGAGATACCGGCCCGTGCGGCTCGAAGTAACTACGGCAAGTTGGAGAGCGTGAACTGTAGACGGCACTGCCTACACAGACTAAGGAAATACTATCTGTAAAATTATCTGTATAAGTAAACCTCATCGCGAGAAGGTGGGGTGATCTTGGACGCGTCGTGGAAAGAAATTTTGTCCGTAGCGCGCTCGCCCATTACTGTTTAAGGGGAAAAGTTGGGGGAGATGTTCATGTTGCTGCGGTCTGCAGTCTGGGCGTTAGATGTCGCTGAAAAGTGATACACGCACTAGCTTTAAACTGAACTTCCAATTTTCACCACTGTTTGGCCAAGTAACCTTTCCTCTGATCACGGAACAGCTGGCTTGCTTGGCGTCTACTGCAATGAATCCTGGGTAAACCAAGGATACCGAGGATACATCGGACCTATCCTTCAAATCGGGGAAAAAAGAAGGACACATTTTAAGGCAGCATAACAAGGACTCTTGGAATCCCGACTAGACCTCGGCGCACGCTATGACCACAATAAGCCCCGCCCAGATCTGGCCTTCTAAGGGCGCTGTCCTGAGGTTTTCGAACAGAGCAATCGACTGATGAGCCAGAGAAGATGGATGGATTTGTTTAGATTCAAATCTCATTTCAGTTGGTTTCATGAGATGCACCTTAGTTTTGCTTAACTTTAAACCTCTAAATACCTGTTCTAAATGTTAGTATATAGTAGTGATGGGTCCAGCAACAGCGATGCGTCGGTGCATGCGTGGAGCCCATAGAGCAAAACACTATCGGTGCGCGTGTGTTTCCAGAAAGTCATAAGACCAATACAAGAGTTGCTTCTAACTGACTGACTCACTAAACTGGGTTTAAAAACGGATGAATACAAGAGTTTTCTAACTGACTGACTCACTAAACTGGGTTTAAAAACGGATCTGTCAACATGATGCATCTGCTAAACAAATGTCTCATATTTTGCGGTTTATCATTAAAATGATCAAGAATTTTGGAGCCTAAAAGGAATAGGAATGTTTCAGCTGTTGTGTTTTATTTTAATTTTCTCATGGTGTGTGTCCTTTTCCTCTCAGTTATCACTCAACTTATCTGAATTAAAGTTAATTTCAAATTGACTTGTAGTTTATTTACTGTTTTTACTGTACTTATTGTTTTAAAATTATGATTGTCTACAAGTATCCTCATTCACATTTTTCCTTATATGCGCTAATATGTTTACATTATTTATTGGCTGCATCTAAAAATATCAAAGATATTTTCACTTTAAACATAGATGTGAAATAATAGAACATAACCTACAATAACCTAAATGATATCATTGTACTAGGTTATCAAATCAAGTCAGTTTAGTCTGTCCAATAAGCTGCCTGTAGTGTCTTTGAATGTCCAGCAGGTGTCAGTATTCTGTGAGACAGTTTCAACGCAGCATCAATCCAGTTTGGCTTCAAGATGCCTCATTAACCATCACTGCTATAGAGGTTAAATAATAACATTCTAGCCTGACAGCTTCTCGGATTCACAAGCTAGGCCTGCGCTTTAAACTTGAAAACAGGAAGTCCCTACACAATGTAGCAGTTTTCTCTCGCTGTTTGTTACTATAAAGTCTGTAATACGGGTGCACTTAAAATGTTGGGCCGGCTTTCTCCAATTGCAGTAAACTCTGAGCGAAGAAGAGGTTTAACCGAAGGAAGGAAGAGGTTTAACCGGAGCAAATGACTGTCGAATATCCAACTTAAACCTAACTTGACCGCAGTCATTAAAACCCAATGCTGTAAGTGAGCGAGCTGACCGCAGTAAGATGGCCGCCGCGGAAGTCAGCTTTAGCTTAGCATATCGATCTCCTCTAATCAGCTTTCCAATCAGATGAGGCTAAAATCCACAGTGTGCATCATCAGGGAATCGTTTCTATCAGGTGTTTCCTACCTATCCGGTGTGAGATGATCTGGGGATCCTGGTGAAATCCAGCAGTAGATGTTGATCGTCCATCTTTCCTCCGAATTGACCAAACTCCCTTTAAACTCCGTGAATGTTTCTTCAGCAGGAGTTAACTGCTCGGTGATAAACTCTCCTTGAAGCTGGACTGAAGACATTCTCACTGCAAACACTCCCCAGATTATCAGCCTCTCTACAATGACTCCACACACAAGCTAAGTTAATGCTGCTAATGCTACCCGATCCCTACCAGCAGCTCATTGCGCATGCGCGCATCATCTACATCCGGGTCATCCTCGATTTTATTTTGTAAAAAAAATGACTAAATTACGTTTTTCCTTCCTTAAAAACAGTAAGCGCACCAAACTATAATGTTTTAACGTTCAGTATTATATTTCATGAGAAAAGAATTGCATTAAAATCGTTTCTGTTTTATCACTGTTTTTTGTTTGTCTTTTTATTTTCTCCACAAAAAACTTTATTTAACAACTGTATAAAACATCGGTATCAGAACAGAACTGCATAAACAGCATTCACAGAAAGTGTTTATCTTAATATAGAAGAAAACCAAAGATAAAAGGAGAGGGAACAATTATAAAAATAATAATATTAAAGTGACATTATTTTATACATAGAATCAAGAACAGGGCATTAAACCAGCAGATTAAATTTATTTAGAAAAGAGAGAAAATTACCAGCACTTTTGGTTCATACAAATTCTAAAGATATTTTATTTTTCCAATGGGATATAAATGTTTGTATCTGAAAAAAAATGGCATTTGTGTAAATACAT
Organism: Cyprinodon brontotheroides; assembly: GCA_018398635.1. Classification (NCBI taxonomy): domain Eukaryota; kingdom Metazoa; phylum Chordata; class Actinopteri; order Cyprinodontiformes; family Cyprinodontidae; genus Cyprinodon; species Cyprinodon brontotheroides. Next base: position 91,674 of record JAGKQL010000074.1, read on the forward strand.
TTTACAAATAAAATTAAAATATTAGCACTAGCACCATCACTACAGACTTTGGACTACACTGGAAAAAGTGAAACCTTGCAATGTTTGTTCAGCTCTGGATATAGCCCGGTTGAACGAGTGAGGGCTTTTGGCTAGCTAATGTTAGCAAATCATTGTCATAACGTGATTGGTAAATGCATAAACCCTCTTAGACATCAGCTAGCGAACAATAACTAGTTAACTAGCAGCTATAACATTGATTATATGCAACTGCTTTGCTACTTGGGTTAATTATGGATGAAATCCACCCAGGATGTAGAGACGAGGAAAATGGCGCTCTCTCACGGTCTGGGACTTGGACTTAATCTGACTACGTGCAAAGAGAAATTCACATGTGACTCAGACAAAAAAATTACCTGCAGGTCATGAATAATTACATACATATGGAGAGAAGTCAAAAACTTTGTTTTGGGTCCTTTGTATGTGTATTTATTTCAGGTTAAATTAAAATCCAAACAGAATGAGTTCCACAATCAAATCAATACTTTTATCCAGTTTAGAGTGACAGTCATTAGTTTGAATGAACAGCTACATCTTACATTTTTTCAGTGTACCTGGATTCTGCCTGCTGCTGACCTTTGACCTGTCTTCTCACCACTGCTTGGATTACCCTCCTGGATCTTTTGGTTCCCATGCATGATTTGGTTGCTAAAGCACTGAGAAATATAATGCAACCGTTTTTGGCATTTACTTAATCATATTTGGTTACTTTAACATAATGGTTTCATATTAGCCCGGTAAGACATGAAACAATTGTGTTAAAGTGAGCAAATATGAAGTAAAGGCCAAAAAAGGATGCATTATTTTTTTAGTAAGGATGCTGCTCCTCTTCTCTCCTGGATGTCTGCTGTCGGCTCAGTAAAGATCAAAGAAGTTCCGCTCCTCTGGACATCACTCCTTCTGGGCACAGACTGAACTTTACCGGGTCGCAGGCTTTCATGCTCATCATTATCCATCTCTTGAGTTTTGAAGTCACTGACCTGAGCCTCTACTCCTGCAGAGTTTCCAGTGAGCCCGCAGCAGCAGACGAGCAGCCGCACACTGCAACGATAAACGCTCTTTTTAATAAATCACTGTCCCGCCTGAATTTTGGGTCCAGTGTTCTGAGCCTTCTGACAAGAAGTTTGAAAGTCATGCAGCATCAAATCAAGTTACTGGAAATGAGTCATTAGAAATGTTTGGACAGAATCTAAAGTAAGCATGACATAATTTAGAAATTGATAGCTTATTAAATAAAAAAAAAATACTAATAAAATGTGATGTAATCTACACAATGAAGGTGGAAGGTTGTGGTGGCAGCATCATGCTGTGGGCCAGTGGTTCTGGTCAGTTGCTCCAAGTGGATGAAACAATGATGGAGGACAACCTCCAGGTTCTTCAGCTTCACCTCCAACCAGAGGCTGGATGGTTGGAACCAGTTGGTTGTTCCAGTCAGGTCAGAGTCTGCAGCAGACTGAGCTGTCAGCTGTTAGAACCAGAGAATATCTAGAAAAGGCTCCAGAACCCCAGGAGACCCAGAGGAACACCTCCCTCTAGGATTAGTTCATCCTCTCCGTCTCTAGATGGAGGCTGATCTGCAGGAGTGGACCCAAGGTAGTTCACTTCCTATTTCACAGGAAATCAACTGACTGCTGTGTTTTCATCTCTAACAGAAGCTTCTAGAATAAAGGTTTGATTCTTGGGGATAAATATTTACAGTTAAGAGTTCAGATCGATTTGATAGACTGAAAGAAAACCATCAGAAAGCAGAAGAACCTTCAGTTTTCCTGTTTAAAAAACTGGTGTCAGAAGAGTTCAACTACAGTTCCTATCAGTGGAAACAGATGCTGGCCCTGCAGAGAAACATTCCTCATTGAATCCTGACATCGATTTATTTGCATTTCCTTCTAAATAAAGGTCTCAGTCTTTAGAACAGCTCTGCTGCTTTTTCCTGCTATGTGAACCCAGTCTGAGCATTACTGTCGGCTGTTTCTCTGTTTGCCACTAAATGCAGAGCAATATTCAGGCTGCAGCTGGACCTGCCACTTGCTGCATGGAAAACAGGAGACCTTCTCTCCCAGTTTCTGACCACAGATATTTCCAGCATCAACAGGTGTGTCAGGCCCAGGTGTTGAGCTGCTCTCATCATTTAGAAAAAGCAGATTTCCATGGAGAACATCTGAGAAACGGAGCTGCCCTGCTCTCCTGTGATCCCTAGCCTCTTCCCCATGTTAGTAGAAATAAGAATCATTGTTTGGATTCTATTGAACTAAGAACCTGATGAAAAAGATCCAACTATTGAAGCAGTTGGAGCTAATGAGTGTTTTCTGTCTTTCTGTACCAGGCTAGGAGCCCTTTATTAGCAGGAAGACGGATTCTTCTAATGATCTCCTTTATTGGCCTAAATGGAGAAATGAAAGTTTGATAGATCTTCTCTAAAGCTCGTGATTTATTTTTAGTTGCAGATTAATTTCTGTGGCTGTTTAGTTTTAAAGGGTTTACTTTTGATCAGCCTTAGCAGAGACTGAGCCTAGAAGAACACCTAAAGATAGAAGACCTGGGACAGAATAATGGGTACATTTAGAAAGTGGAACATTAGTTGATGATCTGGACCCTGTTGGATCAGTTCTAACAGAACTATTATTGAAGTTTGGACTGAAACTGTCATGTTGGGTTGTGTTACTAGCCCAAATGCAGAACACACACAGAGTCAGGGAAAAAGTTCAAAAGGTTTAATAGAAAAAAGGATCAACAGATCAGGGAGGATAATCCGGTCCAGGGCTGGGTTACTGTCTTGGAGCTTGAGCAGAGAAGCAGAAAGGGGAACCAGGTGGGTTCAGAGGCAGACGGTAGACTGAGGGCTGAAGTTTGAGCTGAACTGGCAGAAGGGAGGGGACCAGGAGGGTTCAGAGGCTCACGGCAGGCAGAGGACTGAGGTTTTGGTTCTCCAGGGTTGGGTTCAGGAGGCTGACGGCTTAGGCTGAGGGGGCTGAGCAACGGCGGGGCTCGATTTTAGACTTTATCAGTGTTCTGATCCAAAGTTTCTTCCAATCCACTTCTTGAGGGCGGGCGCAGGCAGATTCAGACAGTAGATTCTTCAGATGAGCTCCTGAGAGCCGGCAGGCAGATTTCAGCAGAAAAACTCTTCCAGAGTTCCAGGGTTCAGTCAAGTTTCTGTCATGATTGGTTCAGAAAAGCCCAGTATACATGCAGAACACAACAGAGTCTGATGAAAAGTTTAACAAAGTTTATTAAAAGCACAATCACATGAATGATAACACTGGAACTGGTTCAGGCCGGGAGGCAGGTTCACTGGAGTCTGTAAGGATGACAGTTCAGTTAAACTCTGGGACTTCGAAGAGTTTAAGAGTATCAGAAGAAAACCTTGAGGAGTCCGGGTTTTACTTTTGAGAGAGGAACTGTTGGGTCCAGAGAGCTGTTTAGAATCAGTTGAGTCCAATAAACCGCTTCAGCTGTCTTACTTCTGACTTGAGGGCAAACCCTTGGTTTTGGGTTTTCCAACTCTTAGCTTGGCCAAGAGCTGCAGGGGAATCCAGAGAAGAGTCTTCAGGGTTTTGGCCCAGAGGGCAGGCTAGGCAGGTTAAGCTCATCCTGAGCTTCCAAGGGAAAAAACAGGATTCCTGTGGGGAAGCAGAGACAAGGAATCTGATCTCAACAGAGATAGACTTAGATTCTCAGGTGTTTTGCTTTAGGCTCAGGAGTGCCCCAACCAAACTGGATCAACACTGAGGCGTTGAGGCAAGGTCTGAAGGCGAAAGGTTATAACTACAGGTGCTGGTCATAAAATTAGAATATCATGAAAAGTAGATTGATTTCAGTAATTCCATTTAAAAAGTGAAACTTGTATATTATATTCATACATTACATACAAACTCATATATTTCAGGATAACTTTATTTTTGTTTAATTTTGATGATTACAAAATGACAACAAAAGAAAATCTCAAATTCATCATATCAGAAAATTAGAATATTGTGAAAGGTTCAGAACTGATGGCCCCTGGTGCCACACTCTAATCAGCTAATTAACTCAAACCACCTGCACCAAAAAGCCTTCCTAAATGGTCTTTCAGTCTAGTTCTATAGGCTACACAATCATGGGGAAGACTGCTGACTTGACAGTTGTCCAAAAGATGACCATCGACACCTTGCACAAGGAGGGCAAGACACAAACCACCTGCATACAGGTGTATACAGGAGGATCCTCTGATGACGAGATGCGCCACAGGTGTGTTGGAGGCTCAGCTCAGGAGGATCCATGGGCGCACTCTGCTGGAGAAAGGTGGAACAGCTCCAGATCCCAACAGTTTCTTCCTAAGAAGCAGAGAAGACAAAACTGATTAGGTTCAGGTTCTGGTTTCAGTGGAGTCAGAGAATCAGACAGGCTGGTTGGCTCAGGGTTTGCTGTACCGTGACTAACTAACACTCTGGCACCGGAGTGAGGTCCTCCGCCCACTTAAATACTTGTCTCCTGATGAGCAGATGAAGAACAGCTGGTGAAGTCAGCTCCAGCTCCAGCCTCAGGAGATCCAGTACGCCCTCTGGAGGAGAAAGGTAGACAGAAAAACCCCAGATCCCAACAGTAACAGAAAATCCCCAGGAGGCTTGCCCTCTGGTGGGCAAGCCTCAGGATCCCAACAGAAACAGACTGTAGGGTCTGCCTAGGTGGAAACTAATATCTGTTGCACTAGATAACTAAGGAGCATTTTGACCCAACGGATTATCTGATTCTTCTAGAGGCAGATGTAGGAAAATATATTTGGTAGAGACTCTTTTAGATCACAGCCTGATTTTTCTTTTCACCAACAGTTTTATATTTTCCCACATTTACCAAAAAAAGCCCATTTCAGTCCAATCTTTTGTTAAAGCTTCTATTAAAGTCTCCACCCTTTATACCTGTTGTCAGGAAACGGTGTTTGTTTGGAGGACCCAAATGCAGAGACCAGTTGGCAGGGTTAGTTGGCAGGGTTAGATGCAGAGGGGACCGCCGACTGCGGCTCAGGAACAGCCTCGGAAGGGGCCACCCACTGCGGCTCAGGAACAGCCTCGGAAGGGGCCACCCACTGCGGCTCAGGAACAGCCTCGGAAGGGGCCGGCCACTACGGCTCAGGAACAGCCTCGGAAGGGGCCGCCCACTGCGGCTCAGGAACAGGCTCGGAAGAGGCCGCCCACTGCGGCTCAGGAACAGGCTCGGACGGGGCCGCCCACTGCGGCTCAGGAACAGGCCCGGACTGGGCCGCCCACTGCGGCTCAGGAACAGGCTCGGACGGGGCCACCCACTGCGGCTCAGGAACAGGCTCGGACGGGGCCGCCCACTGAGGCTCAGGAACAGGCTCGGAGAGGGCCGCCCACTGCGGCACAGGAACCACCATGGGGGGGGCCTTGGAGGCTTTTAGTGCCACCCGAGGGGCTCTTGGAGCTGATGGAGGTGGCAGGAATAAAAAGAAATCTTCCCTCTCCCCATAAATAAAGCTCCAGAGGTCTTACTCCGGCATATGGGGAGCTCTGAGGAGTTCACATGCCTTGTTCTCTGCTGGGTCCATATTGGCTGGATCCTTCTGTCAGGAAACGGTGTTTGTTTGAAGGACCCAAATGCAGAGACCAGTTGGCAGAGGTGAATTTAAGTGGGTTTATTGAGGTTAACAGGAACAAAGGCAGGAATCAAAATCCAACAGAAAATATCAGAAACGCACGCAGAACCAAGGAGACATCAGGGGTAAACCAAAGCGACTAGAACCTAGGGAGGCGAAGAGACAGGCACATGTTAGAACTGATCCCAGCACGCGGGAGAACGCTGAGTTTTTAAAAGGGGACAGAGACAAAGAGAGGGCTAACGAGGGAATCGAAAACAAGGTGAAGGAGTGGGAACAGAAAACAGAGCAAGGGATAAGAGAGACACAAGAGGGCAGCAGAGGACAACAAATGAAATCCAAGAAAAACAGGAACTAGCAAACCAAGACTCTGACACCTGTGTTTTTATTCCTGCAACAAAGGTCAGGTTTTTTTTAAATCAATTTAAATATCTTTATAAATCACTTTAACATGTCAATAAAGTTTCATCTTCATCTTCAAACCTCCTGGATCCTCAGCGAGTTCTGACCAATCAGAGCTAACCTTCTAGTGTCTGCATCAAGTGGAGGAAAGAAACCTGAATCCTAAATGGAGCAAAGTTCAAGCAGAAAATAAACCTCCACAGAAGTGAGAATGTTTCCTTTAGACCTCATCTACAAAAGCTTCTGAAGCTAAATTTTCAGATAGATTTCACATAGAAACTCCAACCATATAACAGGATCCTAAACAATGACATCACAGATTCTCCTGCTTTGATTTCTAATCATCAGAGGAAGCAACAAGTAGCTGCTTTGCCTCTTTTCTTTTTTTTATCACTGGACCATTTGGACAACAACACAACAGAACCAGGAACATACTGATCATATTCTCCCAGAGAAAAATAAAAGAAGAAATCTGGGAGGCGCAGCAAAGGAGCAGCAATCTGTAAAGAAGCAGATTATCAGCTTTGCAGAGATGTTACACACCGGGGAGAGGGACCTGGGAAGGAGCAACGTCGCCTGTGGGCTCTGATTGATATGAAGCAAGGAAAGCTGGAAAAAAAGGCGTCCCCATTGATACATTGAAGGAAGACGAGTGGGACTTTAATTCAGGTAAATGGCTTTTCACAGGGAGGAAAACATGCCAGCTGTCATGGTTTTATCTAAAGCTCGGACCCAGATGCAGAGAAACCAATTTGTTGGAGAGAGACCAGGGGGAAAGAGGTTTAACAGTTTTTATTGAAGAGATAAAGCAGAGGTGCAGTGTTGCTCTGAATACTCGTTTAGCCGGAACTGGAAGGTGAGAGGAAGACCCAGCGGTTAGTTCTTTTGGGAGTGCTGAAGTTCACACCTTTCTCCAGCAGAGTCCGCCGTGGATCCTTCTGAGATGAGCCTCCTGCACAGCTGCAGCCCATCAGATCATCAGGAGGATCCACCATATAAGCTGTCTTTCAGACCTTGCCTCAACGCCGGTGTTGATCCAGTTCAGCAGCCGCTTCCTAGACTCCCAGTGAATCTTTTGTTGAATTTTGAATCCAGCCTGATTCTAAATCGTTACTCTCCCTCTTTCCAGGAAACCAGTATACTCCTCTGCTGAAGCTCTGGAAGAACTAAACTGCCGCAGCTTCCGGCCTCAGGGGCAAAACCCTAAGAACCACAGTGAGCTTCGTACGCGAAGCTCAGGACTAAGAGCTGGAAAACTAAAACAGGAACCATTCATTCAAACTGAGACGTGAGGAAAACGACGCTTGGCGCGAGGACTCTGCCACTGATCAACTCCTCACCAGATCCAACAGTGACTCCCTCCCAAGGCAACCTCAAGAACCCTCAAGGTACAATCAGTAATCATCAGGAAATCAAGCTCCCACTTGCAACGCTAACTGAACTGTCTCTCACGCAGACTCCGGTGAACCAGTATCCAGGCCCGAGCCAGAACCAGTACATTCTGTGTGCATGTAGCAAGATAAACTTGTTAAACTTTTATTCTTGTGTCCGTCAGTGGTGTTCTGCATACTTGGGTCGCTCTTAGTGAACCCATCATGACAGAACACTGCGGCCAAACTCAAGGCCCAGCAGAACACTACATCCGCCGATTGAGGAACAGGGCGCCCCAATCCATGGACACGTTTGGCGCTATGTGGATAAACACCCACATTGAAAAGGCAAAATCGCTATCCAAAGCTTGCTAACTACATGAACAGCTAAATGCCGCACCAGCCCCACAACCATTTCCGGTCCAGTTCCACCTCCGAGGTCACCAGCGCATTGACGCCATCCGAGTTCCTTCCAAGCCTCCCAGAAAGATTTTCGGTAACATGAAAGATTGCAAGGATTTTTTTATTTCAGTGTCGCTTGATTTTTCAGAACTCTCCAGGCAGCTTTTCCACGGATAATAAAAAGATAACCTTCATCCTTTCTCAGCTAACAGGAAGAGCCTTGGAGTGGGCTCAGGCAAGATTTGCCACAGACCATAGCCTTAATTGCTATTACCTGACTTCATCTCCACTTACTCAAGTTTTCAATCAAGAAACTGATCAAAACTATTGACTCTCGAAAGCTCTTTTCAATTTAAAGGAATAAATTCTTTCTGTGGCTGAATTCTCCATCAACTTCCGGTTGTGCCGAAGCCCGGATGGAACCAAAGCGCTTCTGAAGGGAGCCTATTTCATGGCCTTAAATGAGCACATTAAGGATGAGCTCGCAACCCTCGACGAACCAGCTACTCTCGAAGAATTAATTCGTTTGACGATCAGATTGGATAATAGAATCCGTGCCAGAAACAGTTCTAAAACAAGAAATCAGGGGACACTTTCCTCTGTCTCACATAATGTGACTGTTTGTTCTTCCCCTACAGAGCAGCTGCCCATACAGAGACCTAAGGCCCAGTCTCTCGCTCTGCCTATTCAGGCTTCTCATTCGGGTGAAAGAGATTTCGAACCCATGCAGGTGGGACACACCAGGCTCACCCCTGAGGAGAGAAAAAGACGTTTTCTGAGCAAATTATGCATTTACTGCGGTGAGAGTGGACACTTCATCGCTTCCTGCCCGGCTAAATCAAAAGCCTGGGCCCGCCAGAGGATCTGAGGAGTCTGGCGGGCCAAATTAACACTAAGAAATCTCCTCGACTGTTACTTCCTGCCACGCTGTTTTGTTCTAACCAAAGCCTCTCCTTTTCTGCATTCATTGATTCAGGCTGTGAACGGAACTTAATCGATTCGAACCTCGTCCAACAACTCCAAATAGAAACCATTCCTCTGACTCAACCTCTTAGTGTATCTGCCATTGACGGGAAAAGACTTCACCAAGTTACCCATCAGACTCAACCCCTCGAGCTACTTTTGTCAGGTAACCACCGAGAGACAATAACATTTTTTGTTTTTCATTCTGCATGTTCTCCCCTGGTGCTTGGTTTCGAATGGTTGGAGAAGCATAATCCACACATAAATTAAAGAAGTGTTGAAGTGTTTTACAGTGGATATTCTTCCAGATCCACCTGGATAACAACCTTCAGGACTCTGCAGACTCAGATGCTTTTAGATGCTGCCTACTCACAATGAAGTTTTTGATCACAAAACTTCAGTTTCACACAATATTTCACATTATTCACATACATCATACATGTGTTTGATAGATCTGAGGCCAGAAATGAGGGAATGTATTCCGGCCCATTTGTTTATGTTCATTTTAATCAGGCAACCATGCAGCCACCTAATCTCTACTCATCTGTGTTATAGACCCCGTTTGTCAGAATTTAACCTGATGTTTCCCTATTTCTGCCTTTTGTTCTACAGGCTGTATAAACAGTTGGTTCCAGTGGAGAAGCTGATTTCCAACCTTTAAGCTGTTGGTTTTAGGTTAGAAACGTTTCTTGTCCTTTCTGCTTGGACATAGAACCACCATGATGTGTGATACCCACTATCTCTGGGATTTAAATTCTAATTTTTAAAAAGTAGCATTTCCACATCAACAGGTACATGATCCAGATTTTATTTGAGTACATTTTCTCATAAATCAATGCATTTCAAATCACCATCAGAAACAGCCTGTTATGGTCTCATAACTAAAGCTCCATTTCTGCAGCAAACACTATGATAAAACTGTGAATGACAGAGATCTGGGATCTGCTGACAGACCAGGATGTTTGCAACTGATTGTTATATTTATGGAAGATATAAATGTAAATATCCATCTATATAAATACCCCTATATATATAAATACCCCTATACACACCCTGTGCAATAACCCTGTATAATGATCATATATATATCCCATGCACCTTTTCTTCCTTTGGCGCATTCTTCTTCTTTTACAATGTGAGCTGATGTAACGAGTACATTTCTCCACTCTGAGATCAATCAATCAATCAATCAATATCATTAAATCTTTCTCTGTGAAGAGTTGGTTCAGGATTTTTTTTCCCTTGTCATTAATGAAAAACTATGTGGGGAAGGAAGCTTGAGGGCAACTTTCCATATCTGAAGGCAGACAGAGAGCTGGAGGTAGGCACCAGCATCACAGAGACACTAACTGATGAGCCAGAGAAGATGGATGGATTTGTTTAAATTCATTTCAGCTGGTTTCATGAGATGCACCTTTTAGTTTTGCATATCAAACCTCTAAATATCTGTTCTAAATGTTAGTATATAGTAGTGATGGGTCCAGCAACAGCGATGCGTCGGTGCATGCATGGAGCCCATAGAGCTAAACACTGTATCGGTAAGCGCTGTGTCGTTTCCAGAAAGTCATGTGACCGATACAGGAGTTGTTTCTAACTGACTGACTCACTAAACTGGGTTTAAAAACGGATCTGTCAACATGATGCATCTGCTACAAAAATGTCTCATATTTTGTTGTTTATCATTAAAATGATCAAGAATTTTGGAGCCTAAAAGAAATAGGAACATTTCAGCCGGTTTTATTTTAATTTTGTCATTTGTCATCCTTTTCCTCTCAGTTATCACTCAACTTATCTGAAATAAAAGTTAATTTCAAATTGACTCTTAGTTTATTTACTGTTTTTACTTTACTTATTGTTTGAAAATTATGATTTAAAATCCTAGTCCACAAAACATCCTCATTTACATTTTCCCATATATGCTTAATATGTTTACATTATTTATTGGCTGCATCTAAAAATATCAAATACATTTTTAATTAACACTATAACCTACAATAATTTAAATGATATCTTTGCCATTACCAAATCAATTCAGTTTAGTCTGTCCAATAAGCTGCCTGTAGTGTCTTTAAAATGTCCAGCAGGTGTCAGTATTCTGTGAGACAGTATTAACTCTAGCAAGCATCAATCCAGTTTGGCTTCAAGATGCCTCATTAACCATCACTGGTATAAAGGTTAAATAATAACATTGTAGCCTGATAGCTTCTCGCCTTCAAAAGCTAGGCCTACGCTTAAAGTTTGAAAACAGGACGTCGCTACACAATGTAGCAGTTTTCTCTCGCTGTTTGTTACTGTAAAGTCTGTAATACGGGTGCACTTGAAATGTCGGGGCGGCTTTCTCCGATTGCAGTGAACTCTGAGCGAAGAAGAGGTTTAACCGAAGGAAGGAAGAGGTTTAACCGGAGCAAATGACTGTCGAATATTCAACTTAAACCTAACTTGACCGCAATCATTAAAACCCAATGCTGTAAGTAAGCGAGCTGACCGCAGTAAGATGGCCGCCGCGGAAACCAGCTTTAGCTTAGCATCTTGATCTCCTCTAAGCAGTTTTCCAATCAGATGAGGCTAAAATCCACAGTGTGCATCATCAGGGAATCGTTTCTATCAGGTGTTTCCTACCTATCCGGTGTAAGATGATCTGGGGATCCTGGTGAAATCCAGCAGTAGATGTTGATCGCCCATCTTTTCCTCCGAATTGACCAAACTCCCTTTTTAAACTCCGTGAATGTTTCTTCAGCAGGAGTTAACTGCTCGGTGATAAACTCTCCTTGAAGCTGGACTGAAGACATTCTCACTGCAAACACTCCCAGATTATCAGCCTCTCTACAATGACTCCACACACAAGCTAAGCTAATGCTGCTAATGCTGCCCGATCCCTACCAGCAGCTCATTGCGCATGCGCGCAGCTAGATCTACATCCGGGTCACCTCGATTTTATTTTGTCTTCCTTAAAAACAGTAAGCGCACTCGCACTAAACTATAAAGTTTTAACGGTTAATAATATATTTTATGAGAAAATTATGCATTTTATGCATTAAAAAAAATTTCTGTTTTTTCACTGGTTTTTGTTTGTCTTTTTATTTTCTCCACAAAAAACTTTATTTAACAACTGTATAAAACATCGGTATCAGAACAGAACTGCATAAACAGCATTCACAGAAAGTGTTTATCTTAATATAGAAGAAAACCAAAGATAAAAGGAGAGGGAACAATTATAAAAGTAATAATATTAAAGTGACATTATTTTATACATAGAATCAAGAACAGGGCATTAAACCAGCAGATTAAATTTATTCACAAAAGAGAGAAAATTACCAGCACTTTTGGTTCATACAAATTCTAAAGATGTTTTATTTTTCCAATGGGATATTAATGTTTGTATTTGAAAAAAAGTGGCATTTGTGTAAATACATTTTACAAATAAAATTAAAATATTAGCACTAGCACCATCACTACAGACTTTGGACTACACTGGAAAAAGTGAAACCTTGCAATGTTTGTTCAGCTCTGGATATAGCCCGGTTGAACGAGCGAGGGCTTTTGGCTAGCTAATGTTAGCGATTCATTGTCATAACGTGATTGGTAAATGCATAAACCCTCTTAGACATCAGCTAGCGAACAATAACTAGTTAAAAAGCAGCTATAACATTGATTATATGCAACTGCTTTGCTACTTGCATTTATTTATGGGCGAAATCCACCCAGGATGTAGAGACAAGGAAAATGGCGCTCTGTCACGGTCTGGGACTTGGACTTGGTCTGACATGTCTGAAAAGCGTGCACATGTGACTCAGACACAAAAAAATTACCTGCAGGTCATGAATAATTTCATACATATGGAGAGAAATCAAAAACTTTGTTTTGGGTCCTTTGTATGTGTATTTAGTTTAGGTTAAATTAAAATCCAAACAGAATGAGTTCCACAATCAAATTAATACTTTTATCCAGTTTAGAGTGACAGTCATTAGTTTGAATGAACAGCTACATGTTACATTTTTTCAGTGTACCTGGATTCTGCCTGCTGCTGACCTTTGACCTGTCTTCTCACCACGGCTTGGATTACCAGGGGCGGAGCTAGATGGGGGGCCAGGGGTGGCCATGGCCACCCTTAACCAATCATTGGCCACCCCTGTGGCCACCCCTACCATTTATTTCCTCTAATACAGACAGTAGCAGCAGTAATACTCTCAAGTGGAATATTCAAAACATTTAAATTTTTCATATAGTAACAATTACTTGACAACAAAAACCCTGTGGTTAATTATGCTCATCAATATACTGACATTAAAGATGATAAATGCAGTATTCATGCTCTTTTCAGAAGTAGATTTTTAGTTATATGGGCTAAAGGGAGAATAATGTGTCTCTGCAAGCCATCTAGGAGTCTTTAGTGAAATCCTAGATAAAAAGTATTTTAATAAAAACATATTAAATAAATCAATAATGTAGATAATAGTACATGTAAATATAAATTTTATGCCAAAAGATTATTGATAAAAGTAGGTAAGTAATGACGATGGAAAAGATGTTGGCAAGTTAGAACTCAAACCAGAAAGTATTTTATCCACTATACCTTCTATCAAGAAAGCATGGATGTCTAAATATATACGTCTATTTGTTAGCATAAGGCTGTAGGAAAGTATAGTTAGTCTTTATTTTGAAAATATGGATGTTGAGGCGTATACATTTTCCTGTTGGAACAGTGTAGGTGGAACTGTTACTGGGGTTCTGGTCGCCAATCCACTTTCGGGCCACCCCTCAGCCTACATTGGTTATGTCCTGGCCACCCTTCTAAATATTTTTCTGGCTCCGCCCTGTGGATTACCCTGCACCCGGATCTTTTGGTTCCTCATGCATGATTTGGTTGCTAAAGCACTGAGAAATATAATGCAAACGTTTTACAGCATTTGCTTAATCATATTTGACTACTTTAACATAATGGTTTCATATTAGCCCGGTAAAGACATGAAACAATTGTGTTAAAGTGAAACAAATATGAAGTAAAGGCCAAAAAAGGATTTTTTACTTTTTTAGTAAAGATGCTGCTCCTCTTCTCTCCTGGATGTCTGCTGTCGGCTCAGTAAAGATCAAAGAAGTTCCGCTCCTCTGGACATCACTCCTTCTGGGCACAGACTGAACTTTACCGGGTCGCAGGCTTTCATGCTCATCATTATCCATCTCTTGAGTTTTGAAGTCACTGACCTGAGCCTCTACTCCTGCAGAGTTTCCAGTGAGCCCGCAGCAGCAGACGAGCAGCCGCACACTGCAACGATAAACGCTCTTTTTAATAAATCACTGTCCCGCCTGAATTTTGGGTCCAGTGAAGGCTGAAATTCATGCAGACAAGAAGGCTGAAATTCATGCAGCATCAAATCAAGTTACTGGAAATGAGTCATTAGAAATGTTTGGACAGAATCTAAAGTAAGCATGACATAATTTAGAAATTGATAGCTTATTAAATAAAATAAAAAAATACTAATAAAATGTGATGTAATCTACACAATCAAGGTGGAAGGTTGTGGTGGCAGCATCATGCTGTGGGCCAGTGGTTCTGGTCAGTTGCTCCAAGTGGATGAAACAATGATGGAGGACAACCTCCAGGTTCTTCAGCTTCACCTCCAACCAGAAGCTGGATGGTTGGAACCAGTTGGTTGTTCCAGTCAGGTCAGAGTCTGCAGCAGACTGAGCTGTCAGCTGTTAGAACCAGAGAATATCTAGAAAAGACTCCAGAACCCCAGGAGACCCAGAGGAACACCTCCCTCTAGGATTAGTTCATCCTCTCCGTCTCTAGATGGAGGCTGATCTGCAGGAGTGGACCCAAGGTAGTTCACTTCCTATTTCACAGGAAATCAACTGACTGCTGTGTTTTCATCTCTAACAGAAGCTTCTAGAATAAAGGTTTGATTCTTGGGGATAAATATTTACAGTTAAGAGTTCAGATCGATTTGATAGACTGAAAGAAAACCATCAGAAAGCAGAAGAACCTTCAGTTTTCCTGTTTAAAAAACTGGTGTCAGAAGAGTTCGACTACAGTTCCTATCAGTGGAAACAGATGCTGGCCCTGCAGAGATTCCTCATTGAATCCTGACATCGATTTATTTGCATTTCCTTCTAAATAAAGGTCTCAGTCTTTAGACTGTTGGATCCCAGCAGTGTGGAAGCTGGACCTGCCACTTGCTGCATGGAAAACAGGAGACCTTCTCTCCCAGTTTCTGACCACAGATATTTCCAGCATCAACAGGTGTGTCAGGCCCAGGTGTTGAGCTGCTCTCATCATTTAGAAAAAGCAGATTTCCATGGAGAACATCTGAGAAACGGAGCTGCCCTGCTCTCCTGTGATCCCTAGCCTCTTCCCCGTGTTAATAGAAATAAGAATCATTGTTTGGATTCTATTGAACTAAGAACCTGATGAACAAGATCCAACTATTGAAGCAGTTGGAGCTAATGAGTGTTTTCTGACTTTCTGTACCAGGCTAGGAGCCCTTTATTAGCAGGAAGACGGATTCTTCTAAAGATCTCCTTTATTGGCCTAAATGGAGAAATGAAAGTTTGATAGATCTTCTCTAAAGCTCGCGATTTGTTTTTAGTTGCAGATTAATTTCTGTGGCTGTTTAGTTTTAAAGGGTTTACTTTTGATCAGCCTTAGCAGAGACTGAGCCTAAAAGAAGACCTAAAGATAGAAGACCTGGGACAGAATAATGGGTACATTTAGAAAGTGCAACATTAGTTGATGATCTGGACCCTGTTGGATCAGTTCTAACAGAACTATTATTGAAGTTTGGACTGAAACTGTCATGTTGGGTTGTGTTACTAGCCCAAATGCAGAACACACACAGAGTCAGGGAAAAAGTTCAAAAGGTTTAATAGAAAAAAAAGATCAACAGATCAGGGAGGATAATCCGGTCCAGAGCTGGTCACAGCAGAAGCAGAAAGGGGAACCAGGTGGGTTCAGAGGCTCACGGCAGGCAGAGGACTAAGGTTTGGTTCTCCAGGGGTTGGGTTCAGAGGCTGACGACAGGCTGAGGGCTGAGCAACGGCAGGGCTCGATTTTAGACTTATCAGTGTTCTGATCCAAAGTTTCTTCCAATCCACTTCTTCAGGGCGGGCAGGCAGATTTAGACAGTAGATTCTTCAGATGAGCTCCTGAGAGCCGACAGGCAGATTTCAGCAGAGAAACTCTTCCACAGTTCCAGGGCTCAGTCAGGTTTCTTCCTAAGAAGCAGAGAAGACAAAACTGATTAGGTTCAGGTTCTGGTTTCAGTGGAGTCAGAGAATCAGACAGGCTGGTTGGCTCAGGGTTTGCTGTGCCGGTGACTGGCTAACTAACACTCTGGCACCGGAGTGAGGTCCTCAGCCCACTTAAATACTGGTCTCCTGGTGAGCAGATGAAGAACAGCTGGTGAAGTCGGCTCCAGCCCTCAGGAGATCCAGTATGCCCTCTGGGAGGAGAAAGGTAGACAGAAAACCCCAGATCCCAACGGTAACAGAAAATCCCCAGGAAGGGATCCTTGGCGCCCTCTGTTGGGCAAAGCCTCAGGATCCCAACAGAAGCAGACTGTAGGGTCTGCCTGAGGTGGGAAGCTTGATATCCTGTTGCACTTAGATAACTAAGAGAGCATTTTGACCCAACGGAGTTATCTGGATTCTTCTCTGAGGCAGATGGAGGAAAATATAGGGCCAGAGGCGAGGCAGGCAGCTCTGGAGATCCCGTCGGCGCGGGGCCGGAGACAGGTGGAAGCAGCTCTGGAGGCCCGGCCGCTGGGGCGAGGCGAGCAAGGCGGCTGGAGGCGACGCTTTTCGTGGCGGGCCGGCGGCTGAAGGCCGGCGTGGGGCGGGAAGGCGAGAGGCAGGCGCTCTGAAAGGCCGGCCGTGGGGCGGGCCGAGGCCAGGCAGCTCTGGAGGCGGCGAGCGGCGGAGCAGGCGCTCTGAAGGCGGCCAGCGGTGGGGCCGGAGGCGAGGCAGCGCTCTGGAGGCCGGCAGAGTGGGGCCGAAGGCGAGGCAGGCGGCTCTGGAGGCGGCCGTGTGGGGCGGCGAGGCAGACGCTCTGGAAGGCGGCCGTGGGGCGGGAGGCGGGCAGGGCAGAGCGCTCTGGAGGCCGGCGTGGGGCCGAAGGCGAGGCGAGACGCTCTGAAGGCGGCTCGGGGCCCGACGATGTGGAGGCGGCGTGGGGCCGGAGGCGAGGCGACGCTCTGAAGGCCGGCCGTGAGGGCGAGCCGAGGCAGAGCGCTCTGGAGGCCCGGCAGCCGGGTCGGAAGCGGCACCAGACGACACTGGAGGGAGGCCTCGGAAGGGGCCACCCACTGCGGGTCAGGTGAGCTCGGAAGCTACTGCCTACTGAAGCTCAAAAGAGGCTTTCGGGCCGGGAGCCGCCCACTGCGGCTCAGAGAACAGGCCGGGACGGGGCTGCCCACTGTAGCTCAGGAACAGACTCCAGAGGGGGCACGCCCACTCTTGGCTTTACAGGAACACCATGTAGGGGGCCTTGGAGGCCTGGAGCGCCCGCTGAGGTGCCTTGGAGGCTTGGAGTGCCCGCCGAGGGGCTGTTGGAGCTGATGGAGTTGGCAGGAATAAAAAGAAATCTTCCCTCTCCCCATAAAAAAAGCTCCAGAGGTCTGACTCCGGCATATGGGGAGCTGTGAGTTCACATGCCTTGTTCTCTGCTGGGTCCATATTGGCTGGATCCTTCTGTCAGGAAACGGTGTTTGTTTGAAGGACCCAAATGCAGAGACCAGTTGGCAGAGGTGAATTTAAGTGGGTTTATTGAGGTTAACAGGAACAAAGGCAGGAATCAAAATCCAACAGAAAATATCAAACGCACCAGAACCAAGGAGACATCAGGGGTAAAACCAAAACGCTTCAGGGGAGCCAGGGAGAGACGAGGGAACACAGGCACATGTTAGAAAGAGGATCCAGCAATAATAGGAACTGAAGAGGGGAGTGGCTTTCAAAGGGACAGAGACAAAGAGAGGGCTAACAGAGGAATTGAGTACAGGTGAGGGTAGAACAGAAAACAGACTAAGGAAAAGAGGACACAAAGAGGCAGCAGAGGACAACAAAATGAAATCCAAGAAAAAACAAGGAACTAACAAACCAAGACTCTGACACCTGTGTTTTTATTCCTGCAACAAAGGTCAGTTTTTTAAAATCAATTTAAATACTTTATAAATCACTTTAACATGTCAATAAAGTTTCGTCTTCATCTTCAAACCTCCTGGATCCTCAGCGAGTTCTGACCAATCAGAGCTAACCTTCTAGTGTCTGCATCAAGTGGAGGAAAGAAACCTGAATCCTAAATGGAGCAAAGTTCAAGCAGAAAATAAACCTCCACAGAAGTGAGAATGTTTCCTTTAGACCTCATCTACAAAAGCTTCTGAAGCTAAATTTTTTGATAGATTTCACATAGAAACTCAAACCATATAACAGGATCCTAAACAAGGACATCACAGATTCTCCTGCTTTGATTTCTAATCATCAGAGGAAGCAACAAGTAGCTGCTTTGCCTCTGTTCTTTTTTAATCACTGGACCATTTGGACAACAACACAACAGAACCCGGAATATACTGATCATATTCTCCCAGAGAAAAATAAAAGAAGAAATCTGGAGGCGCAGCAAAGGAGCAGCAATCTGTAAAGAAGCAGGTATCAGCTTTGCAGAGATGTTACCAAAGGAAGACCTGGAGGAGCAACGTCGCCTGTGGGCTCTGATTGATGAAGCAAGGAAAGCTGGAAAAAAAGGCGTCCCCATTGATACATTGAAGGAAGACGAGTGGACATAAATCGGTAAATGGCTTTTCACAGGGAGGAAAACATGCCAGCTGTCATGGTTTTATCTAAAGCTCGGACCCACATGCAGAGAAACCAATTCAGAGAGACCAGGGGAAAAGAAGAAGAGATAAAGCATGGTGCAGTGTTGCTCTGAACTCAGCTCAGCCGAACTGGAAGGTGAGAGGAAGACACAGCCATTAGTTCAGGCTCAGTGGGAAATTTCATTTGTGGATTTGGAGAAGAGGATCTGGTTGTTGACTCACATTTGCAGAGTAGTTGTAGAATCTTTGACTCCAGTCTGTGTGCTGTATTCCAGTGTTAGTCTGATTCGGTGGAGGGCGGAACAGGGCTTACCCAGAACACGGTTGGTTGTAGGTGAACGGAGAAGCTGACTGCCACACACATTTCCTGCGGTTCTTGAACGGGTCGTGGTGGAGATGATTCCTTTGCTCAGTGTGTAAACTCAACGTCCTCTCTGGGAAACTGGATCCAAACCTCCAATTTGAATCCCCAGCTCAGTTTGAGGCTCAGTAGATCCCTCCAGGGAGAGAAGGTCCGAAAGATCCAGTTTGCAGGATGCAGGGCCGGTTCTAGCTCCCCTTGGTTGCCCTAGGCGAGATTGAGTTTTATGCCCAACACCCCCCACACACACACTTTTTGCCGTGCTAAATACTGTGTACTGTTTTTAGCATCTGTTTAGTGCTTCATTGTGTTGTGTTTACAGTTCCACAAAGAGAAGCAGCGTGAATTGTGCCTACAGTTGTGCAAAGTCTGTTAGAAAAATTGCAAATTGAGTGCAAAGCAGTGTTTGTTCTTTTAGTTTTGTGAACTCAGTGAGTGGATTTTGCTATAAGTATTAATAGTTTTAGAAATTGTGCTATAAGAATCAAGGTTGTGTTTAAGCATTCAGAAAAAACTGTAACTTAGCATGGAGTGATGCATAGACAAATACCAGAATAGGTTTCAGTACCTTTTATTTTTTATTATTTTAAATAATTTGTCATAATAACTCAAAGTTAGGACTGTGCAAAAACACTTTTAACCATCTGTAAGGACACTTAGGTAAAGCATAACTAAAAAACTGATTGAATCAGTGAATGAATTTATTTCAGATAATTAACAAATTTAACACACATTAAACAAATATTAAATAAATCAATTTCAGAAATTACCAAATAACAATAAAAATAATAAATTTAAGAAAATTCTTTTAACCAAGGACTACATAAAAAAGTAATTGATAAACATTAAATTAAATTTTCTGTTCCAGTTCAATTAAATCATTTGAACATAAAAAGAAATTAGATAAACAAAATTTTCCTCTAAATAAAAATATATCAGGTATATTTAATCCTGATTTCTGACATTGATTAGTGATTAAAGAAAGGATTAACCCCTCTACAAACAAAAAAGTGCTTTTATGAATACCATTTACAAAATTAAAAGTTTGAAGAAAGAAAGTTTTTGTTCACATATTCTATGATGAACAACATAACTTCATATATTTTTGATGATTATTTGCACATCCCTTTGGAATACTCAATGCAGATAATCACTACAAAATATTTTATTTATATTAGTATCTTCTACCCATTCTCAAGCTAATAATATATAGCACATACTCCTGCTGCATATATACTGAGAAAAAAAAAAAATGATGTCAACATTAGGATGGGGATCGTTAATATTTAATGATATCGATACTTTATCAATAATTCTTTATTGATCCGAAGTCTTTTATCATACCACTATCGAACTTTTCTGTTATTTGGTGGAAAGATCTATGCAACAAATTTTTAACAGAACTGGTATTGCTTCTATTGCTTAAATAAGTGAGCATAACAAAAATCGTTTCTTTAGCCTTCACAAACATGGCTAATGTAATAGGCCACTGAAATGACATAAAACTAACTAGAATATATTTTCACAATTGTTGGTTAATGTATTGTCTACCGTCACTTTTCATGTTTTTAGTGATTAGAAAATATTTAACAAATAAATAAATTGTATTTAAATTAAATGTAATTTTTAATAAATAAGGCACCAGTAGTTTAATTATATATAGAGCAATATACAACTCTATTACTATGTTTCTCAAAACAAAAATTTCGCTTTTACGCTACACCCTGAAGGCATCATGATAACCTAATTGTCGCTTTACCGGTAGCTAATCTGGAACACATCATCACGCAGCACGTCTGAAACTTTTATTATTTACTTTTCGCTTTCAATTCAGCTTGTACATGCTTCCGATTACAAATATGATTTCACAATTACTATTTTTAACTGACCGGTCAAGCTACAAAGTCTGTGTGCGCTTACCAGTGGTACTCTGAGTGGATGATTAAAACCCGGGCCCAACTCTCTGCGGCAGGAAGGGAGAGTCTTTTCGTTCAACCATTCTTGAGTCATGAAACGGGGTAGTGCCAGACTTCACTTGTTTTTACTTGTAATATCTGTTTGCCCACAATTTCATTCCAAAATATTGGTGTACATGCTGCAGTGATTGGCGTCCATTTCGGGTTGGAGAGCGAAAAAGTAGAATCTTTTCGATTTTCTCTTAAATGTGAAAAAATAAATAAAAACTGTGGTATATGTATTTGTTCATATTTTGCTATTTTATATCGTAAGGTTAACAAACTGACGGACGCTTCATAACGCTTCGCTTTTTTTTCTAATTCTATGATTAATGGGAAGTAAGCCTAAGGGCGACGCTAGAGGGCGCCCCCAACACATTTGTCGCCCTAGGCAATTGCCTAGCTTGCCTATAGCAATCGCCGGCCCTGGCAGGATGACTCCCTGCCGAGAAGCAAAGACAAAAAACAAAGTTTAAACTCAGGTTGACGAGATTTCAGTCTTACTCAGCAAAAACTCGAGCTTGGCTAGAGTACCCTAAATTGTGAGGAGGCGGATAAGAACCAGGAAACTCCTGGTTTGACGTAATGAACCCTTGTCACGTGAAGGGGGTAAGATCGGAACATTTCCAGAAAAACCTCTGCCTCAAAAAGATTAAAGCCTTTTCTAGCTGACCGGAACGAGCCTAACATCACTACTGTCATCTCATCAAGTGAGTCCAGTCCTAACATGATGACTTGATGAGATGAATGGAGTCTGGAGCCACACAACCCTTTCTGGAAACAGTTTGACACCCCTGGTGTAAACAGATTAAAGTGCCCACACTGTCATAAAAACGAGATCACACATAAAGTTGTAGTATTTCTCAGAAACCTCCAATACAACATATTTTTTTTTGCGCAATTGTAACATCAGCAAAATGTGATTAGGATCAATCAGGGAGTATGAAGTCATTTGAAAGCCACTGTTACTTCTTGGAGCATTTTGAATGGTGTGTTTGTGTAGATGTGCCTTTAAAGTTAAAAAAAAATATGTGAACACATAGCAATATTTAATTACATTTTAAGATTTTCCTAAATGTTGTGTATTATAGCAACAAATAATTATTTTAAAAACGAGAGGTTAAAACATTTAAGCAAACATAGTGTCCAACCAACAGAGCTCTGCTTTGTTCTGGAATGATTGGTGAGATGCAATGTCACAGAAATGCTTGCATGTGAGGGATGCTTTCCAAATGCTGTGACTCCTTCACCAAACACAACATGTAGCATTTTGGATACCTTAGATTCTGATCAAATCTGATGAAAGATATTTTTTTATGTTTTTAATTTTTGGGAATTAATTATTGTAAATCTCAAAATAAGAAGAAGGAGAGAGGAACTGAGAAGGAGGAGACGTTTTAGGAGATTGGCTCTTCTTTTCTTGGCCAGACATCGGGCAGTAAGTGTGTTAACCATCTGCTGGGCAAAGTTAAAACCTTTTTAAACTGATTTGATATTACCTAAATTATTTGACCTAAATCAAAAATATCACACAACTACATCCAAGTTTTTCTAGCTTCCTTTACCAATAATTTATTACCTCTTTTATTTCATGTTGATAAAGCTTTAAAGAATCTTTTCCATAAACCTTTTTGAATCACTGGCTTAAACACTGAGAGAATACAATAAAACAATTTAACAAAAATGTATTGAACATACAAAAAAACAGTAAATATTAACAAAATAAGCACTTACACAGACTTTACACCTTTTTTTTTAGGATGAACCACATCTTCTTTCTCCTATCGTGTTGTTTCCAGATCCTTTGATATTCCTCCATCCACCATCTGCTACATTGTCCACAGGGTGGCAGAGGGTATTCTAGGCCTGAAAAACAGTGTGATCCTCTTCACCCATGGAAACCAGCTGGCTGAGGTAGCAGCTGGCTTCCAGCAACTTTCTGGATCCACTGCCTGCAAAAATGTGGTGGGCAGCATTGATGGCATCCAGTTTAAGCCGCCTAAAGAAAACCCAGAATGTTATTTTAAGAACAAGAAGAAGAATTTTTTTTATTTTGCTGTGACTTCTGCCTCAGTCAGGGGGACATTATGGAGGTGCTGGAGGAGGAACCAGAGGCAGCTGAGGAAACCTTCCAAGGAGACGACCAGGAGCAGCAGAGTGGAGAGCCCCTGAGAGCAGGACTGGAGGCTGCAGTGTCAGCTCCAAGGATCAGAGCCCAGGCTCTGCAGGAGCAGGATTACATTTAGAAAGCTTTAAAACATTTCAATCTCAATAAATAAATTGCATTTTGTTCATGTAAATATTTCTTAAATTATTGAAAATATTGAAATTATGTAATTATTTTGTGTTTTTGTTCAATTATTAAATGTGTTTGAAGTTGTTGTCACATGTATATAGTTGTATATTGAATGTTTAATGTCTCTAAAATATTTCTTAATGTTAGAGTGATAATTATAAAAGTATTGTGTGGAGATATGAAGCATTGAAGAAAGAAGATCCTACATTTCTATCCTGTGTTTCAACCAGAAGGGTCATAAATTTTATGACCTCTGTAGTCATGAGGAGCAGAATCACGCGGTTGTGTGACTTCCATCCAACCAGTTGGTCAATTCACACTACCTGAAATTGCTGGCTAAGGATAAGGTTAAATACAATAAGACTGTTATTCACGCTGGCAGTAATGACACCTGGTTACGCCGATCGGAGGTCACTACAATAAGTGTTGCTTAGTTGTGTAAGTTTGCCATAACAATGTCAGACTCGTATTTTTCTCTTGTCCCCTCCCTGATCTGACCAGTGATGACATGTTTAGCCGCGATGTCAGCATTCAACCGCTGGTTGTCTAGGTGGTGCCCTGAAAACAACGTGGGCTACATTAATAATTGGCAATCCTTTTGGGGGAAAGCCTGGTCTGATTCGAGAGACGAGCATCCATCCCACTTTGATGGTGCAGCTCTTCTTTCTGGAATCTGGCCACATTTATTAGTCCCTCCAAAACCCTGACCACCCAGGGTGCAGACCAGGAAGCAGAGTTAGAAGTTTAACACACATCTCTGCAGCTTCTCTACTGTTACCCCACTCTTTACTCCATCCAGACAGTGTCTTGCCCACGACCAAAAATCTAATAAATTAGCAAAGATTCCCAAAGGAGTAAATCATGATAATCTAATTAAAAATCAAAATAACTCCAATTGGGGAAAAAGTTTAAAACAATTAATGCAGTCTGTTTACATAAAGATGGCTTTCACTCTAAAGTCTACTAGTTAATGACTTGATTTGTGATAATCACATTGACTTGTTTTTGCCTTACAGAAACCTGGCTGCAGCAAGAGGATTATGTGAGCATAAATGAGGCAACTCCTTCAAGCTATTTAAATTTTCACATCCCCAGAAGTTCTGGGCGAGGAGGAGGAGTAGCAACAATCTTCCAGTCTGACTTACTGATTACTCCCAAAACAATTAATACCTACAACTCTTTTGAACATTTAACCCTTAATTTCCCTGATCCAAATTTCAAGGCAAGAAAACCTCTTCTTTTTGTAACTTTGTATCGTCCACCAGGTCCTTACTCTGAATTTTTAGATGAGTTTTCAGAGTTCCTTTCTGATTTGGTATTAAATACTGACAGGGTCATCATAGTGGGAGATTTTAACATCCATGCTGACATTGAAGGCGATAGCTTAAGAGCAGCCTTTAATGCTATCTTAGACACTATTGGCTTTGTTCAAAATGTGAATAGTCCCACACATTCTCATCTTCATACTTTGGATCTTGTGCTGACATACGGCATAGAATGTGAAGAAATAACAGTATTTCCTCACAACCCTGTCCTCTCTGACCACTTTCTAATAACCTTCAGGATTACTTTAACAGAGTTCTCCTCCCCCAAAAGAAGGTTCAATTTTAGTAGATCTTTATCAGATAGTGCAGTTATAAATTTTAAAGAATCTGCTTCACTTTCTCTCTCCTCTGTGTCACTGAGCAGTGCTGCAGAGTGCAAAAGCTTAGCTTATTCCCCTTCACAGGTTGATGATTTTGTTGATGGGGTTGCTAGTTCTCTGCGTATT
>JAGKQL010000074.1:132286-160242 GCA_018398635.1 Cyprinodon brontotheroides
ATTTCAGCCACTGCTGAAATGCTACCTGGTACCGTAGTTAGAACTGTGAGAACTCAAGTCTTTTTCTCTGCTTTCTGGGATGTTTTGTATTTTTGAGATCTTAAACAGTCCAGGCGGTGAGGCAATATGCTACTGTAAGCTTGTTTTTCTTATTGGGTAACGACATCTAGAAGGGTTGTAATATCAGATGTGTTAATTTAATCCCATTTTTGAATTGGTGTCATGTGAAAAAAGGGAAGGGTTACTTCATGTGGGGTTCCCCAAGGGTCCATCCTGGGTCCCCTCCTATTCAATATCTACATGCTCCCTCTTGCTCAGTTAATAAAAAACAACAACATCAGCTACCATAACTATGCAGACGACACACAGCTTTACATCACCATGTCACCAGGTGACTATGAACCAATTCAAGCACTGAGGAATTTTCTTAAACTGAATAAAAACAAAACTGAAATAATAATCTTTGGACCAATGGAGGAGAGATCTTAAGTTAGCACACAGCTTCAGTCGCTTCAGCTAGTAACCACTGATCAGTCGCTTCAGCTAGTAACCACTGATCAGGCCTGAAATCTAGGTGTAGTGCTGGATTCAGACTTGAACCTCCAAAAGCATTTAAAGACAATTACAAGGTCGGCTTTCTATCACCTGAAGAACATTTCCAGGATTAAAGGACTAATGTCTCAGCATGATCTGGAAAAACTAATCCATGCGTTTATTTTTAGTTGAATTGATTACTGCAACGGTGTTTTCACAGGTCTGCCTAAAAAGTGGATCAGACAGCTGCAGCTGATCCAAAACGCTGCTGCCCGTGTCCTCACTAAGACTAAGAAAGTAGAGCACATCACCCCAGTTCTAAAGTCCTTACACGGGCTCCCTGTATCTCAGAGAATAGACTTTAAAATACTTCTGTTAGTCTATAAATCTCTGAATGGTTTAGCACCTAAGACTAAAAACACATTTGTTTAGGATTGCCTTCAACTGTTCTAGTTAAACAGTTCAACTAAAACATATTTTCTTTAATCCAACTGTTTTTAATATTCTTTTTTTGTTTCTGCATTTTTTTATTTTATTTTATTTATTTTTTATTTTTTTTATTTTTTTACTTTTTTCCTACTTGCTTTGATTCTGTTTTATCTTCCTGTATTTTAATCATGTAAAGCACTTTGCATTGTCTTTGTACGGAATTGTGCTATACAAATAAATTTGCCTTGCCATTTGCCTTGCATTCAATTTTTAGAGCCACTAGTAAACCTGCAAATTGAGAGCCAAGTGCTCTGTTAGGAACATAAGGAACAATCATATCACTTATATCAGATGGATCTTGGTTAATTACAGCTTTATATGTGATAAGGAGCAATTTAAAATCTTAACAGGAAGCAAATGAAGAGAAACTAGCATAGGAGAGATATGGTGTCTGTTTTTAATTTTTATCCGGACTCTGACTGCAGCATTTTGGATCAGCTGAAGACTTTTAACTACAGTTTGTGGACTTCCTGACTGTAAAGAATTGCAATAGTCCAGCCTTGAAGTAACAAATGCATGGACTACAAGTTGAACAATGACTTCTTTATTCTAAAAATTCAGGATTACAGGAATCTAACCTGCATGCCAGCATGACATGCTATTAGAAAATTAACATGAGGTAGATTAAATGACTGGTTTAAAGAAACAAAAAAAGGAAAAAAAATAATACCCTAAGAGTCCGCTTAACTGGCTTCTGAGATTGTCCAAGATGTTACTATATTCACTAATGTCCGTTGGAATAGCAGCAGGTATGATGATAACAGTGCAATTAAAACAAGATAATACAAGGGGGCACGCGGGCCGGTTCCAGTCGCGTGGGTCTTCTCCACCACCGGATCCGCTCTCTGAAAAGTTTCAATCAGTTTGATGCTACAGCAGAGGGCTTGATGTGCTTTTAGGTCGAGGAACATTTACTCACGGAGACTATCAAACAAAGGTGTCCCTTTGCCGATAGGCCGACTTCTGTAGCGAGGTCCTCGGGGAGGTTTCTGTCTCCCCAATTAACGCGGCCACTATGCACAATGGGACACTGCGATCTGTGACTTTTGACTCAGGAAAAACGAAAGCTACTTCCAGTTAGCTTTCTTCTGGGATTTCGCGTGAAACGTGGCCTCTGCTTACAGGTGATGAAAACCCAGGGAAAGAGGAAGATTTAGTTCACGCTCTGAGTTTTAAACCATGAGTGATGTAGGGGCATTTCCTGTTGAAGTATCAGCCTCCTCAATCAGCTGATTGGTCCATGTGTGAGCGGACCGCCTATATGGTGGGCAGTTCCAGAACTTTCCAGAGAATCTTTTGTTCTCTTTGTGAAAAAGGAAAGGGTGACGGTTTTAGATGGTTCATCCAATTGATTTGGGCTCTCTTGTGGCAATATATCCCAACAAAGGCCTGTAATCTATGTAATGGGTTAGCTACATCTGGATTTATAGACAGATATAGCTGGGTATCATCAGCATCACATTGGAAATTATTCCCATCATGCCAAAATCTTGGTGTTATTTTTGATCAGGACCTGTCATTTAAATCCGATATCTAGAATTTCCTTTCATCGGCAGAATATTGCAAAAAAGTAGACTCACCCCTGTCCAGGGGTGATGCTGAGTCTAGATTTATAATTCAAACAATTTTTACAGAACAAAACAGCAAAGCCCTTTTGTCCTGCTGATTGCAACATTTTAGGAAAAACATGAGGAAGCTGCTCCAAAAGGCTTTGTCATTTAGGCCTGTTTTTCTCTTTCTTACCATAATAGGTCTTTTTGATACGATAGAAGAGAGAAATTTCATTAGAACATTTTTGGAAATCTGCTCAACCTCTGACACATTGAGCTGGGGTTTGTCTCTTCCAGGCAGAGGTTTACAGGAAGCTCTGCTGAGTTTAGGGTGTCTCATTACTTCCTCATTTTCCAGACAGTCACTGTGGTGTTGGATGTAAATGCTTCACTTTCCTTAATAATTGTTTGTGGGGAAATAAATTTAGGCAAGAATGAACTTCATATCTTCAGGTTGCTTGATAGGATCCACTCGCTCCTCAACCTCAAGGAGAGAGTTTGGTGCTTTTATGTGAGGTGTCCTGTATTTAACCACCAATAGAGCGCCTTTTTACTGTGTTTGTCTTTCAGGCCGCCTGCAGGATTATGTTGGAAAAGAGGAGGATTTCTCCTGACCAGCAGCTCTGTGGACAGGAGAGAAATTCAGTTTGGACAAGAAGGGTAAGGAACATCGCGAGATAAAGAAGAACATCAAAACCAGAACATCCTGGACAAAAGAGGAAACCATGGAGCTCCCCATAAGTGAGCAGAAAGAGCAGCTTGTTCCGACGCAGAATATTAAAGATACAAGAGAGAAACCTTTCCCATGTTTGACATGTGGAGAAAACTTTCTTAAAAAGAAGCATTTATTGGTAAAGTATAGCAGTTAAAGTTGCTACTTGAGAAAATACTTAACCATAGAGATAAAAATAGCCCTGTGATTCAAATTATAAATTGTATTTGGAATAAAAATGAGAGAACTAGGGGTGCTAAAAAACACATCCTCCAAAGACAGATTTACATGGGAATGGGGATAGTTAATTGACATATTACTGATCTTGCTGGATTTTATTCTGCTTTACTTCCATAAATTGCAGAATCTTCTTTACTTTATCTTTGCCAGAAGATTTAAACTTTAAAAGCCTTGCCCTCATAATTTGCAAGTTAAATATTTATAAAGAAAATATAAGCGCTGCTTAAGCTAATTCATGGAAATTAAAGGCAAACAGTAGCCAACCTTATCACTGACTGTAACCTACTAACATGGTAAGGAAAGCATCAGATGAGCTACCTGAGAAACTAGTTCACGTTTCCCCACTTTAAACCAAACAAACTTATGGTGGCCTAACCCTGCTGGTCAGCTCTCTCCACTGCCATCCCGAAGGCTCCAAGCGTGTTTTTCTTTTTCGGGTGCTGCGTGCTGCGAGTGGTGCTTGCGTGCCGGTTGAATTTGTTTTGACAAAAGTTGCATATTGCGACTTTTTAAACTTTACAAAGCGCACGAGGGCTATTTTAATTGTTAGCGATCAATTTGCTCGCCATCACTTCCGGGCGCATGCACGCTTTCATTTGCAGTCTGGACGCTTGAGGGTAAACATCCTCTGACTGCAGCGCTGAGAGGGACTCCTGCGGAGAAGCAGCGATTTGGGGTGGGGAGAAGCCCCGCGATGACAGAAGTAGGAGCGATACATGCTTTCCGCGTAAGAGTCTCCAAAACGCCAGTGACACGTAAAAGTCGCCAGATTTATGCGGCTAATTAACTTTTTTGAAAAATAGTGGCTGGAGGGTCTGAGAAAAGAGTAAGCTGGTTAACCAGCCTTCACCTGCAGCTCTGGCTTTCGCTCTGCCTTATTTTTATTCTTCCCCACGTTCCAGTCAAAGTGGATGTGATGGCAACTGGCCGGCCGGATAGCGCCGATATCATGACACAACTATCGGTGATGAAATTCGCCTGTAGCTTTTAAAAGTAGATTTTTAGCATACAACCTTTATTATTTATTTGTGTTTTATTTATTAATGAAAATATTTCTGTAGGATTTTGGAGTCTTTGTTTTTATCCTGTGGTATAGAAAATGGTATGAAATTATCCGAATATTTTCCTTAGCATCGGTATAATTGAAAAGTTTAGTATCATGACAACCCTAGTATCCTGTCCCTGTCATGATTTTAAATGAAAAGTCCCAAAATTGTCCTTTTTTGATGGTCGCCCCTAATAATATCTCATCAAATGATCGTGTACAGACATTTGTTTTGATGTCATGATAGAAACAGACGTACAGATGCTTATTTTGCCAATGAATGTAAAACAAGATGGAATTTATGCCAAGAAGGTTAAGAGAGATATTTGGTTTGAATAAGTTGGTTTAGTTATTTTAAACTGGTTGTGAACATCGAAATCAAGGATAGATGGTCGTCCCACAGGATGATCTAACACTTCAGATGGCAGTAATAACATCAATAGTTGAAATGTTTGGAAAACTTTGGTTTGGTTTGTGTGCTGTGTTGGTTTTCCAGATCGCCTGCAGCGTTATGTTGGAAAGGAGGAGGATCTGATATAACAATCCTATGGACAGGAGAGGAAGTCCGGTTTGGACCAAGAGGAACTGGAAGCTCTGCAGATAAAAGAAGAGCATCAAAAGCCAGAACATCCCTGGATAAAACAGGAAACCATGGTGCTCCAGATAAGTGAGCAGAACGAGCAGCTTGTTCTGGAAACAGGATATTCAAGATACAAGAGAGAAACATTTCCCATGTTTGAAATGTGGAGAAAACTTTCTTAAAAAGAAGCATTTATTGGTTCACATGAGAACTCGCACAGATCAGAAGTTTTATTGTCAGTCCTGTGGAAAATCTTTCACAAAGAAATCTAGTCTGGATACACACATCAGAATTCACACAGTTGAGAAGCCTTTTGAATGTCTGACCTGTGGAAAAAGCTTCACTGACAAATCTCATCTTGATACACACATCAGAATTCACACAGGTGAGAAGCCTTTTTCCTGTACCATTTGTAACAATAAATTTAATCAAAAGAGTAGTTTGACTTCTCACATGAGAATTCACACAGGTGAGAAGCCTTTTGAATGTCTGTCCTGTGGAAAAGCTTCACTACCAAAGCTACTCTTCTAGCGGGTCAAATTCACACTGATGAGAAGCCTTTTTCGGTAACATTAAAACAAAAAATTTAATCCTCCTGTAATTTGCACTTTTCACATGAGAATTCACACAGGTGAGAAGCTTTATTTTAAATGTCTGTCCACTGTGGGAAAAGCTTCACTAATAAATCTCATCTTGATAGACACATCAAATTCACACGGTGAGAAGCCTTTTGGATATCTGACCTGTGGGAAAAGCTTCACTAATAAATCTCATCTTGATAGACGCATCAAATTCACACAATTTAAAATACTACCAAAAACTACATCCCCAGATGACCTTTGAAACAATTCCCTTATATCTAGTTTATTTTTATTCCTGTCTAACTCTCTAAGCAACATCTCTCTTTCCTGAGTATATTTATTACATTCTTAAAAAATATGTTGGACAGTTTCTCTGGAGCCAAGGTATTGCATTGAACTCATTACACTGATATTGTGCAGTATTTTTGCAGTATTTTTTGATGCAACTTTTCTACTTCTGTTATTTGCTGTTGTTTCTAAAGAAAATGCATAATGATATTACAGCTTTCATTGATTTATTTCAAACATGAAACTTTGTTTAGCCTGTAAGGTGTAAAAAAAATAATAATAAAAAAACAAACAAACCGATTAATCGATTAATCGAATCGTGGTGTATTCTTGAGTATCGAAAATAATTGAATCGTTGGGTCAGGAAATCGATACTGAATCGAATCGCCATGATGGATGTGATTTACACCCCTAGTTTGCTGTCCATACAACATGCAATTGAGAAGTTATAGATGTTTAAATAAAAAAAAATAATAATTCAAGTCAGACTGCGTACTGTGCAACTTTGGCATGGTGTTGCACATCCTTTTTCTGAATGAATTTATTCAGAAAAAAAATCTCATGTTTTATTTTTACACTGAGAACCTTTTAGTTGAATGATAAGTTATCGGTTGGATATATTCCAGAAACAGACTTTTATTCAGATGAAAATATCCTCAGATAAAAATAAAGGCAAAGCTAGGACAGATTTAATGTGCTTTGCTCAGTTTAGCTGATGTTTTTTGGAGGATTTTCTAAGAGGTCAGCTGCAAATGATCAGAGTTTAAGCTAATTCAGTGTCTTGTTGGCTTTCGTTAGCGAAAGTATAATCAACCCTACTTCATTGTGTTCGTTTGACAGGCACCCAGCTCTACTGTTTTTGGCACGTGTATTTCGCTGTCGTGGATAATTAGAATGGAAATTAGATCATCTATAGAAGGAGTCTCACATGAAGATTTGGGACATATATAAGTGTGTGTCAGTCTCAGATTAGCTACAAGCTAATTAATGTTGCAAAGTAGCTCCAGCCACCTTGAAAAGGGGGTGCTGGGATTATGGGTTTAAACCGGGACATCAAAGAACTCAGTTTAGAGGCTAAAATTAGTTCAGGTAAATTGAAGTCCTAAAATGATGAAAAAACATGTTTGTTTAAAAAGATAAACAGGATTGATGATGTTGATGTTATTTTTACTGATCAGTTTGAACCTGCTTTGACTTGGTAAAAAGCCTTTGTCCTTAGTAATGTATTAAAGAAATCTGACTCTCCTCTAGAAGTGTGAATTTTATTTTTAAGTATGATTTTCCTTTGAAATAATTCTAATAGTTTTGTCCTTGATTCTGTAGATGTTCTACTTTACCTGCTATGATTGAGTAACTATCACCTATTTTATACAACTGATTTTATGGATTATATTCTGCTGTGGATGTTTTTTAATTATTGTAATCACTTCTAAATTGATGAATGAGCAGCAATAAAAACCTCTTGTATTGTAAAAATGTGTTTCTGTATATGGTTTCATATATTCATGTTTTTCCACATTTTCTCTGATATTTTTAAGACAAACTAAACCTCTAATATCAGTTGTTTATTGGCATTCACCTTCTGTCTGGATGACCGGGGAAGTTAGATCAGGAAATATTGTAGGAATGTAGTCTGGACTGAGAGGGTTTTTGCTATTTGCACCTGATTAACAAATGTTTCAGTTGATCTAACTAGGTGTGTCCAGTGCCACTACAAACCGGGGCTAAGCTGTAGTAGAGTGAATGGTCTATATGCCAGTGTGGGTTCCTGTCACTATACCTCCATGTGTTCATGCTTCATATCTCTTTGGTAACAGAGTTATCCCTTTGACTGTCTGATAACAGCCTTTCACCCTGGAATCTGTTGCGTATATCATGTTGTATCATCATGTATCATGATGATTTAGGACATAGGTAATCAATGTCCATGCTTTATAGTGAATATATTCATTGGGTTAGGAAGATTGCTTCCTGATTAAGCAAATCATTTAATAAAACATTTTTTATTCATCTCTTGGATTTGCATTGTGAATTGATTTGAAAACTTTCCAATTGCTCTAAATCACTTAATGCTAATTTGATCGAATTCCAAATTTTCAGGACAAACCTTTGTTGTCAAACACAAAATCTATGCTAAGCTGTGAAAACATCGCATCAACTCATTGATTATGTTTTATACCCACATGTTTCCTTTGTGTACATAGTAGCTTAGATTAGTTGAGTTTGACTAGCACTATCAACAGTTTTTAATTGAAATATGTTGTATATTTGGAGCTGAATTATTTTTATTAATACACTCTTATATTTTGAATGGAAGTTGTGGTGAATTTATTCCATAAATGTGCAGATTTATCCATGATTTGAGCTCAATTCACACTTTCATTGGTTGTTCTAACACAAACCCAGTGGGGTGTGTGTTCATAAACAATATATGGCAGCCTGATTATTCTCTGAGTATATAACTAGTTTATCCCCCGCACTCAGGTGGGCAATAAAGATATTAAAGTTGCATAACACTTGCCACATTCTGCTGTTGCTTGTAGCGGATGTGCAATACCTACAAATGGTCCATAGATTCATAAATGTTTGTGGCAGCCTGCATGGAGTTTGTGGAAAGGAGTGATCTGATCCCAGTCAGTTAAAGGCATTTCCCTCCAGCCAAGCAGCCAGGATGCATTATCAATCAGAGGCATAGTGAATTACCCTATACTGTCACAAGTACAAATACCATAGCTGCTGTAAAATCATTCTACAATTAGGGGGCAGATTAAATATCTTATGCTAGGATTAATTTGACGTAAAATAATAGAAATTTCCTCAACTAAAACAATTCGGAAACTGAGAGATCTACAACATAATCTATCAATTTACAGAAAGAACTTTCAAAATCTCTACAAGACCCAAGTCAAAACAACAGAAGGAATGAAATTGTGGAAATAAATCCTCAAGAGATACAAAAGAAACTGCTTTTTACAAACCAGAAGTATTATGATACCAAGGGAAAAGCTTCAAAACTTTTCTCATACAGGTTAGGAAAACGGCAAGCAGAAAGGACAATACACAAAATTAGTAATCCATTGGAAGAATAAAAATTAAAATTGTATTTTCAGCTGCAGTTAAGTGATAATAACTACAACTAGAAAAAGCTGTTTCGGAGAAACAGCAAAGTGGGAATGCTTTTTTTGCTGAATGAAAAAAGAAAAATTAGCTAAAGAAACTGCAAGAAGGAAAAGAAGCACAAATTAGCTGAGGAACATATGAAAATGTGATAGGAAGTATCCAGAAACTTCAAACAACAGAAAAAAGTAGAATCATCTGAAGATTTTGTAGGGTAGAATCATTTGGTAGAATAATGGCAGAAACACTCTCATCTTAAAAGCAAACATTTAGTTAAAGTTTTTTAACCCGAAGAAAAAGTCTAAAAGTATCTGTTTACCTGGAAGTTGACTGAAGCAGTTGACTGCTTACGAGGTTAGCAGATGCATTATTAAAGTAGAAATGTTAGAGCTTCATTAAGAAATGTGCACTCAGGTGTGATGTCAACAGACCTTGGTTTTGTAATCTGAAGAAATTGGTTTAGTTCGGGTTAAACCTATGACCCATATGGCACAAAGAAAGAGTGTGCATATAAAAGAGTTGGAAGTCTACCATGGATGTGTGTCAAGGGAAGGGTCATGCCCAGGAGTGATATAGAACAAAATCACTAGTTTACCATGTTATTGGGTGAATAGATGCTGTATTAGAGCGTAAATGGGAGACTTTTATTGTGAAATTCGCTCCGGGGTATGTTTTGAAAAGGTTGCTAGAGTCGAAATAGAAACAAGCAGGTGGACTTTGGGTCATAATGTTGAGTCATTTGCATCAATTAAAACACAAGTATAATATAGAGGCTTTTATTTTGTAGGGTCCCCAGAGTCTTATTTTGAAAGTCTGGCAGGGTTGTGTGTTGAGAAAAGGGTCACACCACGCATTGATACTTGATGAATTTCCAATTGTAAATCACTCTTTTTACCTGTATTAGGTCAATATATGAAGTGGCACTGGGGGGCTTTTATTTTGAAATTTGCCATTGGGTAGCGTTATGAAAAACCCCCTCAGAGTCTTTTTTATAAGTGGTTGAGTTTAGGTCATAATGTTGAGCCACATATTGCAAAAAATATATAAGTATAATAATGAAAGGCTTTAATTTGTAGGGTTCCCGGAGTCGTATTTTGAAAGTCTATCAGGGCTGCGTGTGAAGGGAAGGGTCATGGCTAGTAGTCATATTGTATCCATTTCCAAATGTTAAATCAGTGTTGTCTCCCTCCATTAGATTAAAATGTGCTGTTTTAAAGTGGCAGAGGTAAAATCCTTTGAAGCTCCGTTACCTTGACAACGCTTAACGAGCCTGTCAGTGACAGAGAGAAAAGCGCAACAGTATTGTTCCTTTCCTCTCAGGCTTTTGAATGGGAAAATCAGCTCAGAACAAACGAGTGCTGAAGACAAACCGTAAATGGTATCTAAAAATTCGTTCAGTCTAAGTGACAGCTATCCTTTGTCTCCGATTTGGGGTAACTTTCATGGCTGTAGCTGATTCACAACCTTAATGGGAAGGGAGAAATAAAAAAGGTTTGTCACTCCTGCTGGTCTCATTAAATAACATGCAGCTCCATGGTAGAGCAGAGCTCTTCAAAAGCAAAACTTCCCCTCCGAACAAACGGCGGTGAGCCAAAACCGTATAAGGTATTCAAAAAATTATTTCACTGTTGGCAGTCAGCCATCCTTCGGCTTCGACTGTGCCAACTTTCATGTTTCTACTAAAAACTATTTGGCCACGATGATGATGTAAAAATGTGGTTTTTCTGAGTATGAAGATTTTTCTCAGAATCAACGTTTTTCCTATGCCCGAACAAGTCAGCTAAACAACTAAACCATAAATGATATGGGTCTTTGACGGTGTCGTCCACTTCACTTAAAAGCGCCACCTCTATTGGCCAGCCACCACTGATGTTTTGTCTAGACAGCAACAAACAAAGAAACTAACAGAGTGAAGTGTTCTAGTTGCTTCCTTTGGAAATAATGGGACACACTGGTGCTCGCGATCAAAAGTATCGCAATAGTAATTCTAAACGAAAACAGCAGATGCGGGGCCTTACCGGTTTTAAGTATTCCCCACTTGGAAAAAATCACGGACCCATGAAGGACTTAACAAAGAGGTGTCAGGACTGCATAGGTGCAGCCTGCATGTAGAAGAAGGAAAGAAGACGATCCGCGTTGGCATAAATATCTCCTCATGCTGCGTGTTTGCTCACC
Source organism: Cyprinodon brontotheroides (assembly GCA_018398635.1). Taxonomy (NCBI): domain Eukaryota; kingdom Metazoa; phylum Chordata; class Actinopteri; order Cyprinodontiformes; family Cyprinodontidae; genus Cyprinodon; species Cyprinodon brontotheroides. The sequence goes on from JAGKQL010000074.1 coordinate 143,598, forward strand.
GGCATTTTTCACAAAGGTAAGTCCTTATAAATGTACACTAATAGAAATCAACACGCTGAAATGGTTTGCTTATAAAGTTACAGGAGTTCATGTAAACCTACTGAAACATGCTGTGGAAGAGAAGCGGAAAGTGATGTTTGTTTTGTTTATTTCTTTTTTAGACCGCTAAAATTTAATAAATAATGCATTCTCTGTATATAATCATTTACACAATCTGCAATACAAATATTTTTTTTTTAAATGAAACAATATATATAAACACACTGTACATATAAAAACACTGTACATACACACTCGTCAGCCAACTCACTGTATGTATTCATCCTGTGCAATCTACTTAAGTTTATTTATTATAATCCTTTGTTCATCTGTAAGCTTTTCAGTTTATTTACCGTATTTTCAACGACCATAAGGCGCACCTTACTAAAAGTCGCGATCTCAGTTGTGTCCCATTTCTGTATTTAACACACACATAAGGCGCACCGGACTATAGAGGCGCGTTTTATATATACAGGTACATGTCCTCTACTACCTTTAAATACCTCTACTGCGTATTTAAAAATACAGCGGGGGCAAAACTGAGTATGACTGTGCTTTATTCATGTATTTATTACAAACTATTAATCAAACCTGGGTGTTGGCCGTGAGACAGACACATCGCAGATGACACAGAGCTGTGATCACTCCTAAATTAACTTAAAATCCTGAAACCTGCCGACAGAATATGTTCGCTTTTATTACCGTGTATCCTGGTGCCTGCAGTTTCAATTATTTAGATGAAAAACACCTGCCAGCGCCAAGGTGAACCCAGAGGCTACCCAGCCCAGAGACTGCTGATGAAGGGATTCCTACCAGTCGGTGCACCGCTGGTATGTACCAGTCTGGGTGCACCGAAAGAAATAGATAATCTGAATGAACTGACTGCAACTATTAAGTTTTTCAGGTGGCCTTTCTCACTTAAAAACATATTAAAACTGCTTTATTCCCACATTGATCGCAGCAAATATAGCTGCAAGATTTAGATTATTTAGATGAAAAAACACCTGCCAGCCAACGCGGTGAACCCGGAAAGGTGGCGACCGCCCAGAGGCTGCTGTTGAATTAAGTTTTCAGGTAGAAAAATAGAACTGGAGCAAAACGGAGTATGATTGTGCTTTATTCATGTATCTATTACAAAGTATTAATCAAACCCATCAAAGTCATCATCCTCTGCTTCTGAATTAAACAGCTGCGCCAAATCAGACATGCCAATTTCCTCTTCTTCGCTATCAGAGTCACTTTCCGTGCCGAGCGGCTCCTCAGAAATAATGCTGGCTTTTGCGAAAGCTTGAAAAACAGAGCCAGCGAACCGCGCTAGTCCAAGCATCAACGAATCCATCCGCAAAGCGGTGGCGTAAATTGCCCGGCGCTACCTTCCACTTATCCTGAAATCGTGGTCTCCTCGTCTGTCATCCATCACTCCCGCCCGGCTCGCGGCCTTACTTTGAGCGGCCCGGCTCACACCGATGTCGAGCCGTTGAAGTTCCTTTATCAAACCCCCGATAATAGCGCAGCACAGCGTTCATTTTGACTACAATCTTTTTCACGCCGGCTGTGAGATGGGCACATAGCGATGGTGATGCTGAAAAAACCACCTGAGGTCTCCTCACATACGCATACCTCCGCCACGCTTTCATCATCTCCTCATCCATCCAGCCTTTTTTTCATTTTGCGTTAATATAATATGTCATCAGAGCGCTGTGCCTGTCTCGCTGTCAGCTCCCCAGATCAGCTTCTTCTGATTGGTTGATGCGGCGCTGGCCCAGCTTAAAAACTTAAATTTTCCATAGCAGCAGCAGCTGGTTGGCCCGGTCCAGGCCAGCATGCTTAAACGCCCCTACAGCTTGCTGCTCAAAAACGCTGTGGGACCTTTTTGCTGCACTTATATGTGGCGTCAACCATTGACTTTTGCATGTAAAAATCGCTGCTTCTGCTGCACCTGCTTTGTCCGGGTTCACACCGATGTCGGCGGTTGAACAGCGAGCACAACGTTAATTTATTTCCCCATGTTTTTCACATCAGCTGTAAGATGGGCACGCATGGAGTTACACATTAGCTGGCGATGGTGATGAATGGAAAAAAAACACCTGGTCTCCTTACATTCAGCACTCTTTCATCATCTCCTCAATGAGGTGGTCTCAAAAAGTCGCAGTTACAACACACATGGTGCATTTTTAGCACACATAGGCGCCACGCCGCACATTTACGAGGGAAAAAGGCGTTTAAGTTCGCCTTATAATGCATTGAAAATACCGATTATTTACCTCTGGCCTTTCTAGTCCGATGTACTTGTACTGTTTTGGTATAGCAAATTTCCCCACTGTGGGACACATAAGGTTATCTTATTTTATTACACATCTAATCTAATGGGCTCTGTTATTAAGGTGCTTTATATAGTGTTTTGAATAAAACACTCAACCTTTCATCTACTTTGCAGGTCAACCCACATATGAGATGATGGAGACTGACCCAGACTGGGCTCCATCCCTTCATCTGGGCCACACTGACATCAAACCAACAGACACAGACCAGCTCTTTAAGACGTGGTTATCGGGAACAGCTGAAAAAGAATGCCCTGCAAGCAACTGAAACGGGGCTCCATCAGGCTGATGAAATCCTTGAGCGACAGGATGAAGTTACACATGAGGCGACAGAGAACCCTAACCAGCAACAGACTGACACGCAGAAGGCTGCTGAAAACGTTGGCCGGCCAAACACCAAGGATGACACAGAAGGTGGTCGTCAGGAAGGACAGACAGAATGTAACCTGTGTGTGCTCAGGTGTGCAGAGATGAACCGTCTTTTGGAAGAAAACAGAGAGCTGCGGCGTGAACTTGATGAGCTGCGGATCTCTGATTGCTTCTTTGGAGACAGTAATGAAAAAGTCAAGTACTATACGGGTCTACCAAACTTGGCAACCTTTATGGCTTTGTTTAATTTTCTGCTGCCTCTCATGTCTGCTCAAAACAAAATTCTCAGTCCATTTCAAATGCTTCTGTTAACCTTCATGCGTCTGAGATTGGATCTGCCCTCACAACACCTTGCTTATCTCTTCCGTGTTTCACCAAAGACAGTGTACAGAACATTCAATGAAATGGTGACATTTTTATATGCAAATCTAAAGCGTGCAATTGTGTGGCCAGATAGACACCTTGCACAAAATTATGCCTCATCAGTTTGTGGAGGCCTTTGGACATAGAGTCACAGTGATTATTGACTGTTTTGAAATTTTCACAGAGAAACCAGCTAATTTGAAGGCACGTGCCCAGATGTTTTCCTCCTACAAGCACAATCATAGTAATGTAGTGTAAAAAGGAATGTTAGATCAAGTACTGTTTCAACTTTATTATTTTTTTTTCACACAAATAGAATTTTGCTTTTTTTAAAGTTACTTCTGAAAAATAACAGCAAAACAAATATAAGTTTCACCATCACTTCAAATATTAACAATGTTTCTGAAGTTGTAAAAATGTGTGTACAATAAAGAGTGGAGTTTGAAATTTGAAACAAGTGTTGTTATTATCTTTTCAATCAAGCAGAGAATTTATGAAAATGCAATACAAAATCTCAAATACATAAATAATGCAGAGCAGTGCAAAGCTTCAAATGTTTTACTTTGTCTTTCTCCCTTGTATATAGCAGATTGCTCTTTAGATTAAATTAGAAGATTTTCATTTTCCCTGGACTTGTTTTCACTGTGGTCTGTGGTCTTCCGTAGAGATATGACCTAACAGGTGATATCTGTGAAGAAGACTGCAGATCCCAGTGAAAACAGGCCTGGGTAAAGTGAACAGCAAATACAGTGTGCAACTTATCAATGTGCAAAAATTATGACAAGTGTTCAGTCTGATGAGCAGCACAAACTACTCTAATAACTGCAGCTATCTGTGCAACTGCCCACAACATCTGCCTTGTCACTGACTTATGACATTCTTAGACTTTTTTTCTTTTTCTACTGTTTGTTGTTGTTTCTGTGGTTTGACATGTTTTCACCTGCGTTCCTCCAGGTGCAGCAATCACTTGAAGAATCTCCTGTCTTCTAACCAGAGTGAAATAATTACTCACAATTTCTGGAAGGCACACGCAGTTAAAAAATTGCTGCGCCTTTTTAAGGAGAGCACTCCAGAGCTGTGCATCTGGCAAAATACGCACCACAGCACATTCCTTTTGTGTCCACAAAACAAAGTCACAGTATTTTGAGTGTGTAACAAATATTTATTTATTTCCCTAGCAGCTTTTTAAAGTTTGTCTGGGTAGGGTATCCGTTCAGTTTTCTTGTTCTTTTCCATTTAACTGATAATCCCCTCGCTGCTGGCTTGCAGCGCTCTCCTCCCGTTTTCTGCTGTTTTGTTTTTCTTCCGCTCACCACTTGAATGGCGCTTTTAGGGGGCGTGTCAGTCATATGACTGACAAAGACCGATAGAAAAATTTCCTTCAATGTGAGTGCTAGAAGGGTCTGAAGATGTTCTATACCAAGTGTCATGTTTGTACATCAAACAGTTTAGAAATGGGAGCGATACGAAAATTTGTATCATTTGGATTTGGTCTATGATTTTTGGAAAGTCTCATTGGATGTCTATTGGGGAAGTGTGTGGACTTCTTCGCGGTCTGGGCCAAACTGTCGGAAAACTGTAGATGCCACACAAATAAGGGTTACATTTCCTGAATCCTGACAAAAATACCTACATTTTGATGTGAAATTTATTTCAATTGAGTGAAAAATGAGGGAGTGAAAAGAATTTGTTTCGAAAACCAGTACAGCTCAAAAGCTACAGCACGCACTTCTAGCAGTTGAAGAATTCGGCCCATAGACTTCCATTATAAATTTGAAAATCTTTTAAATTTTCTTTTAAAAGTTTGAAGCTTCACTGAAGCAAAACCGTAAAAGTTAGCAAAAACCCGAGTTAAACAGTAATAGCAGAAAGATACGGAAACATTTTAAAAGTTGAATGGTGTTTCTAGCTGAAAGTATGCTGAGGTAGTTAAAGGTCAAAGATGATGAAGTTTTAGCTGCAATTTGCTGAAATGTAAGAATTCTACATGCATTTCGATGTGACAAAAAAATTGCAGAAAAAGCTGAATATCGCAAAAACTACAAAAAATATCTTTACCAAAAGACATAGCAACAATTCTCCCTGAACAAGCTGAACGTTTTGATACCAAAATTGTTGAAATGGGTTGAAAACTGCGGGACTAGGACAGGGTAAGGTGACCAACGCGTCCGTATTTCCCGGGACATATCCGGGTATTTTCACGCCCCTGTCCCGGGCGTCCCCGGTTTTTTTTAGAAAGTGAGGAAATGTGTCCTGATTTCACTGCGCGACGACGCTCCGTGTGGCCCGTAATCACTGAGCCGCTGGTCAGTGCGCAGCAAGCAGCCCTGTTCTTAATCAAGGAGTTCTGTTCAGCGCAATCCCGGGCTGCATCCTCCAAGGCAGCGGTCTACCTAGACTGGATCGTTCGAAGTCCGAAAAAACGAGGAGACCAGGAAGAGTTTTGTCTGTAAATTCGAACAGGCGTCTACCCTTCAGCGGGTTTTTACCCGCGTATGCTCTGTTGCTTAACAACCGTGAACTGTTGACACACAAGGCAGGAAAAAGAATGAATACTGAAGTTTTCAAAGCTGTTTGTTTATTTATTTTATTTTTAAAAAGTTTAAATAGTGAACAAAGAGACTACACTCATCAGAATCCAGAGTGGAATAAAGGTTCCAACCACGGGTGCAGGAACAAATAAAATCAAATGTAATGATAGAAACATTAGTCAGTTAAATAACCTGCTGCTGTCGTTTTGCACATTGTCATTTTATGCTATTTTCAAATATCCATGCACTGCAAAAATGTCCATAGCTGCATATTGGTTATTTATTCTCCAGTTTTATATTGTTAAAGCACTTTACAGTATGGTATTGTTTTTTTTTTTTTAACTCTTCCCTATTATGTTATTCTTATACATTTTTCTAAGGTCCACATTTGTGTGACTATTTTCAATAATCTTTCTGCTGCTGTAAATTTGCCCATTGTGGGACAATAAAATTTTCTATACTATAAAAGGGTTAGAAATACATAAGTAAATCTAAACAATGTAATCTCTAATATTCAACAAAAAAACTCCTATCAGATTTATAGTTCCCCCTCTGCAGATCTTTTTGAATCTGTCCTTAAATTACAGCCAAACTCATTTACACACGGTAACAGATTAAAACCTTTAGATAAACCAAGCATTTACCGCCACATATCTGCCTCAATAACCATTAAAACAACTATTTTTTCATTCATCTCAGACGGAACTATTCACAGATTGTATTATATTAAACTGAACTTCCAATTTTCACCACTGTTCTGCGCCAAATAACATTTCCCTCTGATTCTGTACGGATCAAACGATGATGAGACATTTGTTCTTTCAATCACCCCCCCCTTCATGGAATGAAGCCGTCATTTCTATAATTCCAAAGGATAACGGGGAGAAATTACAATGTAGTAATTATCATCCAATCAGTGCATTGAATATTGATTATAAATTGTTCATTTCTAATTTGTCTTAAAGATTCTAAACTATTTAACCAGACCTCATAAAGGTCAGACAAGTTTTATTAGACAAGGACAAACTCAAGATAATATTCAAAATCCCCTGCACATTATGAACCATGTTAATCAGCGGAAATTGAAAACCAGGATTCTAAGTTTAGATCCTAAAAAGCATTTGCTTGGGTATGTTGGGTATTTCGATTTAAATGTATATGCATTTTATTTTCACCCAAAACATGGCTGATGATGCTGCATTGTTCATAGGGTTGAGCTGTATACTCGTTTCAGATGAGTATCCGTTACAGATAAAGGATTTTTGATGAGAACGACCATGAAACGAGTAAAACTCATCAATGCTTCTGCTGCAAAATCCTTTATAAATAACTGAATGTTTAGAAACTCATGGTTTGTAATTGGCCAATCACACAGAAACTGTTGAGTTTCTGTGTGATTGAGCTGATCTGCTGTGAGATCAGCCCAGACCGTCATACTGACAGTCAGACACGTTGGTGGTGGTGTGTTGGTCTAGGGCTGCTTTGATACTTCAACTGAAGGAACCATGAAGTCAGAGCTTTAGCAGAAAATCTGGAAGTACAAGATCTGGCCATCAGTTTCTGATCTTCAGCTCCAGATCACTGAGGACAGTTCTGCAAAGTCCATGAGAAAGCCCTCCTCTCAGAACCAGAACAGACACACTGAAGCTGATGGAGTGTCCTAGTCAAAGTCTAGATTTAAAGCCGACCTTGTGCCGTTACCTTAAACTGGTCCTTCATGCTGGAAAACCCTCCAGGGTTCCTGACTTCAAATGATTCAGCCAATCAGAGTGGGCCAGCATCCCTCCACAGTGAAGCTAAAGACCCATTAGCAGTTTTCACAAACACTTCATGTCAGGAGCCACACAAGCAGTTAGCAGGTTCAGGATGGACTGACTATTCCACATAATGGCAGTGTAGGGAGCTGAGTTTCTGTCCCAGAGGGTGGAACTTTCAGAGTTCAGGTACTTCTGCATATTTCTGGATATTTGCATCATTCATTGTCTGGTTTTAATCCCTGTTTTATCCACCATATTATTCATGTGTGAATGGAGACAGCTGCGTTGGACGGTGAGAGTCCAACCAGCTGCTCTCATGTTTTTAGACCTCACCTTGTTGAACATGATTAATGGTTGGAAATCTTTAGATATCCTCAGATTCTTCTCTGAAGAAGAGACTTTGCTGTATATCTGTGGCTGGAATGGAGCCATGATGGATGGAGCTCAGCCTGTTTACTGAGTCCTTCCTGCCTCTGGTCCATCTTTACAGAGACTAACGGGACCAAAGCTCTACTCTCAGCTTGGCTTCAATCGCTTTTCTCTCTTCATCAATTCAACCATCATTTGAAAACTTAATTTTATATTTACTCTGGTTATCTTTAATTTTAACATTTGTCTGAAGATCTGAAACATTTAATGAGGCAAAAAAGCAGAAATCTGAAGGAGGAGGGTGCTGAGATGATGTGCAGCTGAGATCTCGCAAGAGCTGTGTGTGTGTGCGTAAGTAAAAATGGCGACATACAGGTAATTCAAAACAAACAATTCCAGTCCTGGTAAGTAAGCCAATAAATGTAAATAAAACAAAGTAGATTTAAACTTTGACAATTGTACCGTATTTCCGAGGGAACAAACTGGAAGATGAGACCTTAACGAGCCTGGAGAGCTACATGGACGAGTGTTTTGACAACATCATAATGGGGAAGCCGAGGAATCCCACATCCACAAACACACCATCTACCAAACGATGTCGGTCTAGTTCAACCAGTGCTGCTTCTACCTCTACTTTGTCTCCAGACAGGAGCTACGGCGACGTTGTGGAGTCCATCGACAAAAAGCTAACCAGCCTGGACACCCGCCTCGCCCTGGTAGAAGTCCTGCATTTTAAACACTTCCATCTACATCATTTTCACAACACACATCTATGTAGGGTATTTTCTGGGGGGTGGGGTCAGAGGTCACCTGGGGGGGGGCTTATTTTATGGGCCTCACCAGGTTCGGCCTCTCCTCCTTCCCCTCTCGCATCTAGACACGCGGAGGGTTCAGGGTTGTCGAAGGGGGGGTGCGCTGGCTCCGCTCCTATCTCCCGGAGGGGTGGACTTGTGCCGTACACCCCTCTTGGTACTCCCAGTTTTAATTACATTTGAGAGCAACACGCATAGCAACAACCACATTTGAGCAGGCGCAGGGAGGATCGGGTTCTTCTCACACCCCTGTTCTCCGGCTGCCGCCCAGAGTCTGGGGCCTGGAGGAAGAGTGAGCCACCTGGTCCGTGGTTTTGGCTGGGGCGGGCTGCAGGGCCTAGGTGGCCTGCCGGCGGGCGGGGCTGTCGCTGCTCTGCTCTCTCCCAAAGAAGGTTGGTAGGAGGGGCATGAAGTGCCTAAATTATGCCAGTATCAGTTTTTGGGGCGGTTCACTGGTTGCCTGAGGTGGCCTGCACTTGGGATGGGTGACACCCCGTCGGAGGGAGCTCTTACTGGGGGTGTCCGGTCCGTGTGCGGGGTTGGGGGCCGGGCTCGAAGCAGGAATGAGATGGGTTGGTGTGGCGGTGTTGCCGCTCCCCTCCATCCGGATTTTAGGTTCACTTATTGGGTCATCCGATTGGGTCATCCTGCCGGGACCAACCAACCGTGCCGCCGGGTCTTTGGTCCTGGTTTTATTTGATGTCAGTGTTATGTGTGAATGTATGTCCGTGTTTTTATTTTTATTATTCTTTTTTTTTCTTTTTATTTATTTATTTTTTTTTCTTCTGGAGTGGGAGTGGGGGCACTAGGGAGGGAAGGCATGATTGAGACTGAGTGTTTTTTCTCTTCCGGATTGGGATCTCAGCTGCACACTTTCCCAAATACATCTCAAGTCTCGCTAGAGATGCGAGGCCATTTCCCTGTCCTGCTCTCCCTCCGCTGGCTGGCGTCCGGGCTCGGCGGTGCACTGGATTCTTCAGGAGCCAGGGGTCTGGGGGTGGATGCCGGGCTGCTGGCTCATTCCTGGTGGCCTCTCCGTGGCCCCCAGTTGGCAGGGACCTTTGCTGGGGCTCCTGTCTGAGGGTCGGAAGCCCCTGGGGCCTCAGATCCCTGGGGCCGGGACTGGATTCGCCGGGGTGGAGGCCTGGTGTTGTTGAGGGGGTTTTTGGTGCGGTGCCTTGGCTTCAATGCGGTTCCTAGGTGATCACTTTTCTGATGCGGTTTTGTGGTGTTATCGGTTGAGGGAGGAGGGGGCTACCGCGGTATAATAGTGAGGTACAGGTCTTGGGTTTCGTTTTGGGCTCTGGTTTTTCCGTTTGCATTTCTCCTCTTGCATGGAAATTTTTTATTTATTTTATTTTATGTAAGTATTTATTTATTTATTTATGTATTAATTTTTTTGATTGGGAGGAGTGCTGATTCTTGGGGCGGGTCGGTGTCTGGTGTCCCCTGTCGCATTGTGGGGACCTTTTCTGCCCAGCTTTTTTTTTTTTGGGGGTTGGCATGTGTCTGTTCTCTCTAGGGGTGGGCGGGCCCAATGGGTGGGGAGGTCTGCTGGTGGTGTGTGGGGGTTTTGGCAGCTCGGCAGGGTGTTAAGGTGGGGAACATTTGAGTGTGGATGGGCTGGATTGCGCTGATTGAAGTTTTGGTGGTGGGTTTTCCCACTTGGAGCAGCGTGGGAAACTGCTTTGTTCCTTTGTCCTCAGGCCGGTGTGGCTGCGAGAGGGTGGGGGTGCATGTGTGGCCCCGACGGTACTGGCGTCTGGGGGCAGGGGGTGGAGCTAGCCGGCTACATGTGGGGGCTGGTGCAGGGGGGTGGGGGTGATTTGGGTTGCCCAGGGGCGTGGTGTAGTGCCGGTCAGCGTTGAAAACTTGCTGCCTGCGGGATGCTGGGGGTGTGTGATTACACTGGTTGCAGTCTGCTCTTCTCACGGTCGGGCGCCAGAGGCTTTTATGCTCTTGGGTTAATTCTGTGCTGGCGGTGTGTTGGCTTGTGCGCTGTGGGCATCGGTCTTAGTGGGGTGGGGCTGTGCTTTTTTGGCCTGGGGGGCGCTTTGGGGGGGTTCCTGTTCGTGGCTTGAATTCTGCGTGGGCCCCTGGCTGTGGGCGTGACCGTCTGTGTGTTTTCGAGTGAATGCGATGCGTTAGGTGTTTTAAAGCGGTGTAGCGGAGCTTGGTGCGGGGCGGGAGCTTTATTTCGGTGCTCTGTGGGGCGAGGCATTTAGGTGGAGCCACTGCGTGGAGGTGGTATTCGGTGCGGCCTGCACTTCAGGGCCTGGCGGCTGCGGCGTGAACCTGCGAGCTTTTCTCCACAGCTCCCGCGGGGGTGCGGTGCGGCGGTGGCTGGCACGATTCTTCGGGGCTGTCATCTCCTCCTCCCTTGGTGGGGGTCTGATTTCGAGGCTGGCCCTCACTTGGTGCCTTCATCTTTCGGGGTCCCTTTGGGTGCTGCCTGGGGCTTTGGGTCTCCGGCGGCTGGACTCCGTGCTCTGGGGGTTTGCCTCTTCAGCTCTCCAAAGCCGCTATTGAGCTTTTTTTTTCTTGTATGAATAAACTTTACATGCACAAGTGCACCCTCTCAAACAATTACAGGTGCTTGGCTCCGGGTACTCAGAGATTCACTTCCATACAGAAACCCCACATTCATATCTTCGGGTAACACAGAGTACATGTCGAAGACTTGATAATATTACTTTTTAGCGATAGTTTCAAGGTGTTTGCTTTTATTGTATATCTCCGTACCATGTCTTTTTTAGTTGTGCTGTTCTTCTTTTTTCATCTCGTTACAGGTGATGAAGCAGAGACGAAAATGTTTTGTCATTATACTCTCCTTTCTATCTCTTCTGTCTTTTCATCTACTTCTGTTTTTTTCTTCTTTCACTTTTCTTTTTGCCTGTTTTGCCAACTCTATTTTACATTCTGCGGTGGGGGCACTAGAGGAGGGAAGGCATGAGTTGAGACTTCCTGAGGTGTTTTTTTTCTCTAAGGTTGGGGTCTCAACTGCACCCCTTTCCCAAATACATCACCAGTCTCAGCTAAGTGTGGAGCCCATTCTCCCCGTCCTGCTCCATTACTCTCTCTCCACTGGCTGGCTGGTCGTCCCTCCGCTCGGCCGGTGCACTGAAGTGGAGCTTCGTGGTCTGGGGGATGGATGCCTGGGTGGCTGCTGGCTCATTCCTGGTGGCCTCTCCGCTGGCCCCGGTTGGCCGGGACCTTGCTGGGAGCTCCTGTCTGGGGTCAGGCGCACCTGGGGCTAACCTCGGATCCCTGGGGCCCAGGACTGGATTCACTTCAGGGGTGGGGCTGGGTGTTGTTCGGGATTTTTCGGTGCGGTGCCTTCGCTTCGATGCCGGTTCCTGGGCGACGCTTTTTCTGATACCGGTTTTGTGGTATCGGTTTGGGGAGAAGGGGAGCTGCACGGCATAGTGAGGTGCAGGTCTTGGGTTTTGTTTTGAGCTCTCCCGACGGTGGTCTCCTGTCAACAGCCGACCTGTCTGCGGCCTACCTGTCTATAGCCAACCGGCTACCGGCCCACCTGTCAACAACTGACCCATCACCAGCAGACCAGCCACCGGCCCACCTGTCTAAAACAGACCCGTCAGCAGCTAACCGGCCACTGGCACGCCTGTCTACAGCCGACCCGTCAGCCCAACGGCCACCTGCCCACCTGTCTACAGCCGACCAGTCATCAGCCGACCGGCCACCGGCCCTCCTGCCAACAACCGACCCGTCAGCCGACCGGCTAGCTGGGAGGTTGTCCCAATTCCTGCTGCTTTTGTTTTTTGTTGTTTTGAATATTCCGCCTCACTGCTGCCCGGACCCTTTCCCACAGTTATCACCACCGTCTACCTTCCTCCTAATAAGGATTTTTTGACTGACTTTTCTCAGCTCCTCACACATCTCTCAACCCTCTCCCATAATCTGATTATTTTGGGAGATTTCAACATTCACATGGACAATATCAGTGCTTCTCTCTCCAGACACTTCTCATCCTGCCTGGAAAGCTTCGGTCTACATCAATACATCAACTTCCCAACTCACTGTGAAAATTATTTTCTAGATTTAGTCTGTTGTTCTGGCATCACCCCCTCTGACTGTAAATCCCGTACCGTTGCTCATTACTTTTAACGTTAAGCTCCCCCTGTCTAAAATCACCCTCCCTCGCATCATCTCCTTCCGGAATGTAAAGGACATCAACATCGACGCCTTCACCTCTGACATTAGTAATATCCCCAGTGTATCTGCCTGCCGCTCACCTGATGACCTGGTTTCCCACTACAATCAAAATCTCCATACTCTCCTGGACATCCATGTTCCTCTGAAATCTAGATCAGTTTCCTTCACTCAATCAGCTCCCTGGTTCATTCCTGCTCTCCGTCACCTCAAATCTCGCGGTCGTCAGCTGGAACGCCTTGCCAATAAAACTGGACTCACCATTCACAAAAATATGTACAAGGATCACATTGCACTGTACAAGACTTCCCTCTCCTCTGCCAAATCTTCATATTACTCTAACTTAATCCACTCCAACCGCCACAACTCCAAAACTCTCTTTTCCCTTCAAACCTCCTGACTCCCTTCCCCATCATATGCAATCCGATGACTTCTGCAATAAACTCATGTCCTTTTTCATCTTCAAAATCACAGATATCCATAAACACCTGACCTCATCTGGAGCTGCAGTTTCTGGAGGCGACCTTGCTACCCCCCTGCCCATCTTTTGCAACCACCCTCTCCAGTTTTGACCTTCCATCTGTTCAAGCCATTTCCGACTTCATTCATAAATCCAAACCTTCCACATGTCAGCTCGATCCTCTCCCGTCCACTCTGGTTAAATCCTGCTGTTCTTCACTTGCTCCTCTTATCACCAAAATCATCCACTCTTCCTTAAGCTCTGGTTCAGTCCCCTCTGGACTCAAAACCGCTAGTCACCCCAATTCTGAAAAAACCTGGCCTAGACCCCACCGACTTCAATAACTTGCGTCCCATATCCAATCTACCCTTCATATCCAAAATTTTCCCAACTCGACAACCACCAACAATATTTACGAACAGTTTCAATCTGGCTTCCGTCCTCTGCACATTACTGAAACTACCCTCATCAAGATCTCTGACGACCTCCTTATGGCTTCTGACTCTGGACTACTTTCCATCCTCAATGTCCTGGACCTTACAGCAGCCTTCGACACCATCTCCCATGCCACTTTCCTTAGTCGACTATCATCCATCGGTATCAGCCGCACCCCTCTAACCTGGTTCACTTCATACCTCTCAGATAGGACACTGTTCATACAACTCAAATCTCATAAATCCATCTACAGTGTCTACCAAGTCTACCTTTCTACTCAACCATCTGCCACACTCCAACCAATCTCCCTCACCCTCTGTCTCCAAGAAATCCATTCTTGGTTTTCATCCAACTTCCTCAAACTGAACCGCTCTAAAACCGAAGTCCTCATAATAGGCACACCTCACACTTTCTCCAAATCTAATAACTTCTCGATTACCATCAATGATTCAACTGTGCTCCCCTCCCCTCAGGTCAAGAGTCTGGGTGTCGTCCTCGACAGCACCCTCTCCTTCCAGTCCCACATTAACAACATCACCCGGTCTGCCTATTTCCATCTGCGTAACATCTCTCGTCTCCGTCCCTCCCTTACTCCCCAAACTACCGCCATTCTTGTTCACAGTCTCATCACTTCACGTATTGATTACTGTAATTCACTTTTTGGCCTTCCAAACAAGTCCCTCCAGAAACTACAGCTCCTCCAAAACTCTGCAGCACGCCTGATCACTCGGACCCCCATTTCTCATCATATCACTCCCATCCTGCAACAACTCCACTGGCTCACCATCAAACAAAGAATCATCTTCAAACTCCTCCTAACTACATTCAAGGCCCTCCACAGCTTGGCTCCATCTTCAATCTCAGATCTCCTTCACATTAACACCCCCACCCACTCCCTACGATCCTCCCACACCTTCCTGCTCTCCGTTCCCTCGGCCAGTCTTCACAATGGGGAACCAGGCATTTAGTCGCTATGATCCCCACCTCCGGAACTCCCTCCCTCCTGATCTCCGTACTCTGGACTCCTTCCCTCTTTTCAAATCCAGACTCAAAACTCTCTTGTTCAGACAGTCTTATCCCATCTAGTCCATATGCATCACTCCAATGTTGTTTTCTTCCTTTGGCTTTATTTTACTTCCTGCTGTTTTGTTTTCTGTGGCACCTTTATGCTTGTACTTTATGCTTGTATTTTTTTTTAACTTTTTTTAGCTTCCTGTTTTTAATGTTTTATCTGCCTGTACAGTGTCCATAGTCTCCCCTGCTTTTAACTTCATTTCCTCAATTCACACTGAAGACTTTACTGCTCATGAACACATTAAACAATCCAACCAATCAAACAAATGAATTCATCTCTAACTGAAGAATCTAGATGACAAATGATGTCTTAGCTACCAGTGGAAAGAGGGTTTTAGTGTTTGTCTCGTCTCCTGATTGTCCACTGTTCCTCCCCCGCGGAGTCCTCTGGGTTTTTTGATCATTATGGGGGGAGGTTGAGTTTTTATCAAAGTAAGCCTGGCTCCAGGGAGGAGACCAGTTTAAAGTCCTGCTTCAAGTTCCGGTTCCTACGTCCTGTCTTGGCTACCCTCTTCCACTGAGCCTGCCTGTCTGCACCTGATCCTGTCTGCTCCTGTGCGTTACCACCTGGTCATGCTTCTGGTCCCAGTCAGACTCTGAACCCTCCTGGGAGCCTGTGGATGCCTGGAAGTCTGGATCCTGCCACCTGTTTCTGCTCCTGCCTGATCTGGATCCTGCCTGTTCCTGTCTGTTCTGGATCCCTCACCAGGATCAGCTTCCAGCATAACCTCTGGGACTGCAGCACTGGGGACACTCATGGTCTGGACTGTTAAACCAGGTAAGTGACCAACCCAGATAATCATATATCAGTTTATCATGGTCACTTACCTGTGTTTCCTCCCTAGAGTGTCTGAGATTGGGCGGTGCCCCGCCCCCCCGCCTGCAGTGTCCGCAAGCCACAGCTCCGCTTTTGTTTTGTTTTTTATTTTAATAAACCTCTTGAACTTTCCTACTGACTGTCTCTCCTGAATACTGGGTCCATCTGTCCTCGTTTCATGACAGATGCTGCTGAAGGCTGTGAGAACATGGAGGAACTATGAACTATTCAACACCTCGGTTCACCTGAATGTGGTTTATGGACTTTTTTTTGCCTCTCTCAAGTAATTAGATTACTAGAATCTTTCTCAAAAGTCTCAGAATACCCTATAAATTGGTCTATATCTATAATACTACCAATTAATTGTTCTTTAAAGAATCCCTCAGGTCTACAATTGCAAGCAGGAAATATCAAATATTTGGGAATTACTGTGTCATCTAAATTAGCTGATTTATCAAAACTCAACCACATCCCTCTTTTAAATAAGATGGAAGAGGACATAGAAAGATGGAAATCGCTTCCGATCTCCCTTATAGGTAGGATAGCCTCAATTAACTACCTATTTTCAATAATCCCAAATAAACCATCACCCGACTGGGTTAAATCTCTAGATTCTTCCATCTCCAAATTTCTCTGGAAGGATAAACCCCCTTGTATCAGCTTAAGACACTTCAGAAAACTAAAGACAGAGGGGGGCTAGATTTACCTAACTTCCAAAACTACTACTTAGCAAAGAGACTACCATATATCTCTAAATGGATTAAACATAATCCATTACATGAACCCTGGATAGACACAGAACAGGAAATATGCAGTAATATCATAATTTCAGATTTGCCGTTTATTAGCTCTAATATCAAGTGGCACTCATTTTTGGGAATTTCTTGACTAAGTCATCACTTAACCCCGTGCATTCGTACACCCATCTGGAATAACCCTGACATTCTACAAAACAATAATGTTATAAACGTTTCGTACTGGAAGAATAAAGGTATTAACTATCTGGATAATTTATTTGAAGGTACGGAATTTATCACATTTGCTAGATTGAATTTGCAATATGGCATTAACAAAAATAAATTACTAGAATATGAGCTAAATTAAAGCTATAATTAGAAACAAATG
>JAGKQL010000074.1:160252-193890 GCA_018398635.1 Cyprinodon brontotheroides
GGATGATATACAATATCTATTCCTATTACTAAATAGACTAAATAGACTAAATAGACAATTATTCATCCAGGGTGGGGGTTCTTGGGGAGGGGGGTCGTTGCTGGAGGGCCCCACCTTCTGATGACTTCCCCCACCCCAATTTCAGTTTACATTTTAGACACTTCTCTCAACAACATTTTCACAACACACATCTATGTAGGGCATTATCTGAGGGGGTGGGGTCAAGGGCACCCGGGGGGTCTTATTTCATGGGCCTCACCATGGTTGGCTTCCCTCATCCCCTCTCGTATTTAGACATTGAGGGTTCTAGGTTGTTGATTTTGGTACTCCCAGTTTTAATTAAACCTGAGAGCAACACCCAACAACACCACATTCGAGCAGGCGCAGTGAGGATTGGAGTCTTCTCACCTGGTCCTGGTCTGTGGTGTTGGCGAGGGGGCTGCTTCGGGGCCTGGAGCTTTTGCATGGGTTGGTCTGACCCGGGTGCAGAGTGGGGGGCCGGGCTCGAAGCTCCCCTCCCCCCATCCGGATTTTAGGTTCATTTATTGGGTCATCTGATAATCCTGGGACTAACCACCGATTCCGACGGGTCTTTGGTCCTGGTATTATTGGATGTGAGTGTTATGTGTGAATGTGCGTACGCATTTTTTTTGTGGTGTGAGTGAGGGCACTAGGGTGGGAAGGCGTGATTTAGAATGAGTTTTTTTTTCTCTCCCAGGTTGGGGTCTGTACTGCTCCCTCTCCCAAGCACATTTCAACTCTCCCATTCCCCCTGTCCTGCTCTCCCTCTGATGGCTGGGGCCTGGGTTCGCCTGTGCACTGGTGGAGCTCAGGGTTTGGGGGTGGAATCCCGGTCGGCTCCTGGCTCATTCCTGGTGGCTTCTCGGCCTGGGTGGGGTTCCTGCTGGTTGGTGGGGCAACCCTGGGGCCTCAGATTCCTGGGGCCCAGAGTCGGATTAACTTCGGGGTGGCTGGCTGCCGGCGGGGCTGGCGGACTTGTCCCAGCGGCTCCCGGGGACTCTGGCATTGCGGTGGCTGGGGGACTTCCTCTGGGCTGCCTCCTCCCTAGGTGGGGGTAGGATTTCCTGGGCTGGCGCCTTTGCTCTTGGGGTCACTTTGGGCGTCTGGGGCTTTGGGTCTCCCGGCGCTAGACTCAGTGCTCTGGGGGGCGCCTGTTTGGCTCTCCACAACCACTATTGAGCATTTTTCCTTTGAATAAACTTTATATGCATGTAAGTGCACTCTCTAGAAACAATTCAACAACTACAGGTGCTTGGTTCCAGGTACTCAGAGATTCACTTCCATACAGAAAAGCTCCATATTCTTATCTTCAGGTAACACAGAGTACATGTCCGTATTAAATAATACTACTTATAGCAATTCTATCTAAGGTGTTGCCTTTATTGTATGTCTCGCACTATGTCTGTTGGTTGTGCTGTTCTTTTACATTTTACATCTAGTCTCTTGAGTGGGCCAATTCAAAGGCACTTTAGTCAAATCCTCTGTGGGTCTTACCTGTCCGCCCTCACTGGATGAAGCCCAGGAATGAGATGGAGTGTCTGTGAAATTCACAGTCCTCTGCTTGCACGAATAACGTGTGTTGAAGAACTTGGTGAATATGGCTCTTTTGTTCAGGCAGGTCCCTCGAAAAAATGTAAATCTCATCAAAGTGAACAAAAACAAAAACATTAAGAAACTCTCTTAAAGCGACTTTGACGAAAGCCTGGAAAACAGCTGAGGAGTTAGATAGGTCCAACGGCATGTCCAAACAACCAAAAAAATCTAAGCAAGGACCCAAAGGCTGTTTTCCACTCATCTCCCTCCCCTTTACAGAGATGGTGATAGGTGTCTCCTAACCTTAACTTGGTGAAAACAGTTGCTCCTTTGGACTCAAAGGCAGAAACATAGGGTCCATGGGGAGGCTTTGACAAAGCCTTAGTTCAGCTGAATACCTGAGCCAAATCTCGATAATCTCAGCGGGGACTGAGGAATGATCAGGAGGGTCAGCCTCATGAGTCTCTACCGGTTGGCCACCTGGCGGCACAGCAGAGAAGTGGCAGTTATCAGACCATGAAGAGATGCGTTTACTGGACCAACAGATAACAGGACTGTGTAACTGTAACCACTCATACCCTAGGATTATAGCGGGGCCAGCAGTGGAACAGACGTAAAAAGAAACAAACTCAGAGTGATTGCCTGAAACGGTTAGCTGTATGGGTAGGGTCTGATGTTTGATCTGTGGCAGACTCCTGCCATCAAGGGCAGAAACACGCAGAGGGACATGAAGAGGAACGATCCCAAACCCCATCTGCTGCACAAAAGAATAATCCATAAGATTTTGCTCACAGCCGGAGTCCAGCAAGGCTAAAAGGGAAAGGGACTGACCATTCACTAGCATCGAAGCAGGCAACAAAAATCAAGGAGAATTAATGACAAACCCTGGGTCCGTCCACACCCTTGTTTTTACTGGTGCGCCCCAACAGCACAGGACAGGCAGAAGCGAAATGCCCAGCCTCACCACAGTAGAGACAAAGCTTAGATTTCATTCTTTGCCTCTTCTGCTCGGGAGTACACCTAGTGTAGCCAACCAGCATGGGTTCTGGGCTGGAAAGGCTTGGAGAGGACTGTGGGACAAGATAGTGGGTGTGATCTGGGTTGAGGATCTCTATCCTTCATTTCTTTTGCTCGATTTCGAATACGGTTATCTAGTCGGATAGTTTAATTAAATCCTCCAAGTTTTTGGGTTCATCTAAAGTGGCCAGCTTGTCCTTGACGGAATCATTTAAAGCATTAGAATATACAAACTTAAGAGCTGCACTGTTCCATCCAGAAGCCGCAGCTAAAATGCGGAAGTCTATGGAGAAATCTGCTACGGATCTAGGTCCTTGTCTAAGGTTCAATAATTCTCTACAGCAAAGAGTCTTATCAGTATCCTGGTTGAATACCTGCTTAAACTCAAATAAAAATTGTAGTCAGGGGATGAAGAGAACCTAGCCTCTGCCCAGTCCAAAGCACGATCTGACAAATGAGCTATCTTAGTGGAGTCCAAAACAAACTTAGGGGGCAAGTGATTAAACTGGATAGTGCATTGCACCACTCAGAGGCAGGGTTTCAGTCAACCAGTTTATTGAGAGAATGCAAATCAGTGAGACAAAATATGAACATTTAGAGAGGCTAAACTAAAGGGGATTCTCAGCAGGGATATGTCATGATTTTACAAAGTTCAGACCCAAATGCAGAAAACTGAACAGAGAGACCAGGGAAAAGGTTTAACGGGTTTTATTGAAGAGGTTAAACAGAGGGAGTAGTGTTGCTCTGAACACTGCTCAACCGAACTGAAAAGTGAGGGAAAGACCCAGTGGTTAGTTCAGGCTCAGTGGGGAATTTGACTCGTGAACTTGGAGAAGAGGATTTGGTTGCTGACTCACATTTCCAGAGAAGTTGTTGAATCCTTGACTCCTGTCTGTGTGCCGTGGTTCCAGTGTTTGTCTGATTCGGTGGAGGGCGGAACAGAGTTTACCCAGAATGCGGTTGTTAATTGGTGAACGGAGAAACTGACTGCCACTCAGATTTCCTGCGGTACTTGAACGGGTCGTAGTGGAGAATAATCCCTTTCTCAGTGCGAAGCTCAAACGATCTCTTGGGGAAAGTGGATCCAAATCTCCTGTTTGGAACCCCAGCTCAGTTTGAAGCTCAGTTGATCCTTCCAGGGAGAGAAGGTCAGAGAAATCCAGTTTGCAGGATGACTTCCTGCCGAGAGGCAAAGACAAAACAAAGTTAAACTCAGGTGGACAAAAAACTCAGTTTGACTCAGCAAAACTCAGCTTGGCTAGAGTACCCAAAACTGGCAAACACTCTGGCGTCGAGGTAGTAGCAGTGAGCAGCTTAAGAACACTTGAATTAATGAGGAAACCATCAGCAGGTGTGTGTGAGGAGGCGGACAAGAACCAGACGCCTCCTGGTGGATGACGGGAGACAAACACAGAAACACAAACACAAAGACAGGAGTCCTGACAGGATAAGACTTACAAATGAGGTCTTTAGAGCCACCTCACTGGGTGATCTCAACTAGAGGGGAAAGACAACTAAGGGGGTTCTCGAAGTGACTAAACATATGGGGATTCTCAGCAGGGGAAAGATCCAGTGGTCTGGTGAACTGGAACCAGAAAAAACTAGAGGGGAGATCACAATGATGATTTCATGGATTGTAGGGAAAATTATTCTTGGCTGATGAGTTGTTTTGAGTTGACTCACGTAAAGGGGTTCTTGGTTGATCCTGGGGTCCATTTTGTGGGGGTTGTTAGAGTTATTGAATGACAATTATAAATTAATATGGGTGCATATGAAACATTAGAAGAAATAAGATGCAACATTCTGTCCTGTGATTCAATTAGGAGGGTCATTCTAGACTTGCCTTCAGCCAGAAGGCATTTACAGGGTCATAAACTTTTATGACCTGCCTCTTAGCCAGTTGGTCATTCTAATGTCATTAAACCCACCCATCTGTTTCTGCTCTGTGAATAAAAGACTCTGCTATTCTGTTGGGGGTCAGAAAGGTGCTTGGATGTGAGCATCAGCCTTTCTCATTCTTGCAGGAAAAGCTCTGTTTGAAAATCCTTTTGTGCTTCAGATTCATTTTTGTCCTATATGAAATATGAAAAATGAACTCACAATATTTTGAATCTAACATTTTTGTGCTGAAAACCCAGGAGTCAAGATCCAATTGTCCAGGACCGTCCAGGCTGTGCGGGACCAAGGCCAAGAAACAGCTGTCAGCCCTTCGCCGGACCGGGCCAATAGGTTGGTCCAGCCCTGCCCTGGGCATCCTGGTGATGACTCTTGCTGAGGACTGAATCTGCGCAGCCAAAGGGTAGGCCTAAAAGCTTTTGATCAAAAGTTGGTCTGGGACCATGTAAGTGAAAGCCATATAACTGGTTGTAGTCGAAAGAATATTTGACAAACAGGGTTTTGTTGGGTGTGATAGATCTGGGATCGTGGGTATTTTGTGTAGCGTGTATGGGTTGGGACGCTTCTGTGTTCTTTTAAGATAAGAACACAGCTAAGTGGAGGTTTCCATAGCCGCCGCAGCAGGGATAGCATATATGGCATCTGGGTATCCGGCGCGGCATGCGAGGGCCTGGAGTTGAGACTCCCAAAGTGTACACGCAGAAACGATAGGTGCTTTTTTGTCTATGTTGGTTAAAATAAAAATATATATTTAAGCTTTGAATAGGTGTGTGTGACTGTGTGAGAGTGTGTGAGGAAACAATTGAACCGCTGGGTTCTGTTGTTTCATACTAAAACAGCAGGAGTTAGTACAGTACAACTCTTGTGGATGCAGAGGCAAGAATTTCTTCCCCTGAAAAGGTAGAAGCAGAAATTACCACAACAGTGTTTGTTTGCTGTCCTGCTGAATAAACATCCAGTGCGTAGAATACCCTAGGTGTTTGTACTTGACTAAACTCTTTAAAATGGGAAAAGATCAAAATAAATTAGAGATATTTTAGAATCTACAATTAGAAGTTTGTAGAAGTGCAGGATCCATCCAAAAATAAACACTTAAATATATGGTTTAAAAAAATATGTATATATATATGGGTTTGAGGGACGCCTCTATTCCAAAATAATAAATAATAGACCTTAAGAATAAAAAAAACTAAAGAGTGCAAGGGAGATTAAATAATTAAAAGGGATGAAAAGCTTGTGTCAGATTGATCCAAGAAATTTAAAATACTTGTAGGAGTGGAAGTAAAAGTATGAAATAGATGGTGTGTGGAAGTAAATAAATAAATAAATAGATAGCTAGATAAATAAATAGATAAGCTCCAACTGGCGAGGTGTAGGTATGATACATGCACAAAGTAGATATGATGAATAAATATATAAATAAATAGATCTAATGTTGTGTTCGTCCGTCTTTATATGTTATGTGTTTCCGTCTTTAAAGTTATGTTTGTGGGGTTTTTTAAGTTTTTTGTGCGTCCAAAAGCTAATGAAACACAGTTTAGAGGGAGACAGCTTGAATTTGCAGCAGCGTGGAGGCATGTCTGTACATCAATGACTGCAGCATTGATCTACAGACACCCTTTCTAATGCGCCTGCATGGTCTCCAAAACTATTAGATTCGTAACCGGAAAATTAAAAAGAAAAAAATAATAATAATAACCCACCGGAAAATTATTTTAGTTATGCAAGCTACCTACAGGGAATAAAAAAATAGAAGGATTAAATAGGTGGATTGTGCAAGCTAAAACATAGAAACAGCTATGAAGCATAGTTTGGACCATAATTGGGCTCAAGGGAGGGGCCGGTGGTCACAGGGGGAAAACAAGGGGTCACGTAAAAAGCACAATAGGTGCTACAATTTTGATGAGGAGGGCCACTTTGCTCGAGAATGTCCATACCCCCGCAGAGTGACCCCTCCCCGTCACCAATGTTATGACCAGCACTGATGCCAGGAGTCATGTGCACCAGCAAAAATTGCAGTTAATTGTGGACCCAGTGGAGGTTCTGGACCTAGAGCAAATTTTCCTTTCTTTTTTAAACACATCAGAAAAAAACATACTGGCATTTAAACATTCAAGGGGTAGTAGTAAAAAGATGCAGATGCTGCAGTGGGATGTTACTCCAGAGATGCAGCTGACACACATGTGATACATTCAGGCTCATACCCGAAAACATTTTACTACCTGGATCTAACCACCCAAGGGAAAAGATGAACCATAGGAGGGGTTATAAAATTTGTATGTGGATGTGTCAGTTTCCAGAAAGAAATTAGTTGTTTTTACAATTGTAGATGAGTTAAAAAAAAAAAAAAACCTTTGCAGTGCTGCCTTAAAATCATCATATTCTGTGTAAACTGCAGAGATTGTTGCACTAACAAAAACATGTGAAATTTCAAAAGGCATCAAGGATGCAGGGGCGGTTCTAGAAGTTCAAAGGGGGCTTTTAGCCGAGACAAGTAAAAGCAGACCAGGAAGGAAGAGTCCACAGGGGAAGTTCTTCATCTGAGTGTGAATAGGTGTTTGAGCAAATGGGGGAGCCATTAAAATAGTAGATGTGTATGAAGCATGGGGGATATTAAATGCATTAAAGGAAAAAACATGAATAGTTCTAACAATTATTAGACAAGCAGTTAGACTTATATGCAATTCAGGAGCCTGTAAAATTTGCATTAAAGATAATGCAGGACTAAAACCATCTAAAATGCAATTTTTTGTAAAATCAGCAAATGGTCAAACATCCGAGGAGTGGATGTCAAAGGATTAGGAAAAAGATTGCAAGGTTGCATGTTTTTGTAGTAATATCACCAACTCACCACATTAATTTGTTAGGATGGGAATTGATTGGAAAATTAAAGCAATTTTTCCCAAACAGGGGGGCATGAAGGCCGAATGTGTGGAACATATAAATAGCGTTTCAACAAAATCTTTTTTGTGTCTATGCACTATGCTAGAAGCACATTGTCAGATCCACAGGATGAAACTGTTAGTTGAACAGTAGAACACTATGAATTTGTGCTTAACCCCAGATGAAAAGTGTGCCAAACAGTTTCTCAAACAAGACATTACTATAATGGCTACACAAATTATGTACACAGATGGGGGTTCGTTAGCGGGAGTTACTGTTATGCTTTCTACACAGATGTAAGGAATGTACCGCTTATCATGTGTAAATCATTTGTCATCGGTTAAGACCAGTGAAGCACAGTGGAGAAACACAGGCCTGCGTTTAGAAGCTGCAGAAGGTGCATCTGATTTCTATCTATGTCCGCACCACACAACCCAGGCTGGCTTTATAACCCAAACACAGAACTATGGAAACAGCCTTATAAAATTCTGTTCAATGCAGAAGCTTGGGTCCAAGATTTAGCATGAGATAAATAACTCAGCATTCTTTGCTATCACAATCTGATGAAAAGGATTTAAAAGATATTTTAAATGCTTTGTGATCTACAGGAAAATTGATGTAGGACTGTTGACAACTGTAGATCCAGTTAAAATAGTTCCTAAGTTGCAATAAAGACTGCGGATAAAGCAATATCTGCTAAACCGTGATGCAAACAAAAGTATAAAACCAGGTGCAGAAAGAAGTCTGTTATGTAGGCCATGTTATTTCAAAAGAAGGTAGCTACATTAACAGTGGAAAATTGCAATACCTAGAAAGTGTAGGCCAATAACTAAATAACAAATGTCTTTAGAATTGTGCAATTGCTATAGAGCTTAGATTCCACATTATGAAAAAAAAAACTCAGCTTTTCTTAAGTTTTTTTTTTTTTAATAGCTATGTCAGAGAAGCAGACAGCAATTCGCAGAGCTGAATTTATAATTGTCATTCAATAACTCTAACAAGGGTATATTCTAGAGATCATTGTACTCGTTGGAGGGCGGACAGGCAGACAAGTGATGGGTCCAGAGGAGCAACGGAGCGGATTGTCACCGGGTTTTTCTGAAGTGGGCTTGAACAGATCTGGTGAAGGTTTCCCCTTGCTCAGTGTGACACAAATAACTCCTTCTAAGGGGGGGAGAAGGACCAGGCTTATCCAGCGGATCAGGAGGGCACCCCAATACTGGCAAACACTCTGGCGTCGAGGTGGTGACAGTCCGCTGCTCAAATACTCCTCTGGTGATGACCCAACGAGCGGCAGGTGTAAGAGGAGGCCCAAACGGGTAACCATCTAGTGGTGGAAGGGAAACAAAAAGAAAAACACAAAACAACCCCCACAAACAGGAACCCTAACATCCATATTCCTGGGATGAGAATTAGGCATTATATTTATTATTTAAATTATTCAGTGACAATAACTCTCCATCACTTCTCACTGCTGTTCTGGGTGCTAATAGTATTTTCGAGGAGCTTCAATAGCAGTACCGTATTAGATCTATAGTTCTACTGCACAAATATTAGGATCCGGTCCTGAGGCTGATGTGTTTCTGTCATCAATTTATGATTCATAACTTCCAACTCTTACCTTGCTTACCAATTCTGCCGGGCAGATGTTGACTGATCATGGTAAAAACAGCCTAATTTTGTCTGTAAGACTCCACAGACAAGGAATATCCAGTTGTATTTCCCATTAAATTAACTTGTGTCATAATAATCCACCAAAAGTCATTTTTTAGCCATGAAAAGTAAGAATTAAGGGAAAAAAAACACAGTCCTTCTCCATGATGACGCTTGTCCACCATTTTAGATCATCTATGTGGCGTTGACTTGTTTACCAATCAATCTGCTACCAACATCAATCATCACTTCCACCCTAACTATCAGATTACTTTACTTTTCTAAAAACACCTCTTCATGAAATAAAACACCGCCCCACACGTCCCCATAAAGAGTAAACAAGGCATTTTTTAGTCATTTAGTTTCACGCTGTCTTGACATCACTAAGGTGAAAAATCCTGGATCGGCCCCTGTTGTCCCCCTGATTATTTTTTCCATCTGACTTGTTTAGAATGAATTGCTGATTTTCCTCCTTTTATTTAGTCAGACTGAAAGTGTCGCTTAGAGAAGATGCAGAGATTTGATGCTCCTCAGCAAACAGACAGACCATCATCTCCAGACCTAAACAGAGGAACATTTCCAGTTTCCATCCACCTGAGGCTGTTTCCATCATTTCTAGGTGTGTTACTGTGTGAATGAGGATCAATGGGATTCAGTTCCATTGTTCAGGTTTAAACAATTAAAGCTGAAACTCTGAAGCAAACACCAACAGCAGCTGTGGTTCAGGGTAGAATCTGCACGGTTCCAGGAGATTCTTCATCAAACTGGAAGCTCCAGGTTTTAGAACTAGAACCACCAGAACATCCTGACCCAACCTGTGGCCTGCCTCCTCTGAGCCCAGACTGCCCCCTGCTGGTGTTCTGATGGATGAGGAAGATGAAGATGTTCTGATGAAAAATTATTTGATAAACAGCAAACCTTTAGATGTGATCTATCCTGGTTCTGATCGTTACTGATGGGAGGAGATGCCGTCTCAGTCAGCATTTTATGATCCTCAGGATGTTGTCCAAACTCTTCCTCACCTGTCCAGGTATCTTGGCTCCGCCCACTCACTGCTGTCTGCATGTTGTTCTGATTCTTTCTGATGAGATCCATTGGACCCTCTTCTAGATAGCTCTGCTGATTCAATTTGGCTTTTTTATTACTTTCAACATTAAAGTACTTTAAACTACACAAACTGTACTATTTATCAGTAACCTTTGAAATGGTAAATGAGATTTTTGATTATAATAGATTTCAGAACAAAGAAAAGGGGACATGGCAGTTAAACCCAAGTTTCACTTAAACAAGATTTAATTATTTTTAAATCTAATCATTTTATGTAAATATGGTTGTGTTTTATGGCAGAGGAGGTCAAACATAGAATGTACTTGATTATTTGTATGTAGATAAAGAGCCAAGCCTTTATCTCCAAATCGTAGTGTCTTGTGCCTAATAACACATCAGGAGGCTCAGTGAATCTCCTTAAAGTTCAAAAACATGAAGTAACATGATCCATAAAACTGCTGCTGTCCCTCTGTAGTCTAATTCATAGCAGCTCCTGCAAACATCAGGGTTTTTTTTTGTTTTGTTTTTTAAATGGGAACTATAGAACAAATTCTTTTAGAATAGGTATATATATTAGGGTGAGCATATTTTGATTTCCATAAAGAGGCTTCTCAAAGGTTAATGAACAGCTTTATTATGCCTAAATGGCACCAAAATAACCTTTGTAGTAAAACGAAATCTGTAACAACCAGTAACAAAATTATAGCTCTCTTTTAAAATAAATAAAATCAGGTTCTAAATATGACCTCTTCTGTATTAGAAAACACAGTTTCAACAAATGTTCACAGCTCTAACAAAGTACTCAGTCAGCTTTGCAGAATAACTCACCTCTCAGAGCTTTTTCAGGTTTTTCAGTGTCCATGTGAGCTTTGAGATCTCCAGCGCCTTTATAAGACACTGAAACTAATGAGCCAGCTTTGCACACGGTGCACTCAGCCTCCCACTGGACTAAAAATGTTTACTGGAGTTCGTCTGTGAAGCTGCACTTGTTTCGGCATTTTGTAATGATTTTTAATCATTAAAAACATTGCATTTGGTTCCCTTCAGGCTGCCTTGTAAACATAGCCATAGTTAGATCCTTCATTCCTCTAGTTGCTTGGTTGTAGCGGCTCTGACACACACAGTTATAGCAACTGAAACACTTGTTTAATCAGGTGCCAAACCAACTGGGCCAGAATACGTACCTACATTATTTCCTAATCTAAGTTCTCCAACAAGCAAAGGAGGATTTATCCAATGGCCAGATTTGAAACACACTCAGGATCTAAAAAGCAAACAAGATTAATGCTGATGGAGGAGCAACAGGAAAGACTGGAGAAGACAGAAGGTGAATGCCATTAAACTATTTATTTTAGAGCTTTAGTTCGCATGAAAATATCAGAGACAACATGGAAAAAGATTGTAATTTATATAAAACCATATAAAGAAGCAAATTGGTAAAATCCATGAGGTTTTTATTGCTGCTCGTTCATCAATTTAGAAGTTATTACAACAATTTAACACATCCACAGCAGAAGATAATACAAAAAATCAGTTGTATAAGGCAATAGTTATTTTCTATCATAGCAGGTAAATAAAACATCTACAGAATCAAGAACAAAACTATTAGAATTAGTTCAAAGGAAAATTATACTTGGAAAAATCTTTAAAAGCAGAAACAGAAATATTAATTCCAACTCTGAGACTGACACACACTTATATATGTCCTAAATCTTCATCTGAGACTCCTCTATAGATGATCTACTTCACTCTAATATCCATTGACCATAGCTCTAACACTGTTCCCGAAGAAAACTTGAGTTTTGGTTGGCCTGGTTTCAACAACACACATGGGCGTAGGTTTACATAGGGACATGTCCCTACCAAAATTTTGGACCAACCTACTTGTCCCTACCAACAATTGGATGTGAACAACATGTTTATAATTTAAAATCCAGGGTGGTTGCAGCAGTGGCTTCTTTTCCTCTTGCAGCTCCTCTGCCTGGTAGCTGCAGCTGCCTGCTCTTTCCTGTATATTTCATGTAGCAGCGCATGGAACTGTGCTGCGCTGTTTAACTCCACTCTCTGATTTTTCTGCCTTAAATTCCTCCTCCTCTATTTCTAATTGCCTGTTTTCTAGTCCGTATGTGTACGTGCACGTGCTTGGAGCGCGAAAAATATAAATAAATAAAACATGACGCTAGAATACTGTATGCCGTTTACCAATATTAATATTAGGCTACAAAACTAGTCCCAATGAAAAACTAAATATTATCTACGCTAAAACAGGCGAAAGCTTCTGATTGCAGTTCTGTAAAGAAAAAGGAGAGAGTTTTGATTTGTGGAACTTGAGAAATGTAAGTAACCAACATTAGGATTTCTTTTCTAAAACTAAATATTCTGAGTCAGACAGGAGTTTAGAAAACTGCTGTTAAAATGAACAAAGAGTGTAAACTATCAACATTTCTGATTCCCTTTCACCAATAGTTTTTTGCTATTACTGTTTTCATTTATGACGCCAGTTCAGGTATAAATAACAGCTGTTATTTCTTTTATAGAACATAACACGAGAAGGATGCTAAAGATCTGCTATTTTCTGTTTTCCAGATAAAAATAGTTCTATTTAATTGACTTCTACCTCTAGAAATAGGATAAAGACAAACAGAGGAACTCTATTTACAATGATTATATTTTTCTTCACGGTCCATAAGTAAATTTGTACAAACATTAATGTCTGATAAATAATGCTTGAATCTGGCTGTTTATTTTGGATATGATTACATTACAGATAAGATAGTGTTATATTGACTTTTATAATTGTTAAAAGTGATTTTATATTTGATTAAACTTAGGCTCATTCTTAGTGTTGTGTTTGTAGATGATGCCACTAAAAAAAAGAAAATAGACATAAGGAGCTATTTAAACAGTCAGACAGTAAGCAATATAGGATGATGATAAAAGGTTGTGCTACATTTAATCCTTTACAATTAAAAACAGACGTGTATAATAGAAACAGCCTCAGGGTGAAGCAGCTGCCCTTCAGTGCTGTATTATGGAAGAAATGTGTTTGGGAAAGTTACCATAAAATAAGGGCTGCAACTAATGATTATTTTTAAAATTGATTAATCTGCCGATTATTTTTTCGATGAATTGATTAATGATCGGAAAGCCAAAGGCTCCTTAAAGAAGATCTTTTACAAAATGAAACCAGGTGAAACAGAAACGTTTCCTCTTGAGGATTTCTTGATGGAGAATATTGACAGAAAAAACTTTTTTTTTATTCTAAATGCAAAATGTTTACATATTTTTTACAATCTTGAGGTATCATTCCTGCTCTAAGTGGGTCGCTTCTGTCAGCTAAAGGCACATTTTAGTGGCCCTATACTCCAGTTAAAGATTAATCAATTACTAAATTAGTTGACGGTTATTTAAATAATCGATTAATATGATTAAATGTTTTAAGTCCTAAATAAAATGCATGAAATGCACTACACAGAGTAACTACAGCCCAGATGTATAACTTGTATAGTGAAGTTAATATTTTAAAAGCTCAGTGTCAGTTCCTCTTATAGTTCCAGTGCTCATGTAAATACTTTACATTTATTTACCATCCCTTTAATGTATTATTTCATATGATACAGGGAGAGCATATTAGATCAAAAAAGTGGGATTTACCTCTGCACAATTCTATATCTTCAATCTTCATCTGTTCTATGAGCCCTAATGCAAGCCTGGTTAAAAGCCCCAAAATGAAACCAAAGGTTTTTCATCATTTTATGGTATGATCATCAATATTTAGATGAGCTGTGCGCTGATTGGTTGGTTTACAACGCGAAGCTGCTGAGCAAAAGACGCATCATAGCAACAAGCACTCACTCACTGAAACATCAAATTGTTGATATGCAGCAATTTTCATGTCCTACTTTTCATACCTAGCTAAAAAAAATGTCCAGGGGGAATTTCAAAAACGTCCAGGATTTTGGTAGACTGCAGTGCAGAAGAACCGAGCTGTGAGCTACAGGGGCTGGTCTGGTGCAAGAAGCCAGCGGTGGATGAAGCGAGCGAACCCGACCTGGTGATGGTAACCTGGACAATGGTGGTCCCCATCAGGTGGGGGGGAAGCATACCATCCCCAGATTGGGTTCGGACTAGCCCCGGAGCTGA
Source organism: Cyprinodon brontotheroides (assembly GCA_018398635.1). NCBI lineage: Eukaryota > Metazoa > Chordata > Actinopteri > Cyprinodontiformes > Cyprinodontidae > Cyprinodon > Cyprinodon brontotheroides. The sequence goes on from JAGKQL010000074.1 coordinate 174,446, forward strand.
TGGCTCAGTTTGAATGCCCAGTCCGGTCCAGCTGAATGAACACTGAATTTTCTAACATAGAATTCCCTACACTGAATTTTTTTTCCTGGTAAAAATTATCCTGCAAATAAATTCAGCTGCAAAAAATTCAGTTGTGAAAAAAATAGCCTGTAAAAAATGAAACTGCAAATGTGTTGACCTTTTGGTGAACTCAGGCCAAAGCAATCTACACTCGATGCAGTCGAGGAGCTTTTAGCCAATGAAATTAGGTAATTTGGTCAGAAAAAAAAAAACTTTGCTGCCTGCCGTTTCTTCCGGATCAAACCAAGAGCAGACAGGGGTGCTGCACTAGCTGTGATCGGCTCAGTTATCTCACCCAGTCCGATTAGATGAAAAACTGTAATGCTGTCTCATTAGTAGCTACCTGACGTTTTGTAATTATATCTATTTACCAAGAAAATCTCCTCATTCAGCTTCATTCAGCTAGGAACAAAGCTATGCCCAACTGTTGGGTCACGTGACCAAATGAGCTAATTTCAATGGCTAGAAGCTGCTCGACTGCATCGAGTGTTGATTGCTTTGATTTGAGTTCACCAAAAGGTCAACACATTTCTAGTCCAATTTTTAGCCGCTGAATTTTTTGCAGGCAAATTTTTTCTAGATAAAAATTAAGTGTAAGGAATTTAATGTGTAAAAAAAATTCAGTGTTTAAAATTCAGTGCTATAAAAATTCAGTGTTTAAAATTCGATGTTATAAAAAAATAAAAATTCAGCATCTATAACTTCTCAATTGCCTTATCTGTAACCAAGATGTTGTCTTTGCACTTTGTTTATTCCCTTCATTGAAGAAAAATAAGAAATTTTGAATATAAAATATATTTTTTAGGGCAATGTTTTTTGCCATCTAAATGAAATTTACTAAGGCCCTAAATAATAAATTTACAAATGTTCACATCCACATATTCACCCAGGAGCTGAAAATTTACCAGATTTACAATATAACACAGTATCTGTTCTAGTTTCTATGTAAACAGAGCTTTTAATAAATAGCTTTCTTGAAACTTTGCTCAAAAAGACCATTAGCCTGTGAGTTTCTCATGTAATGAGGTGAAGGAGTTTCTAGATGGACATTTTATCACCAGCCAAACACTGAAAATGCCTCTACTGTTCATTCCCGTGGCTTCTAATTGCTGCAACCTCTGTGAAACAAATGGTTTTAATTCAAATTGCCTTCTCTTTTAAAACCTTTGTCAAAAATCATTCAGGAGAACAGCTTCTCACCTGTGTGAATTCTGATGTGTCTAGTCAAAAGACATTTTAGAGTAAAGGTTTTGCCACAAACCGTGCAGGAAAAAGGCTTCTCACCAGTGTGAATTCTTATGTGAGAAGTCAAAGTACCCTTCTGAGTAAAATTCCTGTTACAAATGGCGCAGGAAAAAGGCTTCTCACCCGTGTGAATTCTCATGTGTTTAGTCAAATTAGTCTTTCGATTAAAATTCTTGTTACACATTGAACAGGAAAAAGGTTTCTCACCTGTGTGAATTCTGACATGTGTATTCAGCTCAGACTTGTAGGTGAAGCTTTTTTCACAGGATACACATTCAAAAGGCTTTTCACCTGCGTGAATTCTCATGTGAGAAGTCAATGTACTATTTTGAGTAAAATTCTTGTTGCAAATGTTACAGGAAAAAGGCTTCTCACCAGTGTGAATTCTAATGTGTTTAGTCAAACTACTTTTTAAGGTAAAATTCTTGTGACAAATTTTACACGGAAAAGGCTTCTCACCTGTGTGAATTCGTATGTGAGAAGCCAAACTACTCTTTTTGGTAAAACTTATGAAACAAATGGTGCAGTAAAAAGGCTTCTCACCAGTGTGAATTCTCATGTGAGAAGTCAAACAACTCTTTTGAGTAAAATTCTTGTTACAATTGGTACAGGAAAAAGGCTTCTCACCAGTGTGAATTCTCATGTGAGAAGTCAGACTACTCTTTCGAGTAAAATTCTTGCTACAAATGGTGCAGGAAAGGGACTTCTCACTGGTGTGAATTCTAATGTGATTATTAAGATTATATTTAGAGGTGAATCTTTTTCCACAGTATAGACATTCAAAAGGCTTCTCACCTGTGTCACTTCTAATTTGAGTAGTCAAACTAGTTTTTTCAGTGAAATTCTTGTCACAAATTGCACAGGAAAAAGGTTTCTCACCTGTGTGAATTCTAATGTTCCCATCAATTCTAGATTTCTTTGGGGATTTTTTTCCACAGGAGAGACATTCATATATCTTCTGACCTGTGTGAGTTCTTGTGTGAACCATGAACTGTTCTCCAGATGTCAAACATGGTAAAAGTTTATCTTCTGTAACTTCAGTCTCTTTGCTTCAGAACAAGCTGCTCTTCATGCTCAATAATGGGGAAAGTATTGCATGGTTTCCTCTTTTGTCCAGGGATGTTCTGGTTCTTTCTGCTCTTCTTTTATCTGCAGAGCTTCTGGTTCCTCTTGGTCCAAACTGGATTTCCTCTCCTGTCCACAGAGCTGCTGGTCAGAGAAAACCTCCTCTTTACCAACATAATCCTGCAGGCGATCTGGAAAGACAAACACAGCAGAAAGACTTTCTATTGTAGGTTAAATAAAGGACACTTCACTTTAATCATCCTTTTGTTAATCTAACTACATACAAACACACTGGAACTACATCTCCCAGTATACACTGCAGCTCTGACGTTACAGTCACAGGTTACGACAGACTGGTTTATGCTCCACCATCTGGTAAGGTTAGGACCTCTACTTTTATCATCAAAGCTTTACAATCTGATTACCTGCAGATTCTTAACTGTAGAGGCAAGGATGCATTTTTGTCATGTCTCTAAGGGTAGGGTGCATGTGTTAAAGGTATGTATGGGCATGTGTGTTGGGAGCTATAAGTGGGTGTTAGCATGTGTCTGAGTGATTGTCTAAGTGAATATCACCTGGATCTGCTCTGGGGCTGTTTGTTTGTTTGATTCAGAGAGAGGCTAAGGCAGGGTGCCAATATTTCTGTTGACTGCAAGTGTAAAGCTAAATAAGTCTGCAAATCTATCTGTAATACAATGCTTCACAGAAAAATGGTACAATAAACATCCCTAACTGCCTTAAAGCTTTATGTTTCCTCCTTGGATTCAGCGCATCGAACAGATCCCCGCTCTCCTCTCAGTGACTAATTTTTGGATAATAGTTGCCTACATTGTCAACAGAAAGGCAAAAGATCCAACACTTTGATTGAACTGTGCACGTAAGACAATGGACCACTCAGCCATTTTGGACGCAAACTGTGAGTAAATGTGAATGGGAAGACGGAGCACAGCACAACCTGTGGTATGTTGGATTCAGTTTATTCATACTCTGAAGATCATATCTGTTTTAGACACAGTTGATGCTGCTTACCATTGCGTATTTGGATGCATAGATGCTGTGGCTCTTGGTTATATCATTCAGCCATATTACTCAAGACTGAATTAACTTGTGGAAACTGTGGATCACTCATTTGTGCATATCAAAGAGAAGTTGGATTTGGATGTTTGATGCCGTTACTGCTGATGCTTAAGCCTGAATCAAAGTGTGGACATGCAATATTGGATTGTTCATGTATGGATGAAGATTTATGCCAAAAAAACGCAACCCTGTTTGACTTGTGGACTGTGAAACCTGCTTTCTGAAATTCTGTGTTGCATTATTTGTTGGGCATCAATATGAGTGGATCAAAGGCTGGTTCACAAGTAAATGACACTCATTGCAATGAAGTTGTTAAAAGGAAAACCTTTCCTACTGAAAAGGCCTTGATATGGCAAATTGAAACACTGCAGAAAGAACGCCAAGCAAAAGGGAATAAAAAAAAAGGCCTCATCACTGCTTTAAAGGAGCTCATAGAGAGGAATGATGATGTTTCTCAGGTGGAAACTCAGTTGGACAAGTTGGTGCACTTGCATGAGGAGACAATTCCTCTGCATGAGTCACTGATGGAAATAATTCTTTAGGAGGAAAAGGACAAGCACAAGGTGTGGTTTGAAAGTATCAATAAATATAACAAGGGATTTATTGAGGATGTAAAACAATGGATCTCTGAAACAAATGCACCATCCTTAAGACATTCAACAAATGATTCTGTGGTTGGTAAAAAAACAAAGAATGTGAAGATCCACCATGTTTTTCACTACACTAGCTCAGCTTGATGCTAAAATGTCCCGAGACACAGGACAGGAAGGTTTTCCTGAAAGAATGGACATCATGCAACAGGATGAAAGTCAACCAAATGACAGCATCTCAAATGTTGAAAGCAGAAAACATGGATCAAAAAGTGGAACCTCAAGAACTTCAACCTCTTCTGTTTCATCTTCTCACATCAAAGCAGAAGCTGAAATAGCTGTTCTTCTTACTAGACAGAAATTACTCAAACAAAAGCAAGAGCTGGATCACCAAGAAGAGGAAATCAAGAAAAAGAAAGAAAGATTTGCGCTTGAGATGAAAAAAGCTGCTGCTCAAGCTAAGATGGAGGTTCTAAGAGTCTCAGGACGCAGTGTGAAAGGCGGCAAAAGTATAACATTAAGTGGCATAGAATCCTATGTGGGCAAAGGGGCTTGTGCTGCTCCTAATGTTGAAGCTAATTCATTTGTGTCTTGTGGCCAAGGAGGGTATGACGCTCATACCACACTCAAGCCTCATCTGACAAAGTCAAGTAGAAGAAAACTTAATCCTGATGTCGGACCTCAAATACCCCAGCAGAGTGAATCTGGGCACCTGATGGGACCTAATGTGTCAAATAACATTTTAAATTCTCAGTTAAGTGTCACTTCACACACCCAGCTGCTAGTCAATGTTGATGGTAACAATTTGCTATCTATAACGGCAAGGCAAAATTAAATCTCTGCTTTACTCACACAACAACATAATATTTCTCACTTGCCAAAACGAGATATCCAGGTGTTTGAAGGAGATCCAATTCACTATCAAGCTTTTATGAGAGCCTTTGAGCACAATGTAGAAAGGCGAACAGAAGACAGTGAAGACTGTTTGCACTTTCTGGCTCAGTACACAAGGGGAGAACCACGAGAGCTTGTGCGAAGCTGTCAACAAATGCCTTCAGAAAGAGGATATCAGAAGGCAAAGGCATTGTTGGAACAACATTTTGGGAATGAACAAAAGATTGCATCTGCATATTTGGAAAAAGCGTTCTCTTGGCCTGTGATTAAAGCAGAGGATGTTAAATCTCTTCAAGCATATGGTCTCATTTTAAGAGGATGTTGTAATGCAATGGATGGCATAGAGTACATGTCTGAGCTTAACATGCCTTCATCCTGATGGTGATCAAGAAGTTGCCATACAAGCTAAGAGACAAATGGAGGTCAGTAGTTTATGATATTCAAGAAACCAGTCAGCGAAGAGCTAATTTTTCTGACATTGTGAACTTCATTGAATGTCAGATAAAGATTGTTACAGACCCTGTATTTGGCAACATACAGGACACTGTAAAGATCATGCAAAGACTTGGTAGCAAAGATAACTACCAATGTCAAACATGAAAACAAAAAAGTAGTTTTACCACTACAGTAGCAGCGATTGATGGAAAGAGTCAAATAAAAAAGAGAGAGTCCAAACTGACAAAAAGACCTGCCTTTACTGCAAGAGTGAACATGCATTGGAGTTGTAATCTCTATTGGAAAAAAGAACACATAAAGAGAAAATCACTTTTCTCAGAGAGCATGGAGTCTGCTTTGGTTGTCTGTGCATAGGGCACATACGCAAAGACTGCAAGAGCAGACTGAAATGTAAAACATGTGGAGCTAAACACTCTAGCATGCTTCATATTCATCCAAAGAATAAGGATCAAGTTGAAGGTCATGAAGGTGTGCCAAACCAAGACGCAGCAGTGGGTGGTTCTCTGGTGGCAGTGCAAAGTAGAGGTCTTACTGGGGCCGGTGACCACGACTGCAAACTCTCCATTGTGCCAGTCAAGGTCAAATCTAAAAAGGGCCAAAAAATTGTAGAAACACATGCCTTTTTGGACCAAGGCAGTTCTGGTTCATTTTGCACATGAAGTCTGATGAACAAGTTAAATGTTTCTGGAAGAGGAACTAAAATTCTTCTATGCACTATGGGCCAGGAAAAGCTTGTAGGAAGCTGCATTGTATCTGGTCTGGAAGTTGCTGGCTTGGAAAGTGACCTATTGTGACTTGCCAGATGTTTTTACACAGAAGAAAATGCCTGTGTGCAGGAGTAATATTAGCCTCATGAGACCATCCTGATCTCGCTGAGCTTTCAAGATTTCACTCGCTAATCAGTCTGGAGACTCTCCGCTGAAGAAAATTTGGAGCCGCACCAAACTAACGCCCAATCAGCATTGGCTTTGAGGCAGGTTGAGGTGTGACGCAACGCAGAAGCGCGAGCGACAGTTCAGTCTACAAAGAACATAGCGGCTTCAGCCGCTGAAACTAGCGCTAGCGTGGCTATCGAAAGCAAGTTTTATCGGAATTACACTGTATTTCCTCACTGGAAAGAAGAGCAAAACACTACTCTGGAGGCTTTTCTCAGAGGAAAAGATGTTTTTGCTCTTCTCTCCCGACTTGTTTTGGCAAGAGTTTGATCTATCAATTGGCTCCTCTTCGCCGTCGCTCTTCTTATACGTTATATGCTTCGTTGATCTGATTGGTTTATTTGGCCCGCCTATCACCAACATAGGCCAATCAGCTAACCAGTATTTTCGCCCCTTCCCAAAATTACTTCTACGGAAGGTTTCCAGATGGATATGCGAAGCAAATCCATCTTGGCGGAGTCAGGTTAGAGTAATATACCACTGGAGCAGGATCTGGTCAGGTGGCCATATCTGAAAGGGGTACATCTACCTGAAATTGAAGCTGATGTTGAGCTTTTGAATGGCTTAAATGCACCTAGAGCACTGGAATCAATAAAGGTGATTCCAAGTGAGAATGGAGGGCCATATGCTGTTCAGACATTTTTAGGATGGACTGTTAATGGACCAGTATTTGGGGAAGCTGACTGCAATCAACCCAGCATCACTGCTAACCGTATCTCTGTTGTGAAATTAGATGAATTGTGGAAACAACAGTTCCAGCTAGACTTCCCTGAGTGCAGCCATGAAGAACAACTGGGTCCATCAAGAGAAGATTGCCCTTTTATGGAAATGGTGAAAGGCACTGTTGAGCTGGTGGATGGTCACTACACAATTGGTTTGCCATTGAAGAACAGGGATGCATACATGCCTAATAACCGAAAGCTAGCAGAACAACGTGCTTTGAATCTGAAAAGAAGGTTCCAACAAGATGCCATATTTCACAAGGATTATACGACCTATATGCATAACATAATTTCCTGTGGTTATGCTAAAAAGGTGCCTGCAAAAAATCTGATGTGCAGCAGTGGCAAAGTTTTGTACATCCCACATCATGGGGTATATCACCCACAGAAGAAGAAGATTAGAGTGGTGTTTGATTGTGCTGCATCATTCCAAGGTACATCATTCAATGCACAGCTGCTACAAGGACCTGATCTTACCAACTCATTGATTGGCATCATAACCAAATTCAGGAAATAACCCATTGTGTTGATAGCAGATATTGAGGCTATGTACCACCAGGTGCATCTACCGGCTGAGGAATGTGACATGCTAAGGTTTCTCTGGTGGTCAAATGGGGATGTCTCTCAACCCATGGAGGAGTACAGGATGCGTGTCCATCTTTTTGGTGCAACCTCGTCACCAAGCTGTGCGAATTTTGCTCTGTGAAAGTGTGCAGAGGATAACAGAAACTCCTTCAGTGAGCAGGTAGCTGATACCATAATGCACAGCTTCTATGTAGACGACTGCCTTATTTCAGTTCCCTCTGAATCTGAGGCTATTGCACTCTATCACAACCTTCAGGCGATTTGTGCCAGAGGAGGATTCAACCTAAAAAAGTGGATGAGTAACAGTCGAACTGTATTGGGTGCAACCGCTGAAGAGAACAGGGCAGAGGACATAAAGGACATTGATTTGGACCATGGCCTACTTCCTGTTGAAAGAGTACTGGGTGTACAATGGTGCGTGCAATCAGATGCATTCAGATTCAAAATTTCAACCCAAGATCGGCCTTTAACCCGTAGAGGACTTTTGTCTGTGGTCAGTTCCTACGATCCACTTGGTTCTAAAAGCCAAACTAATCTTGCAGGGTCTGTGTAAGAAAGGTCTTGGTTGGGATGAAGTTATACCCACACCAATTGCGAAGGAGTGGACCAATTGGATAGATGAGCTTCATCTATTTGAGGACCTCTAAGTCAGCAGATGTTTTAAGCCAGTGGATTTTGGTTCTGTGACTTCTGCCCAACTGCATCATTTTGCAAATGCAAGTGAGGTGGGTTATGGAACAGCTACTTACCTCCTGTTGTGCAGCACTGGTGGAAAACAATGCAGCAATCTCATCATGGAAAAGGCCAGAGTGGCTCCATTAAAGCCAACTACCATTCTTAGACTGGAGCTGACAGCAGCGGTGGTAGCAGCACGTATGGATAGATTCTGGAGAAAGCAGCCACGGATGCCACTACTCGACTCTGTCTTTTGGATAGACAGCACTTCTGTGCTGAAGTACGTCACAAATGAAACATCCAGATTCAGAACATTTGTGGCCAACAGGGTTGGAGAGATACTTAAAGCATCTCAGGCAACTCAATGGAGATATGCAAGCATTCTGTCCAATCTTGCAGATATTTCTTCAAGAGGACTTGGAGTGAAGTCTTTTCTCAAGAATAAACAATGGATGTGTGGCCCACAATTTCTGCTAGCAAAGGATCAGTGGCCTACAATTCCATTCAGCTTAAAGGAACAAGAACAAGATGATCCTTAAGTCAAAATTAGCGTGTTGACAAATGTTGTTGCATCCCAAGAAGAAGATGACCCACCGTCTCAACTGATTGACCGTACCTCCTCATGGAACCGGTTGTAGAGAGTGATAGCTTGGGTCTTAAGATTCAAAAGATGACTTTTAAGTCTCTGGAAGAAGAGGAAGGAAGTAAAAGGGTTGTTGTCACACTCAAAGATGGATGAGAATGAACAGAACACTGTTAAAAAAAAAAGGAGCTGCAGAGTGTCAAGGATGTGTTCCCCGTTTTTCTCTCTGTGGAGGAGCTGAAAGAGGCGGAGCTAGAGATCATTGGACTGTGCCAACGGAAAAGATTTCCTGATGAGTTTTCCAGTCTCTTAAAGGAATCAGAATGTGAAACAAACAAGCCACATATACAAATTAAATAAATTTCTTGATAATGGTATTTTGAGAGTTGGCAGAAGGCTCAGTAAGTCAGCAACGCCTGAAGAGTCAAAGCATCCAGTGATTTTGGCCAACGATCTTCATGTTTCTGACCTCATTCTTAGACGATTGTACAAAGAAGTCGGCCATGGGGGCAGGACCCACATGTTGGCAAGGCTACGCCAGGATTACTGGATTACTGGAGCCAGTGGGGCCATAAGAAGAATCTTGGCCAAATGTGTTATATGCCGACGGGTTTTGGCAGTGCCAGCAAGCCAACAGATGGCAGACTTGCCACTCTACAGGATTTCTCCAGATGAACCACCTTTCACCTCAGTGGGAGCGGATTGTTTTGGTCCATTTGAAGTGAGACGTGGAAGATCCACACTGAAAAGATATGGAGTTATATTCACCTGCTTAGCTCTGAGAGCTGTGCATACTGAAGTAGCTGCATCACTGGAGACAGTTTCATTTATGAATGTACTACGTCGCTTTATAGCTAGAAGAGGCCAAGTCAAAGAGCTTTGCTCAGACAATGAAACCAACTTTGTTGGCACCGATCGAGAATTGAGAAGATCTCTGGAGCATTGGAATCAAGCTCAGATGCATGATGAACTATCACAGAAAGGAATAAAGTGGAAGTTTAATCCTCCTAGTGGTTCCCATCATGTGGGAGTCTGGGAGAGGTTAATACGTTCAATCCGAAAGGTCCTCAACTCTACTTTAAGAGTTCAAACTCTGGATGATGACAGCCTCCACACTGTGCTTTGTGAAGTTGAAGCTATTCTCAATAGCAGACCAATAACAAAAGCATCCACAGATCCAAATGACTTGGAGGCTCTGACTCCTAATCATCTCCTCCTCCTCAAAGGTCAACCATCTTTCCCACCTGGTGTTTTCCGGAATGAGGATTCTTATGCTGTACGTAGATGGAAACAAGTACAGTACATCTCTGATTTGTTTTGGAAAAGATGGACAAGAGAATACTTACCACTGCTTCAGGAGCATCAGAAATGGAACAAAATCAAGCGCAACTTTGCTCCTGGAGACATCGTGCTCATCGTAGATGACTCTGCACCCCGCAATTCTTGGATTATGGGGAGAGTTGTTGAAGACTATAAAGACAGAAAAGGACTCGTTCGACAAGTCAAGATCAGGACCAAGACAAGCTGTTTAGACAGACCTGTCACAAAGATTTGCCTGCTTCAGGAAGCCGAGGATACCTGATGGATTATTTGTTATGATTTGCTGTTCTTGTTTTGTTTTTGATACTACTTCACTTTGAACATAGAACCTGTGGCACACACATTTTCTACCAGATTCTCTGTTCAAACTGCTAATCTGAAAACACTTGGAACACATGTAAAATCCTGTTCATTAAAGCATATTGTCGATGTAGTGAAGAGGAGCTAAATTGTTCACCTTCTATACATGTTTTTTGTATGAGATTATACTATGTTTCTCTTATTTAGTAATTATTATATCATAATAATTAGGGGCCGGAATGTAGAGGCAAGTATGCATTTTTGTCATGTCTCTAAGGGTAGGGTGCATGTGTTAAAGGTATGTATGGGCATGTGTGGTGGGAGCTATAAGTGGGTGTTGGCATGTGTCTGGAGCTGAGTAATTGTCTAATTAATATCACCTGGATCTGCTTTGGGGCTGTTTGTTTGTGTGATTCAGAGAGAGGCTTAGGCAGGGTGCCAATATTTCTGTTGACCACAAGTGTAAAGCAAATTAAGTCTGCAAATCTACCTGTAATACAATGCTTCAAAGAAAAAGGGTACAATAAACATCCCTAACTGCAGTAAAGCTTTATGTTGCCTCCTTGGATTCAGCGCGTCGAACAGATCCCTGGTCTCCTGTCAGTGACAAATGTTTGGATGATAGTCGCCTACATTAACCATTGAATAAATGTTTAAACTTTATTTTCCTTTTTTTGCTGAACTGTCCAGGGTTTACTGCACCTTTTGCCCAGAGACTGCTGGAGAAAGGCACCAGCTCCACAGTGACCACATGGATAAACCCCAAACATGGGTATGCACACACATTTATCCCAGATGGGCAAAATTAAAGGGAGGTGCTCTCCAGAAAGCCAGAGCTCCATCCAAGTCTGGTCTGATCCAGCTCTTTTTCAAGCATTCTGTCTTCGCTGACCTCAGTGCAAAGCTAGATTGTAAACCTTCTCTGACTCCAACCCCTTTGACACAATAATTAGAGAAAGACTTAAAAGGATGGTAAAAAGACAGAATGCAGCTGTTCTTAAGACACAATATGGGGAATGCAAAACATGTTAAGAAAAAATTTTCCATCACAATGTTCTGCAGACGAAATATTACTTTAATCACAAAACACAAGTTCAATGTTTTCCCTCCCCAGTTTATCTCTACTTCACTCAGAAACCTAGAGTAAAAACTAATCCACACTACATTCCTGAGACAAACTTTTTGTTATTGTCATGACAAAGATTCATGCAGCTCAAGCTCCTCCTATTTAATGACCCAGTCCGTGGTGAAGCAACTGTGTATCACTGTGATACACCTTAAATCTAAAGCATTTAGCTATCATAGAGGATGACAATAGAATAATGATGAAGCCAACTGTTCCTTTAGAACAAATTGAAATGCAGAGACGTGTATGACAACAACATTTAAACCAGAGGCAGAAGACTGAAGCAAAACAAATGTGTCTGCTTATGTCTTGGCTGAAATACCCTCAATTTCTTTGAGAAAAATTTACAAAAGGACATGATTTTTGCCCTTCTGGATTGAAAAGATGTTTGTCTTTTCCTCTCAACCGCATATGGTAAGAACATGATATCAGTTAAAACTAGGGCTGGGTATTGTTCAAAAATTTTCTCAAATCTATTTATTTTATTATTCTATGTGAACTAGCTTTAAACAGCCAGCACTTGTGTTAAGTTCATAAAACACTTTATTTTATTTATTTGTTTCCTTTGTCAGGTGTATTTTATTTGTTTTAATGCAAGCATTTGTGTTTGTGTCTTTAAACCTTAATGTTCAAAATAAATATGCAAATATTTTCAGAACATCTTCCATGTCTGCATGTGTTCCTTAAAATAGTGTGTTTTTTTGTTTTTTATCAAAAAGATGAGAGAAAATGTTGAAATGTGAAATCATTTTAGGAAATGTTAAATATTATCTGCTGACAAAAAAGTAAAAGGTTAAAATTATGTCCTGACTAAAACTAGACTAAAATGTTGACGGTTTTTGTTGACTAAAACTAAACTAATAAAATTATGTTTTCTTGGACTAAAATAAAGACTAAAATGCTCGACTTATAGTCGACTAAAACTAGACTAAATAAAAATGGGATGTCGACTAAATGTGATAAAAACTAACAAGCGCATGCTAAAACTGGACTAAGACTAAAACTAAATTTAAAATGGCTGCTAAAATTAACACTACCTGGGGGGCATTTTAAAGCGGTTCCACGGCACTCACAACATGTTCACAACAGATACACATGAACCCTGGCTGTAGGCGTGACCACCTGTGTATTTTTCCTGGATGATGCAATCACGTTTAAGTGTTACAGCCAATCACCCAAACTTGGCACCGAAAGACGAGGCATGTTTCGATACTCTGTAGAACCGAAACATTTCGGTCGGTACCATAAAAGAACGAAGTTCGGTACCTAGCCCTAGTTAAAACCGTACAACAAATCAAGAATCTGATATGTCTCAGCGGCTACTATGGTTTGATTGGCTAAAACCTTGACATGGGCGGTCAGTAAACGATCAGCTCCAAGAATTGTAGTGAATGTCCCTCCTTTTTGCTAACATGCTCTACAAGACAATACCCAGATTGATACGGTGTAGGAACTGAATTGAACTACGTGTGTGAATCTGGCTTATGCCTTGTTAAAATGTGGCCCAGATGCAAAAAAAAAAAAGCTTCCACAAAACCAAAAGGGATTTTAAAACATTCTGCTCTTATCTTGAAATAATACAAACCAGGTTTGAAGTGTCTGCTTGCTGTAGTTTTTAAAGAACAGCAGATTTCTTACAGCCTTAAGTTAAGGCTGTAATAAAACAGGTGGAATAGCCCTTTAGCCTTTTGCTGAACCAGTGTTACGAGAAGAAGAGCAGCATGCCTGCTGAGAATTGCCTCACCTGCTGCGCTCTAAGCTCCTGCACATTCATGATTAAGTGTCATAAAATTACCACTTTGTAGTAGTCATGGAAATAAAAAAAAGAAACAATATGAAAGATAGAGAAAATGAAGCTGACAAAGGATAATGCAGGAATGCTTTTAAGAGGTTTGTAGGTGGCTTTGATGTACCTATCAAGTCTAGTTTGCTTTGTTGACATTTTTCCACAGACATTCATAAATCTTACCTGTGTGAGTTCTCATGTGATCCATTAAATGTTCTTTTTTAAGAAAGTTTTCTCCACATGTCAAACATGGGAAATGTTTCTCTTCAATCTCCTGCTTCGGAACAAGCTGGTCTTCCTGCTCACTTATGGGGTGCTCCATGGTTTCCTCTTTTGTCCAGTGATGTTCTGGCTTTTGATGCTCTTCTTTTATTTGCGGATGTTCCGATTCCTCTTGGTCCAAAGTGGAATTCCTCTCCTGTCCACAGAGCTGCTGGTCAGAGAAATCCTCCTCTTTTCCAACATAATCCTGCAGGCGGCCTGGAAAAACCAACACAGCACACAAACCAAACCTTAGTTTTCCAAACATTTCAATTATTGATGTTTTATTGCCATCTGAAGTGTTAGAACATCGTGTGGGATGACCATCTATCCTTGATTTCGATTTAGACAACCAGTTTAAAATAACTAAACCAACTTATTCAAACCAAATATCTCTCTTAACCTTCTTGGAATAAATTCCATCTTGTTTTACATTCATTGGCAAAAAAAGCTTCTGTACGTCTGTTTCTATCATAACATCAAAACAAATGTCTGTACACGATCATTTGATGAGATATTATTAGGGGCGACCATCAAAAAAGGACAATTTTGGGACTTTTGATTTAAAATCATGACAGGGACAGGATACTGCATCATCCAGAGGCTTTTGATAAATGCAGTTTGACTGTTGTCAACTACTGGACACCTTTAGCTATCATGTGAGGTGACCACCTCAGAACTCTGAAAACTAATCTTTAAATGTAGATCTACGTTCTGATGATCAATTTGATAGTGTAACGTCATGAGAAGTACCTAGCTTGGTTTCTGCAGCTTAATATTAGGTTGGAAGTGAAGTGAACATAGAATTTATCTGGGGTGACTGAGGATCAAAACTACTGAGTGTTTTACATGACAAATATGATTTCCTCAGTTTCTATTTATTTACACATAAAAGTTACTTAAACTGCCTGTTTATTTAAACACATTCTACAAATTCAGTCATTTATCATTACTACTCAGGACTAAACATTTGTCTTTGGTTATAGTAAAATCATATGAAAAAAGACTAAACTACAAGGCACCAGAGGCGGATCTAGGGTGTGGCTACTTGGGCTACAGCCCCGAATGTTTCCCCAAGAGCCCCGGATCTTGCTTCTGAGCCGATCTTAGTAAAATGTGCAGTACTGGAATTCACCAGAGAGTGGCAGCATGAGCAGGAAAGCAGCCTGTAGCATTCCTGTACAGAAGAAAGTGTTTCCCTGAAAGGCCCATTCATACCTCACGTAAAAGGCGGATCGGATACGTGTGGAGTGTTTCATAATGCCGTTCTAACTGGCTGGCGATTTGCGTCCGTGCTTTGACACGAGCCCGGGGAGCTTGCGGCTTCACGGACGAAGCGGATCAATCTCGAACAAATACTACGCGGAAGCGGTGGGGGCTATTGAGTTTTAAAAAGACTCAACAAATGCAACAGAATCCAGGATCCGAAGGACCACCGCCATAGGTGGGCAGATCAATGATCGAATGAGCGAACTTTCAGCACCCTTCCACTGGCTGGAAATGACGGGTTATTAGCGCACACCTCAACGTTCAGTAGTAAAGGAGCTCACCTTATACAGGAAACGCATTTTACAGCAGAAATACGGACGTGCAGGTGCCGCCTGTACTGGAGGTATGAAGATGTTTCCTTTAGTCGCCTGCCGGTAGGACTCATGCACCCCGGCAAATTTTAACAGGATAGGCCAGTGGCGGATATCAATGGATATCAGAAGCTTTTTCAAAAAGCAGACAGCTGCACCAGCACCATACCCAGCAGCACCAACAGCTGTTGGCAAAACAGACTGATGTCCCAGGTATGTGACGCTTTGGCTGATTTGAGAGCGTTATTGTGGATTCCGTGGGATGGGAGTCAGTATTTGTAACGATAACGTGATTGGGGCGGTACAGGATTAAACATTAACGGAGAGCAGACGGGAGCAGGGAGCAAACCGATAATAACTAAAAAACTAGGATCGATGCCAAAATAAAAAAAAATAGAAAGAAAAAAAAAATCCAGTACTGTACGGCGGCGCCGCATTTGTAGTTTTTTTTCCTTTAAGCCTACACTAGAATGCGAGTCAAAAAACTACCGCGACCCAAAAACCAACAGTGATTCTCCCGCTCTGAGTTTTTCACTTCAAGCTCAAAAATAACAAGAATGGGGCTCTGTTGTGCCGAAATCCTGGGACTGCATCCTGCAGGACGGCGGTCTACTTGGACTATGGATCTCCTTGAAGTCCGTGCGAAAATAAGGAGACCGGAATCAGTTTGGCTGTGAATTCGACCAGGCTCAAATTCTTCAGCGAGGGTTTTGTCGGCCGTAAGGTCTGTTGCTTAGCAACATGAGAATGGTTGACACACAAAGCAGGAAAAGAATGAAACCGAAGTTTCCAAAACTGTTTGTTTATTTATTTCTTTTTTTTTATTGTAAAGAGGTGAACAAAAAGGAGGCTTGATGAGAATCAAAGACTGATGAGAATAAAGGTTCCAACCACCGGAGCGGGAGCAAATCAACAAATCAAAATGTAATAATGATAGAAACCTTTTAGTCGGATTAAATAACACCTTTTTGCTGTCATTCTGCAAATCTTCTGATGTTTGCTGCTATTTTCTCAAATATCCATTACTGTAAAATAGTCCATATCGCTGCATATTGGTTATTTATTCTCCATTTTATATTGTTAAAACACTTTACAGGGTAATCAAAGTCATGGTCTTGGTTCTGCTGTTCTTTTCTTTTCTCCTTGTTTTCCAGATTTTATTGGCCTAATTCCAGGTTTGTTGTATTTCTAGATTTATATTAGTTCTTCATGTGTTTTTTCTATTTCCTCTTTAGCCCTTTGTGTGTGTGTGTGTGCATGTTCCTTCCCCCCTTGGCTCCCTGGTTGTCTCCTCTCACACCTGTTCCTCTTTTGTCTGTTTGTTAGCCCACCTCCACTTTAGTCTCTCTGCTGCTATATATGCTGCCTCCCTCTGCTCTCACCCTTTTGTTGGTTCCTCCTTGTCTTTTGCTGTCCTCCCATGCTGTTGTCCACGTTTCTCCTGCCTCTCCATGGCTCCTCGTCTTTGGTTTCCCAGTATAGCCATCTATAGTTCACAGTTTTGCTTTTTTGATCATCATTAGTTGGGTTTTTGCATTCCTGCCTCTTTGTTACTGTTTTTGCCCCATTAAACTCCCAAGAAATCTCCTCAGCCTCTGCCTCTGCACTTTTGGGTCCTCCTACCAAAACTAACCCTGACAAATTGTATTGTTGTTTTTTTATTTTTTTTTTTTTTTGTTTGTTTTTTTTTAACTCTTCCCTATTATGTTATTCTTATACATTTTCTAACCACATTTGTGTGACACCATTTTTTTCAATAATCTTTCTGCTGCT
Source organism: Cyprinodon brontotheroides (assembly GCA_018398635.1). Classification (NCBI taxonomy): domain Eukaryota; kingdom Metazoa; phylum Chordata; class Actinopteri; order Cyprinodontiformes; family Cyprinodontidae; genus Cyprinodon; species Cyprinodon brontotheroides. The sequence goes on from JAGKQL010000074.1 coordinate 191,479, forward strand.
GTAAATGTGCCCCATTGTGGGACAATAAAGATATTTTCTATCTTATTCTATAAAGCATGGCAGAAATATATAAGTAAAAATCTAAACAATGTATGTGTATTAAAAAATATCTGCAAATCTAATATTAAACAAGAAAAAATCTTAGTTAAGCATATTGTGCAAAACAGCAATAAAAAGATAAAAATCCTATCAGATTTATAGTCCCCACCCTGCAGATATATTAGAATCTGTCCTTAAATTACAGCCAAACCCATTTACACAGTAACAGATAAAACCTTTAGATAAAACTAAAACATTACCGCCACATATCTGACTCCTATAACCATTAAAACAACTATTTTCATTCATCTCAGACTGGAACTATTCACAGACTGAATTATATTAAACAGAGCTTCCAATTTTCACCACTGTTCAGCCAGCCAAGTAACCTTTCCTCTGATCACGGCTTGCTTGGTCTCGTGCAATGAAATCCTGGGTAAAACAAAGGATACATCATCGACACCCGCCCTTCAAATCGGGCTAAAAGAAGGACGCATTTAAAGGCGCCGCATAACGAGGAGTCTGAATCAGGACCAGACCTTGGCGCTGTGCATATATGATGTAATCGTACTTCGAATCTGGCCTTCTAAGGACGATCCTAGGTTTTCGAACAGAGCATGGGAGTGGTGGAGGAGCCGGAGTCATTCTGAATGGGAGGGATGGGAGTGGGAGTAATTTCACCAGGAGTGAGACGGGACAGGATTTAGATTTCTACTCTAGCCCGGGATTGGGACGGGACACAAATTTTTTCTGTGGGAGTGGGACGGGACAGGGGTGAAAATCCACTCCCGCGTCAGTCTCTAGTCCCGGCCGGTCAATTATTGGCAGTCATTGCAAAGTCTCTCGTCCATTCAAATTACTCGGTTGGAACTAACTTGTATAATTTGAAATATAGGTCACTTTCTCCAAAAATATAAGCCTCCCTCTAATGCAGTCTACCTCTCCCATTCAACCCAAAATGAAATGATCACCTGCATTTCACAAGAAATAACAGAAAATATCACAACACAAATTAAATCATCCAAAATGTACTCTGTGATGGCAGATGAAGCCAGAGACCACCACAAAGAGCAGCTGGCTGTCTGTGTCCGTTATGTCACACAACTTGGTACGCCAAAAGAGGCATTTCTTGGGCTACAGAAGTTAGACAGTTTTGACGCAAAGTCAATTGTAGATGGAATAGAGACAGTGCTACAGTCTCACAATCTAAGTGACCTCATGTGTGTTGCACAAACGTATGATGGAGCAGCTGTGATGAGTGGACCAGTGGGGGGTGTTCAGGCCCGCTTCAGAGAGCGACACCCTGAAGCTGCAGTATGTGCTAGGCCGTCGTTATCGAACCCCAAAAGCATCTGTGCTACTCTTGCAAAGTTGTATCCTGATGGCTACTACCGGTTTTCTTCGATCTCCTTGAAAACATCTACACATTTTTCAGCAACTCTCTTGTCAACCACAACAAGTTTATAGAAATCCAAAATCAACTGGGATTAAAACCATCTTAACTTGTGGAGCTCTCCACAACAAGATGGGCTTGCAAGGTGAAGACTGTCAATGCTGTCTTGAATAACCTTTTGGCTAGTTTCATATTGTTATGTAAAAAGGAAAGAGCTGCAAAGAAGGAAAGTACTTAATTTTAGTTTTTATAAGTTTTTATCAACCTAAAGTGGAATAAAATATAGTGCAATACATGCCAACCCAAATGGTTTGCTATTAATGGTGTGTCAGTTTCTGTGTAGAATTTGGTTTTTCTTTGTTTTTGACTTTGGTGGTATCAAAATGTAATCGAAAGGCCTACCATTTTCCTTAGTGTCGTATCAGAAAGTTGAAAGTTTAGCATCGTGGATAACCTAGTATGTGCAATCTGTTATGTGCACATGAGCTCAACCTTGTTTTGTGCTACACTGGCAAGGCTATACCTGAAGCCACCACATTCTTCAATCTCCTTCAAAACATCTACACATTTTTCAGCAACTCTCTTGTCAACCACAACAAGTTTATAGAAATCCAAAATCAACTGGGATTAAAACCATCTCAACTTGTGGAGCTCTCCACAACAAGATGGGCTTGCAAGGTGAAGTCTGTCAATGCTGTCTTGAATAACCTTCCTGCAATTCTGGCATGTCTTTGCAACATGAAGACAGCCATGGCCAAAGGGATCCTGGCAAAGCTCTCCAAGCTAAAGACCATCTACCTGCTTGTGATGTTTGCCAAACTCCTTAGCATAACTGAAGGGCTTCATCGGTACCTGCAAGGAGAGTTTGGACCTGGGTAGAGCGGCTCAGTATAAAATGGCAACTGTTCAAACCCTGACAGATCTCCGCACAAGTGCAGGGGCTGAGGATGTGTTTATGAAGGCCAGAACCATATGTGAAG
>JAGKQL010000074.1:194390-227282 GCA_018398635.1 Cyprinodon brontotheroides
ATTATATTCTGCTGTGGATGTTTTTAATTATTGTAATCACTTCTAAATTGATGAACGAGCAGCAATAAAACCTCTTGGATTGTAAAAATGTGCTTCTTTATGGTTTCATATGAATTACAAAACAATGTTTTTCCATGTTTTCTCTGATATTTTCAGCCAAACTAAAGCTAAAATAGTTTAATGTCATTCCACCTTCTGTCTTCTCCAGTCTTTCCTGTTGCTCCTCCTGTCAGCATTAATCTTTTTTACTTTTTAGAGCACAAGTGTGTTCAAAATCGGGCCATTGGAATAAATCCTCCCTTTGCTTGTTTGAGGAGGGCTTAGATTGGGAAATAATGTAGGTGGCTACCGGCTGGTGGAGTTCAGGCAACTGACCGAGGCAACAAGTTTGGGTGCTACATAACTGTGTGTCCAGGGCCGCTACAACCGCTGTAAGCTGGGAAGAAATGAAGGATCCTAACTATGGGCTATGTGTTCACAATGCAGCCCTGAAGTGACCTCACTTTCTGATTTTAAATTTATTTTTATTATTTTTATTTGCCAATAATGTAATCTGTACCTGATATTTCCATGACAGTCCTGAACAAATAAAATACCTGATTTTGCAAATTAATGGTTCACCTGGACTGGTTTATAGAAAAAGACAATGTTAGAAGTTTTTTTTGATGAACAACTTGGCCACCAACACAAATTTTAGTAGCCAGTAGTTGTACACAAAAATGTTTTTCTCATTATTCCCTACAATTCCAAAACCTTATAATATAACTCTCTTCTCCAACTTCAAATTCACCTTCATAGCAATAGTCCTCCGCGCTTCCGCAGCTTTTTCCCCTGACAAAGCGTGAGAGCAGGAATAAATATTCGTCTGTCATACGCATTCAGGCGCAGAGGTAAGCCACATGGCACATGTGGTCACTAGGAGGTATAATTTAAAATGCAAGTTCAAATAACCCCCACCTGTTAAAGCCCTCCAGTTTTTCTTTCTGCTGTTACAATATGAAAGCCATCTGAAGAGTTCTCGATTAACTGGATCCAACACAGCCCAGTGTAGCAAATGTCAGGTCCCCTGACCCTTCCAACTAGAAAGAAGCTTATCTAATTGAGGTTTTAATTCCTCAAGCTGAAGCTGCTCCTCAGATGATAGAATTGATTTCCTACATAACTGTTGATATAGATCAGTTGTGATTGTTTTTTTGCCTCAATTTTGTAAACCAGTTTACTAATCCTGACTGCAACTTTCTTAGCACTAAATGTGAGCTATTCCTATTACCTCAAAGGTGAAAGTTCCATCAATGAAATATTCTGAATGAGCTTACTAATTTCTGTGCAGAAGTCCCTATATGCCAGAGGTTAGTTCAATTACCAAATAAAGGATGATGGTGATTTACATTTAGTCAAAGAGAGAACAAAAGCAGAAATGACCAGTTAAAGGGGATGGTGATATTTTACCACACTATATTATAAATCATGTAAGGAATCAACCAATAGTCTACTTGAGGAATTTAATCAGGTGTTTTGTCCCAGATTCCTTGATCTCCAACAATCAGATTAAAACTGGAGAATAAAAATATCCTCAATGAGAGGATGCTGCCATTCAGTGGGAAAACGATCAGTGAATCCATCTGGAGCTACAATAATCTCCCCTCCAATGATAACCTGTTCAGTGAAGTATTTAAGCTTCCACTGCTCTATTTCCTTTAGGTTGAATTTGATAATTATTAAACACAGTCCTTAGAAATATGAATTGGCTACAATATAATGATTATTTTTCAAGTCTTACTCTTTATTTTATAAAATTCTTGTACATTTAAAATACAACTATAAGACAACAAACATAACATAATTACTTATAAAAAAAATCCCTGCTATATAGATCCTTTCTATAACAACCGTTATGTTTTATTAAGACTCAGACAAACATTAATGTAATTTTCTATGCAGAGTTTATACAAAATGAAATTTGGGAAATCCAGGCTCTGTATCACAGGTGGTTTGTGCGGTAAATGTGCTTGAACTCAAGCGGAGTGAATTCTTTACACCGCTCATTCTGGGCTATCATGGAAGAGTTTCAGAAGTCTTAATCAGATGTATGAGAAAAACAGAACACATACCTGTTATGTTGTTCCTGCTTTTTACTTACTGTGATTGGGGTAAAAAAGGTTTTACAAAAAAGTTGGATTTATAACCATGAATCAGAAGCATAGAAGTGGCTGCAGTACCCTGAGGCAATGCCTTCACTATAAAACCCCCTTAACTCTCCTCTCCTTCCTCGTCCAACCTGCACCGGATGAAAGTGTGGCGATACTCAGGTCTAAACTCTGAAGAGAATTATCCCCACTCAAGAACACCTACAATTTCAATAGGTTTTAATGTATGTATATAATCCAAATCCTACCTCTCCTGAATAATCTGTATAAGCTTTGATACAGCTCTATAAGCTTTATCAAAAAGGAAAGATTTTAAGCCTAGCCTTAAAAGTAGACAGGATGCTCTGCCTCATGGGATTCGAAAAACTGGTAGTTGAGGTTTCAGCCGGAGAGTGTTTCCGATAACCAACTAAAAGATCATCGCCTACTCCCATTCTATTTTTAGAAATTCTAGGAACCACTAGTAAACCTGCAGATTGAGAGCGAAGTGCTCTGTTTGGAACATAAGGAATCAATCAGATCTCTGATATCAGATGGAGCTTGGCCTTTTAAGGCTTTTTATGTGAGAAGGAGGATTTTTAAATTCTATTCTGGATTTAACAGGAAGCCAATGAAGGGAAGCCAGGATAGGAGAGATATGATCTCTTTTTTAATTTTCATCAGAACTCTGACTGCAGCATTTTTGATCAGCTGAAGGCTTTTTAACTGGAGTTTTCAGGCCTTCCTGATAGTAAAGAAACTACAACAGTCCATCCTTAAAAGTAACAAAGCATGGACTAGTTTCTAAGCATCTCCCCTGACAAGATATTTCTAATTTTTGCAATATTCAAAGATGAAAGAAGGAAATTCTAGAAACCTCTTTAATATGGGATTTAAATGACAAGTCCTGATCAAAACAACAAAAGATTGGCCTACTTTATTATCTCAAATCAGATTTAATCCCATCCAAAATGCAGTGACTGACTAATCAGCTTCAGAGAGACTCTGGTCCAAAAGATCATAACTTCTGTTTTGCCTGCATTCAAAGCTAGAAAGTTAAGAGTCATCCATGCCGTTCACTATTCCGCGACATGCCTGTAATTTGTGAAAATGGGTTGGCTTCATCTGGATTTGTAGACAGTATAGCTTAGTATCATCAGCATAACAGTGAAAAATAATCCCATGCTGTCTAATAACTCTACCGATTGGGATATATATGGTAAAGAGAAGCATATATAAAGCAATGAGGTAACCTTTAAGCATAGGTAAGATTTTGATAGGTAGTAAAAGTGGAAGTCGATCGAATGGAGTAAGATTCAACCCGTCAGTGCTGTTCCTTTCAGTCAACAAAATATTGGAGTCTTTCTTATAGAATATTATGGTCAACCATATCAAATGCAGCACTGAGATCCAACAGGACGAACACAGATACTGGTCCATTATCTGAGGCCATGAAAAACTATCATTACCAACCTTCGCTAGAGCTTTTTTGTTTGGCAACTACTTTTTCAAGAATTTTAAATACGAAAGGAATATTGGAAATAGCTCTATAATGGACCAAGTCATCTGGGTTAAGAGACATTTTACTTTCAAGCAAAGTTTAAATACAGCTACCTTAAAAGTTCTTGGTACACACCCCGTGTCAGCATATTTACCCGCCACAAAAGGGAGATGATCGGCAAATATCTCCTTAAATAAACCCCTGGTTGGAGCTGGATCTAAATATGCAAGCTGAAGGCTTGTGATGAAGACAATAGTTTCAAGCGCACCCCTTAAAGTTCAACTGGATCAAAGCAGCCTAAACCCGGTCCAGTGATTCCATGACTACCTTCAGATGCTGCCCCACTCTCCAGAGACAAACCAATCGCAGATAGAGGAGGAGATCAAAGGGAATACTAGGGGTGTAAATCTGTTTCATTCTCTCTCTATCTCCTATTCTGCAGAATCTGTTAGTTCAATCTCTAACGTTCTGCTCTATCTGCTTTTCCTCAGAGTAGCTTTGCCTCTTCTGTTCCTGTTTGGCTGTGACGTCATCCTGGAAAGAAACATCAGCTGTGCTGCTCCCATCAACACCCTTGTTTATAGATGTTGGAGATGGGCCCTGTTTTCCAGTGTGGTCCTGTGACTGGGTGGATGTGCTCTCTTCGTCCTCTGGCATGGGAGCTGGCTCAGGGCTCGTCTGCCTGTCTGCCTGGCTGTGTGTTTCCTGGATGGGGCCGCCTTTACAGCTGCTTTTTGTGTCTCTGCTTCTGTCTCCTTGAACCCCAGTCGGCCTCGGCAGATGGCTGCTCACACTGAGCCTGGTTCTGCTGGAGGTTTCTTCCTGTTAAAAGGGGAGTTTTTCCTCTCCACTGTCGCTACAAGCATGCTTGGGTGTGTGAGGGATTGTATTTGAGTCAGTCGATGTAATCAACTGGTTTTCCTTAGATAGAAAACTTTGTATCAATTTGACTGTATGATCTGGTTGAACTGTAAAGTGCCTTGAGATGACATGTGTTCTGAATTTGGCTATATAAATAAACTGAATTGAATTGAATTAAATAATAACCGTTTTGTATCTCTTGCGTGGCGCTAAATCTATTTTGCTCTCCTACTTTTGCTTCCCTAGTTATACTCTTACAGCAGTGTGTTGCAGTAAGCTTGACGCAGACATTTTAAATTATGCTCAATATTGAAGCGTGGTCTGTGCTACACACACTGTTGGTCTAGATACGACTTGGCGCAGGAAGTGGGGGCAAGTTTGTCCGACTTACGGAGGGACATGAGGGCCAAAAGAGCGGAGATCCAGGTGAGAAAAAGGGTCCCAGCGTTCTCAGCGCAGCTCTCTCTTCTAGCGGGTCAAACTTCACAAGAAGTTGTTTTCCCGAATTTCGGTCATAAAAACAAAACAAGCTGGCCTCCTGTCTGGTGGCACTGTTTGCGGTGACCTACAATTTGGGAGAGGTGCAGCGGAGCGCATCTCTCAACGCGAGGACGCCTGGAGCCGAGGTATTGAATTGCAGTCATTGCACTGATTTTTCTGCAGTATTTTTGCAGTATTTTTGATAGAACTTTTCTACTTCTGTTATTTGCTGTTGATTCTTAAAAAAAATGCATAACGATATTAGAGCTTTCATTGATTTATTTCAAACTTGAAACTTACTTAGCCATAAAACTGTAAAAAGAAGAATTTAAAAAATAATCAATTAATCATTAATCGAATCCAAGATCGTGGTGTATTCTTGAGTATCTAAAAATAATCAAATCGCTGAGTCAGGAAATCTATAATGAATTGAATCGTCATGATGGATGTGATTTACACCTCTAGGGAATACCTCCTTAAATAACCTGGTTGGAACTGGATCTAACATACAAGTTGAAGGCTTAGGCCCCGCCCACACGAAGTCAAAGCGAACACGCTAAACGCTAATATTTTCCAGAGCGTTTTGTCGTAAAGGAGAAACGTAAAATATCAAATGTGATTGTCCACACGAATGCATGAAAACGCTGCAAAATGTATGCCAGGCCTGTAAGTGGCGCTTTGGTGCCAAAGCAAAAATAAGCGACGAAAATGTTGGGCATGCGCACTAATATTTATACATGGTTTGCCCTGCGTGGTCCATTTTCGTGGTTAAGCCAAATTCAGGTGCTGAACTATGTCGCCGATATTGCTCTGTTCTTCCTGGAGATATTCCAGAAGAAGAAGATTCTGCTGTAAGCCCGACAGCAGGGTGAGTAGCATGAGCAGCAACCATTCAACACAGTACTTGGCCATTGTTGTTGTGATACTGTGTCGCGCATGCATGTTTAGAGGTGACGCTATGATGCATGCGTGTGTAAAAAAAAATGCGGTTAGAGCTAAAAGATGGAAACGCCAAAACGGCGTTTCAAATTCTTCCCCACTCTGAAGGCTGAATAAAAAGATCGCTTTACAGACCTCTGAAACGCAGGCTTCAGATGGATGAGAGGCTGGTTTGGTGAAAAATTTGTGCGTTTAGGCCAGGGTTTGGCTTCTCGTGGACGGGGCCTTAGATGAGAGACAATAGTTTTGCTAACTCTGAAAGTTCAACTGGATCAAAGCAGTCTAAACCTGGTTCAGTTTCCATGACTACCCTCAGATGCTGCCCCACCCCCTCCAGAGACAAACCAATTGTGGACAGAGAGTGCTAATGATCCTATTTTTAATAAGATCAATCTTATTTATAAAGAATCCAATAAAATCATTACTGCTAAGAGCAGGTGGAATGGACGGTTCAACTAAGCTATGGTTCTGGGTGAGTTTGGCAACTGTATTAAAAAGAAATCTAGGATTATTCTTATTCTCCCTCTATTAAGGAGGATAAATATGCTGCTCTTGCTTTACAATGGGTCCTCATATACAGCAGTAAACTACAGACTAGGTAGGATTCTCCCGTAGTCCTGTGGAGCGATATATTTCCTCTCCAGTTTCCTAGCATTTTGCTTCAAAGTGTGCAGATCTGCATTAAACCAAGGAGCAAGCTTTCTATTTTTAACATTTTTCATTTTCAAAGGAGCTGCATTGTCTAAGGCAGAGAACTAGCAACCCCACCAATAAAACCATCAACCTCTGAAGGGGAATAAACTAAGCTTTTGCACTCTGCAGCACTGCTCAGCGACACAGAGGAGAAAGTGAAACAGATTCTTTAAAATGTATGAGTGCACTATCTGATAATGATCTGCTAAAATTGAACTTTGTTCTGGGGAGGAGAACTCTGTTAAAGTAATCCTGAAGGTTATTAAAAAGTGGTCAGAGAGAAACAGGGTTGTGAGGAAATACTGTTATTTCTTCACATTCTATGCAATATGTCAGCACAAGATCCAAAGTATGAAGATGAGAATGTGTGGGACTATTCACATTTTGAACAAAGCCAATAGTGTCTAAGATAGGATTAAAGGCTGCTCTTAAGCTATCGCCTTCAATGTCAGCATGGATGTTAAAATCTATACTCACCCTGTCAGTGTTGGGATCTGGAGCTGTACTCCTCACCTTCCTCCAGCAGAGAAAGGCGCCGTGGGTCTCCTGGAGCTGGAGTCTTCCAGCACACCTGAGACGCATCTACTCATCAAGAGACCTGCCCTTTATAACCAGCTGCCAGACCTTGCTTCGACGCCGCAGTGTTGACCTAGTTTGGAAACCTGTCTCTAAACCTGAAGCTCTGGATGAGCTTAACCTGCCGAGATTGCCCTCGTGAGCCAAACCTGAAGATTCCTGCGTGGATTCCCCTGCTGCTCTTAGTTAAGAGCTGGAAACTCTGATCAAGGTCTGTCATTAAAGTCAGAAGCAAGATGCTGCAGCTGCTCTTGGACTCTGCTGAACAAACAGTCTCTGGACCCAACGGTTCCCTCTCTCTCAAAGAGAAGCCCGGACTCTGTCAAGGTATACTCTTGAACTATCAAAGACTCATAACTCATCAGCCAGCTTCCTAATCAAACTATCATCTCTGCAGACTTCAGTGAACCAGCCCGGACCAGTTCCTGATCCAGTTCATGATCTTGTGTTTGTGTATAACTCAATAAACTCTGTTAAACTTTTACCCAGCCTCCGTTGTGTTCTGCATGTGGGCTAAGAATCTAAGACCCATCATGACAGTCAGTATTTAATACTAAATCAGAAAGGAATTCTGAAAACTCATCTAAAAATTCAGAGTAAGGACCTGGTGGACGTATACAAAGTTACAAAAAGAAGAGGTTTTCTTGCTTTGCAATTTGGATGAGGGAAATTAAGGGTTAAATGTTCAAAAGAGTTGTTAGTATTAACTGCCTTTGGAGTAATCAGTAAGTCAGACTGAAAGATTATCACAAATCAAGTCATTAACTAGCAGACTTTTAGAGGAAAGAGATCTTATATTAAACAGACCAGATTTAATCGTTTTAACTTTTTCCCCAATTGGAGTTATTTTAATTTTAATTAGATTATCATAAATTACTCCTTATGAAATATCTGCTAATTTATTAGGTTTTGGTCGTGGGCAAGACACTGTCTGGATGGAGTGAAAGTGGGTAACAGTAGAGAAGCTGCAGAGATGTGTGTTAAACTACAACTCTGCTTCCTGGTCTGTACCCTGGGTGGTCAGGGTTTTGGAGGACTAATAAATGTGGCCAGATTCCTAGAAAGAAAAGCTGCACCATCCAAAGTGGGATGGATGCCGTCTATGTGAATCAGACCAGGCTTTCCCCAAAAGGATTGCCAATTACTAATGTAGCCCACATTGTTTTCAGGACACCATCTAGACAACCAGCGGTTGAATGATGACATGCGGCTAAACATGTCATCACTGGTCAGCAGTGTTGGGCACGTTACTTTGCAAAAGTAATTAGTTATAGTTACTAGTTACTTGTCCCAAAAAGTAACTGAGTTACTAACTGAGTTACTCCACAGTAAAAGTAACTAGTTACTAGTAAAAGTAACTATTGGGTTACTTTTGCATTTGCCCCGTAACCCTCACCACCCAGCCCCCACCTTCTCGCCGTGTGTTTCTAAAGCCAGCTGAATAGAGACCGGACGACAAAGACAAGAACCTGCAGAGAGTTTTTGCATTTATTGCAACTCAACGTAAATGACATCAGGGGGGAACGCGATGTGAAGTTTTTTAACAGGGCATTCAGATCTGGTGAGTATATGAAATTAATAACTGGGGATGTCTAATTCTGAAATCCTGTGTGTTTGGGTTGTTATAGATACTGCAACATCTATCTATCCATCTATCTATCTAGATGTATACTCTGTGTGTGACATAAAATATGGATCTCCATCCCTGCCACAAAGGCCATCAAATAATGTTTAAAATAAAAAATACAGTAGGTTGAAAAGGCAGAGTATCCATCCATCCATCCATCCATCCATCCATCCATCCATCCATCCATCCATCCATCCATCCATCCATCCATCCATCCATCCATCCATCCATCCATCCATCCATCCATCCATCCATCCAAGATTTCTCCCTTTCTCCATATAGGCTATCATTTGAACATTCACGCTTCTCCATAGTTCTCCTGTGGCGCGGAGCACAGGCTTACTCGTTAAGTTGCCTTTAGCAGCAGCACATGCGGCGCTTTCCTGTTGCTTGGCGCGCTGAAAGCCGCGCTGTATGGAGATGCAGGGGAAACCGTATCTGATGGGAAACGCAGCTCGGCGTAACACCGGTATTTCCATTTGGATAACACTGTTTTGCTGCTGGAGTCATCCTCACTCTCCATCTCTCTGTGTGTGCTGTACGTTAACACCCACCATCGGAAACACCCACCTACCCAACTGACAGACGGAATCTCACTATACATCAGCCATTCTCATCCTCCCCTCTCATGAGAAGGTGCGGAGGAGTCCTATCATGAAAAAAAAGGTTTATTGTGTGACCTGAGTAACGCGCAGTAACGGGGTGTTTGCAATGGTAACTGCGTTATAGTTACAGTCAAAGTAATTAGTTTGATTACTTATTTCTAAAACAAGGTACACTGCATGAAAAGTGGGATTTTCGTCAATATGCGGCACTGTAGATTGTGCGTGGAAGTTCAGGTTAACGGCAGTTTACGCGGTCATTTGCAGGCATCGCCGAAAACTCCCATAAATTGTCAGAAACTGACGTGGGCTTTCTTAGGCAGTGTTCCCTCCATGCCTCCCCCCATGGAATTCTAGGGGAGGCTTTAACATGTAAATGAACATGCTGTGAGCTATACAAATGCAAATCAGGGTTGCAGGGGGAGTTTTACCCCAAGTGACATTTTTCTAAAAGGTAAGAAAATCTCTGATAAAAAGAGATCAGGCTCAGTATAGACTCTTACATTTTAGCTTGAATTGATTTATTTAATTAAAGTATAGAGACCAAAACAGATCTTTTAGCTGACAGAGCAATACATTTAGAGCAGTAATTATAAAAAAAAATTGCATTTAAGATAAAAAATAAAATGTTGTCTGTCAATATGCTCAATTCACAATTACTTAAGTGGAAAGGTTTCAAGAAATGAGTCTGAGATAAATCACTTTATAATGTAGTGGTACCGAGTGATCCAAATTGGTAACTGCACTTTAAAACTGCAAATTTAATGTAAGGTTGCAATAATTTCCCTGGAAAGTTACCTTGAAGGCACACAGGCCCGCTAAAGAGGAGGCTTGAGACAATCTCACCAGATTCAATAATTTTATTACGGTATTAGACAAAGCTATTAAAACCACTCACACATTAAAATAACAGTCACAGCTCAACTCCAGGCTGGCAGTGTAAATCAGGGTAGTGACCTACAAAAGAACACAGCAAAAAAACAAAACAAAAAGAAAATCGTGCACAAACCAAAAGGAGTACCACCACCCAGAAGGTCCACCACCAACACCAGGAGCTGGCCGTTTTTGTCAAAATAAAAAGACAGTCAAATCACACATTTCATATTAAAAAAACGTTCAGTTCACAAAATCAAGCAGCAGTAGTTTCAATAAGGTCAGTTTGGGGATGAACCCCCACGCCGCAGCAGACACTGCACAAAGATTCACCAAAAGAATCTGTACACGCCAGTCACAGACCGGCCCGAATCAGTCACACTGGACGAGAGACAGGAAGCAGCTTCACGCTGACCAGGACGGCGGGCATGGAGCCGACAGCCAGAGTAACAGGCAGCCGGCGACGGACGCCTACAGGCGGACTGCCGGCCGGAAACAGCAGACGAAACAGCCGGCCAAGGACAAACAGCAGCGTCACTGAGCTCTATGTAGTGCCTCTGGCAAGGAGAAGAATCAGGCAGCTTGTATGGGACACCACAAGAAGGCTTGATCAGCGTTTAGTTTAAAGCGCATCATTCAAGCGCGCATCCGTATACAGCTGGCGTGCTGCGCCAGCAAACACCGAGGTCTGAACCGGAAGGACAACATCATGACCAGGTGAGGGAGGGCCCTTTATATACAGACAGCGCCACGACCAATTGATCGGCACTTGTCTGCGATGCGTTCAAAGCCCGCAGGGCATACTGCCACAATAACATGGCGCATTATCCTGCTGGCAGTAGCGCCATCAGAAGACTGGTACACTGGTCATAAGGACATAAGGTCAGCAGTCACGTGCTGGGAGGCGTAGGCTGCTCCCATTTATGCGATGCTCAATTGGTATTAAGTGGCCCAAAGTGTGGCAACAAATATCCCCCCAAATATAGATGGTAGAAATAGATCCAGGCTCAGTATCTCTACATTTTAGCCTGACGTAGTTAGTTTGAATTGATTTATTTAATTAAAGTACGCTAGAAATACTGTGTATGCCATTAGCAATGGCAAATGTTATGTAAAAAAATATACAAAATAATTTATTTCAAAAAATTAGTTTTAATCAGAATCAGTTGGTAAAATGTGAATCAGAATCAGCAAGGTAAAATGTGCATTCCTTGCACAGTGCTCCTTGGGATTTTTAAAGCTTGGGAAATCTTTTTGTTTCCAAATCCAGCTTTAAACTTCTCCACAACAGTGTCTCGGACCTGTCTGATGTGTTCCTTGTTCTTCATGATGCTCTCTGCACTTTAAACAGACCTCTGAGGCGATCACAAAGCAGGTGCATTTATCGAGAGACTTGATTACACACAGGTGGATTCTATTTAGTATCATTTAGGTTCGACATTGGATCATTCAGAGATCCTCGCTGAACTTCTGGGGAGAGTTTGCTGCACTGAAAGTAAAAGGGGCCGATTCATTTTGCACACCCCACTCTTCAGTTTTTTATTTGTTAAAAAAGTTAAAAATATCCAATATATTTAATTACACTTCATGATTAGGTGAAAACTGGCTGTGTTTAGCCTACACTAAAAAAATGTTTATGTTTTGATGCCGCAAATGTAGCAAGAGTTTGAGATTTTCAAGAGAGCAGATTATTTTTGCAGGGCAACTGTAACTGGGCTGATATCTAAGGAGAGCTCTGACAGGGTTTCACTTGCCAATAATGACATTTATAACATAAGTTTTAGTGGTTGTAGAAGTAATAGAAAACACAGATCTGGGAACTGGAATTCTAGCAGCACTCCTACATTATTCTCTACATTTTCTCTCTGTTGTCCTTTCTTTCACAGTAAATGGTATCGGCATCTCAGATATGTTAGATTTGTTTACCAAGCTTTCCTGTCTGACGCTTCAAAACAATCTACCATCAACAGCATTGTGTTGTAGAAGCTTTTATGCAAGAGCCTTTTTTTTGGGAGTTTTACAGCACATTTTGGAGTTTTTACGGCACTAGTGTCTCGCGTTTTTGGCAGTAGGCTGGCAGGAAAGGGGGTATGAGAGAGGGAGAGACATGCGGCCAAGGATTCAAACCCGGTCATCCATATCGAGGACTAAGGAATCTTTCTGTACATGGGTTTTGTGCGATAAACACTGGGCAACCAAAGCATGCCCTTATGCAACAAACTTTTAAACAATTTTCCCAACATTTATGGAGAACAGCAAAGTTGCTCTTTGTAGTTTTTATTATTTTCACCTATAAACATAGAAAAAGTCAGCAGCCTTTTGAAATGTTCTGTAGTAAGGTATAAATCAAGATTCTCCAGAACATATCTCCAAAGCCTGCTATTTTCTGTAACACAAGTTGTGCTACCCACAGTAATTGCTGATAAAAAGTCTAAAGACTGTTTTAGAATTTCAATGTTTCTTTATGCTATTACTAGTTTTAAATCTGTGGTAAACCATTGTTTTACAGCAACTCCTCTCTCACATATACAATACTGCATCTTCTAATATGTGTTACATTCTAAGTCTCATTTTTTTAAAGTTATAATGTCACCAACTGCTGTATATCTTTGTTTGATGTTTGAATTACTCTGTATTGTTACACGGAATTGCCAATAAAGCAAAAAAACAAAAAAAAAACATGATAGACGCAGCTGTTCTCGCGAGTTCTTCCATATAACAATGACCTCGTATGTCATTGGAGGAGCTATACTCAGAAGAACTTTATCTCCAGTTCCTTTGTTTGGATTTTGCTGGTACGTGATCAATGGCTGGCGTTCAACTAGCCTTAAGCCTGCGATGGCGACACTGCAGTCGATGGCGACACTGCAGTTGAACAACTGTGCGGGAGAGACGAACTCAAAGAAGACAAGGTAGCGGTAAATATATGTTCAATTACTGCTAGCTAAGCTAAAAGCTAAAGCTACGGCTAATAGTAGCCTTGCATGAACAAGCTTTATTAAAGTGTATTTTTTGTGATTCACAGGAAGCAGTACGCCGTCTTCACAACTCAGAGACAAATTGCAGGCGCTATGAACCGGAGCAAGGGTAAGAGTTAAAGAATATGCTTTCATTCTGCGGTAAAAGGAAATGGATACGGATGGATACCGATCATAACTGTACATTTTGTTTTCACAGACTAATCTCGCCTCATAATGAGGCGGTGACCTCCTATTATTCATACCACTCTCATTTAATTGTTTTCCAGCTGCCTGTAAGACGTATTATGAGACGGTACACAGGAGCTTCAGATATACGCAGCCAGAGAACATGTTGCGCGCGGAAGCTGCCAAGCATTCAGAAAAGAAAGAGGGTAAGACTTTATTTGGTGACTATTTTTCAGGTGCATTGATAGATGTGTTGTGTCCATACGCGCAGTGCATCCCATCGCATAGTGCTGATTCATTTATTTATTTATTTTTTTACAGCTGCTGGAATCGAGGCAGAGTGTGCTAGCTGATGAGGAAGTGGAACTCTGGAATGGTCCGCCGCCATTTCGTAGGCCGGATCTCTGAACTCTGGTGTGTTAAGCTGCAGTCCCGTTAGAAAGTGATGCCGAAGCACAGGGCCACGCACAGTAGGCGCCTGCACATCGGACCTGCCCTCGGAGGAAATGCTGCCAGTTACCTCCAACTCTGAGGAGGCAAACAGACAGTTCATGGAGTTGTAATTTTTGGAAACGCATGTGTGGGCAGATCCTCGCGTTGTATATAGTTGTGTTTGTTTTTTAATAAAGCTCTTTCAGCACCGCATAAACAGCTTCCTGGCAAATGTTCATTTCCTGTATAAATTCATTCATGTCCTTGATGGTAGCCTAATAATTGTGTAGTAGTGTAGGATAACATAAATACACAGCATATGAATAAATAAATATAAGTGTGGCAACCACGGAGGGGTGGTTAGATTTTCTCTTTTTTTTATGAAATCCAAATGCTAGATATTAAAGTTAATGTGGGATACCGACAACGCCACCTGGAATAACTCCAGGAAAATAGAATAGTAAGGACACAGGTAAGTTCTACTGGAAATGAGACAAGATTCAAATAGTTTTACAAAAGTTTATTAACTTCGATATTCTTCCTTTGTTTAAAATAGTCACAATAATCTGCAATTAGATGGTTAAAACAGTGAATGCATTTTTAATTAAATTCATTGTGAAATATTTAAATTTTGAAAGGAACCTGAGGCTTACCAGTGGGAAGGGGAAGTGGTGAGAAAAGGGGCAGCATCCAGTGAAAAAAAGGATCACCCTGGACACTACAAAAACACAGCAAACAAAAAAAAGAAAAGTGCTCCCACAAAACAAACAAAACAAGACACCGCCACCAGGGGTCACCACCACCACCACCACAGAAGCCTCAGTCCATAAAAGAAAGACAAAAAAAATAAAACAATGAGTAAAACAGTGGCACGACAACACTACAATATTGCACTTTTATCCAGATGGAGTGCCATCAATGCTCCCGACATCAGGGGAAAGTCCAAATAGATCTCTCAAAACAGTTCCTTTTAGGCAAAACAGCAGCGAGTGTGAAATCCAGTATAATGATAATCAAGACTCATCAGGAGGCTAAAACAAAATAAAGCAAACCATCAATACAACTGCTGATGAAACTATTATGCATGATAGCCACTTACCTGTTGCATTACCAGGCTGCCAAATAAACAGTTTCACAATTCCGCCTGTGCAGCGCAGCTGTAACAAAATGCTGTGTAAAGGCTTTGTTTATATGGGGTGGATGTTATCTAGCCACGCTAGCCCTTACCTTCCCAGCACCAAGCAAACAAACGAACAGATCAGTCCGGGTTTTGGAGGAGCAGCAAAAGAGGCTAAACGGAGCAGACCAGTTTGAATTAATAACTAAGATAAACGCTGACAAACAAAGAAACAGCCACGCTTACCCAGCACAGTTCAGCAGACAAAGGAACCAAAATGATACGACGTCATGATGCAAGCAGCTTCATGGCAGATGGGACCTGCTTATATGCAGCAGCCGAAATTAATCTTAAAGTGGCAGCGTACCATTTATGCTGCTACATATGAATGAATAAATATATAAATAAATAAATATATATTTATATATATAAAAATATATGTATATATATATATTTATGTAAATATATGTAAATATATATATATGCCAACCAATCACGAGCGATTTTATTTGTTTAGAAAGAAGTGGATTCCGCATCCAATACTCAGTAAGAAAATTAAAGCCTGTCGTGGCCACGTGTGGTTTTGCTGCCAATCACGGGCCATTTTACTTGTTTGAGAATAGTGGTTTCAGCCAATACTGAGTAGGTTATTCAAGCCAGACCTGGCCAGCCCACGAGGGTTCGCTGCATTCATATGCTAATTAGGGCCATTAGTACAGCTGACGCTTCCACACATACTGCAGAGTCCCGCTTCCCACAATTTTGTGGCACTGAGAAACTTGGCGACAAGCGCTGGGTTGCAAATTGTCTGAAACTGACGAAAATCAGGGAGATCTGCGGGAGTGTACGGGGACGAAAATCATTTCATGCAGTGGTAACGGCGTTAATAACGTTAGTAACGTGTTAGTAACGCCGTTACAGAGGAGGGATTCATGACTGCGGAAAGAAGCACCTTGGTTACCTGTCTGTGACTGTGAAACTGAAACCCTGAAAAGCGGTTCTGCAGGAGGAAGTGGTTGCACTTGGGGTTTCCCTGGCTCGTTTGAACATTGGGCCCACAGGTGTCCCTGGTTGCAGTCGATGAGTGGGGCCAGTCTGTCTAGGTGGTCATGGCCCACAAGAAAGGGTTCTGTATCTAATGTGCACAAGTAGATAGGATGGATTAGAGTCAGGTCTCGGAAGTTAACATCTAACAAAACCCGCTTGGCGATGCAAGACTTATGTAGAGTGTAGCTGGTGATACCTACATTGCAGGTCTCCACCTGGAATGCTTTTCCAAGGGTGCTCATGGCCCTCATCACCTTTTCAAAAAGCCTAGTGCACATTATGCTTATTTTTGAACCTGTGTCCAGAAGAGCATCAGCTGTGATGCACCCGCCTATTACGGCAGAACCTATTGCGGCAGAACAATAGACGCGACATGCGTTTTTGGTTGGATGGAGCTCACCCAAGAACCTCAAGAACGGTGTTTTGGGTGTTGGGGTTTCGGATGATTCACTCAGTTCAAGTGGCTTTGTTCCCCACTCGACCCGGTAGACCCGTTTTGCGGATGGGTCCGGATCCACGCCTAGTCATGCGGACGGAGGTTTTGGATCTGGTTTGTTTTGGGTATTGGTGGAGTTTGATGGCGGCTGGGGCGAGTTGGTCATCTGTTGTGCTGTTTCTGTCAGCAACCTGCGTATGGTGGCCTCTATCTCCCTCATCATCTTTCATTGTCCTTTCTCATCTGCATCTTTAGATCTTACCTTCTTTTCATGGTTTTGTCAGACTTCGTTCTGTCTGACTTAAACCTCACATGGGGCTCCTTACCTTCTTCTCCATCCCAACTCCATCTTTTTCATTCTACCTTTCTTATCCTGTGCGTTGAACTTCTGCCGTCCTTTGGAATCGTTCCTGGGTTTGGTGTCAGAGGAGGGTATTTCTCATGCCTCCAGTTCTATATCCCTACCTGCTTCGGTCCGAACCTGTAAAACCCTATTGTTTCGGTCAGTTTCCTTGTTGACCCGAGCACGTGTTTCCCATGCCCTCTGAGCATATTTCTTTATTTCTTGCATGGCAAGGGTTCCGGTCCGATAGTACATGGTAACATCGTATTTTATGCTTTCATGAAGATTGTGAAGGAACTTATATTTTAGTTTGTGGTTTTCCTCCTGTCCAGGTGCATTTCATCCCTGAAAATATGCAGCTCGTAAACGACGGTAAAAGTCCCTCAGTGGTTTATTTCTTTTCTGAACATCGCGGAGCCTAGGTCAGTATGTACCGAGTATTCCTCTCTCAGTGCATGACAAAGAGAGGAATAGCGATGAATGTTGGAACTGTAACTGTAAAGTCATATGTTTACATCACTTTTTTTCATCACAGTGTTTTTATCACTGCTGCTGACCTTATCAAGGCTGCATTTTAAAAAATGAGAAAGTCTAGAGAGCTGTAATTAACAAAATGTCTTTTTTTATACATTTGTGTGTTCAAAATAAAATCTGTCTAAGTCATATTTATCAGCCATCCCATTCCCTTTGATTCCAAGAAGGAATCTATATAAAATAAACTATTAATCCCATTAATTCTGGAAAACTGATGAATTCCTAATTAGATATCAGGTCTGCTGTCTGAATTATCGTATTTAAATGAATATAACGATGAACTAGAATCAGGACAATCTAAACTTCTGACTGGATGGATTTCTACAATCTATTCTACTGTCAATATAATCACAAACATTTCTCCTCTGTTCACTAAAACTCCATCACTGATTCTTTGACCTGATTTAAAATTAAATTCTGGAACTACAATGAGCTGCTGGTAAAGATCGGGTAGCATTAGCAACAGCATTAGCTTAGCTTGTGTGGAGTCATTAATAGAGGCTGATAATCTGGGAGTGTTTGCAGTGAGAATGTCTTCAGTCCAGCTTCAAGGAGAGTTTATCACCCGAGCAGTTAACTCCTGCTGAAGAAACATTCCCACAGGAGTTTAAAGGGAGTTTGGTCAGTGGGAGGGAAAAGATGGGCCCGATCAACATCTACTGCTGCTTGGATTTCACCAGGATCCCCAGATCATCTTACACGGATAGGTAGGAAACACCTGATAGAAACGATTCCCTGATGATGAACACTGTGGATTTTAGCCTCATCTGACTGGAAAACTGCTTAGGGGAGATCAACATGCTAAGCTAAAGCTAACTTCCGGTTGATGGTGAGTTCACGTTCTTGTGCTAAAAGTACTGTGGTGAAGTTAGTTTCAAGTTGGATATTCGATATTAGCGCTCCGCGGGCCAAGCGGTGTTTAGCTCACGGCTGATCCGATTTATGTCTGCTAATGTCGGCCAGCAGTTCACCACCGCTCCCTTCCCAAGCGCTCGGTGCTTCACTTAGGGACCGTCAACAAATTTGCAAAACCAAACAGTGCTCCCAGGTCATGTGACCTGTTGACCCAAAATCACTTTGAAATTGTTCTACTAGTCTCTGTAGATATAGCACACTCATTTGATTTTCATTCTAACTAATTTTTACATTTTTATCAATTTTTTTTGTTCAAATTGAGTATTTTTCGTTAATAGCTCCCAGGTCATGTGACCTGTTGACCCAAAATTCAAATTAGTCTAATTAAAATAACCTAGGTGAACTAAAGAGCAAAAAGAAAGAGTGACATATTCCTTTTTTTCTTCCCCCTTTTCCTCCCCATTTATATTTACCTCATTATTAAGAATCTGCAGAGTATTTTATATGTGTGTTTTGCATTAATTAAATTGCTGGCCTTTTTCACTTAAAGCAGCGGTCTGTGGTGTTATCATTCTGCTCCCCACTCCTTAGAGCCTAGAACTGGTCCAGTGGCGCAGTTAGTGGTGTGATACCGGTGCTACATACAGGCAGACGAGCTCTAAACCTGTCCCTACGCCAGAGGATGAAATGTAGCACATACAGTTAGTCACAGTATGAGAAACAGGACAGCAATGAAAAACAGGCCCATCCCCAACATCAAAGGTGTTGATGGCAGAAGCACAGCTGATATTTCTCTCTAGGATGGAGTCACAGCCAAACAGGAACAGACCACATGAAGCTATTATGATGAACTGGAGTTATAGTTAATTATTTAACCTATTCAAAATCGGAGGTCAAATCAATTTAGTCTTCTTAGTTGAATAATTGTAGCTTTAATTTGCTTACTTACCAGGTTTTGTGGTTTCACCTTTGGAGGGGACCGGCTGTTAAAATCCAGGTATCCACACCAATCTAGTGACCCAGGCTAGGTTATCAGCAGAGCTATTAATTATCAATAAGATAACATTTTTATCTCTGTTTATTTGCACTATTACCAAAAGGGGGTGGATCCTCTACGAGGGCGCACGCAGTCCGAGTCCAGCTGCGTGGGTCTTCTCCAACACAGGATCCCCGCTCGGAAAAGTTTAATCACTTTGATGCTACAGCAGAGGGCTTGATGTGCTTTTAGGTCGAGGAAGATTTACTTACGGAGACTATCAAACAAGGGCTTCCATTTGCCGATAGGCCGATGTCCGTAGCGAGCTCCTCAAAGGAGGGGACTCCACTCAGCAGTCAGCTCCAGAGGTTTCTGTCTCCCCAGTTAGCGTGGCCGCTATGCACGACGAGACACTGCGATCCGTGACTTTTGACGCAGGAAAAACGAAAGCAACTTCCAGTTAGCTTTCTTCTGGCATTTCACGTGAAACGTGGCCTCTCCTTGCAGGCGGTGAACCCAGGGAAAGAGAAAGATTTAACTCACACTCTGAGTTTTAAACCATGAGTGATGTAGGGGCATTTCCTATTGAAGTATCAGCCTCCTCAATCAGCTGATTGGTCCATGCGTGAGCTGGCCGCCTATATGGTGGGCAGTTCCAGAACTTTCCAGAGAATCTTTTGTTCTCTTTGTGAAAAAGGAAAGGGGGATGGTTTTAGATGATTCATCCAATTGATTTAGGCTCTCTTGTGGAAATATATCCTAACATATAAACCTTTTAGCTTTGAAGATTGGGTATCCGTCTCAGTCTTTAAAGCTAACCAAGTTTATTAATCCATCTTGCCACGTGATTCCATCTAGGCATCCAATGGAAATGGGTAACTCGATAGTTCATTTTAGGTGGGTGCTGACTCGGGGAGAGCAGGCGAGTTTATTTCTAGCTAGCTAACTAATGTCATTACAATGTAACCAAACATTGAGAAGTAGACATTTGTTATACATTCACCACATTTCTAGTGTTCTTGGTTCAGTGTTCATTTTTTAAGAAGGGGGAGAAGGGAACGAAAACATGCAAAGAGGAAAGAGGTAAATACAGAATACTAATTGTGATTCATAGCTCATTCTTTCAGGGGTTCTGAATCTGTGGCGCTATGATTCACAGAGCAACAAAGGAGAGGGTCTCGACCTTATTTTGTAATACTTTTATCTTCTGGTACGCTTTGTATGTCATTATGGTAGTAATGATCCACCCGAAGATAAAAAGAATAATCGGAACAGACATTGTGTATGTATTTGGCCAATCATTGTCTCTACGATAACGACAAAGGGGAGTAGAGATTAACTCAGATGGCGTGAGGCAGAAGCTAGCTAGCTGAGTGCCTGCTGTTAGAAGTTGCTTTTCAATTTCTAAGTCAATGATGAAATGATATCCCTTGGAGACAACTAGGATTTCAATTATACCTGTCGATATTGAGGTGGTGTTAGACTACATCACCAGTGTGGATCATGGCACCTTGAGTAACTGAGATCAACACTGTTTGATTGAGTAGGTGAATTCTAGTGCCTGTGTTGTGTTGTTCATAGGACAGCAGTGCTTTGGTGCCTGGTGTACTCACTAGCCATTTATTTCCTGCACGCTCTATCATCGTTTCTACTCCTGCATCTTTTAGAGTCATTTTAGCTTGGCAGTTTTGTTCAGGGGATTCGCTTCTAAGACCAGGAGGTGGTCTGTGACATCTCTAAGAAATGCTATCTGGGACGTGGGTTTTGTCTTTCCAAAATCCAACGTTTAACACAGACCTAAGTCTATATATATTTTAACTCTTTTTATTCTTATTTTTTATCTTATTATATTGTATAGTTGGATGTGTGTATATATCATGTAAAAACTGTAACTAGAGCGTGTAACAAAAGTAATTTCCCTCTGGGATTATTAAAGTATTTTGGCCAATCATTGTCTCTACGATAACGACAAAGGGGAGTAGAGATTAACTCAGATGGCGTGAGGCAGAAGCTAGCTAGCTGAGTGCCTGCTGTTAGAAGTTGCTTTTCAATTTCTAAGTCAATGCTGAAATTATATCCCTTGGAGACAACTAGGATTTCAATTATACCTGTCGATATTGAGGTGGTGTTAGACTACATCACCAGTGTGGATCATGGCACCTTGAGTAACTGAGATCAACACTGTTTGATTGAGTAGGTGAATTCTAGTGCCTGTGTTGTGTTGTTCATAGGACAGCAGTGCTTTGGTGCCTGGTGTAGCAGAGCTCTAAAAGTTTAATCGATTAAAAATCCAATAAAAAAAAAATGAAAAGACAAGTTAAAAAAGGAAAGAGATTAAAAAAGATAAAAATACAAATGGTGAAGAGCAGCAGAGTCAGTGGCCCAGTCTGTTAAAAGACACGCGACTTGGCGGTATAATGGAGGACACCCTCGTCCACCCCAGCGCTGATCCTTCTTTCCGGCACACTGCCTTAAACTCTGGATAGCTGGCCTGGTGAGGTCAGCCCCAACACGTTTTCTTGCATCTCATCCTGACCCATGACGTTTTATCTGCACCTCGCCCGCGGGCGCTTTCCGCCTGGGCGGGCGCTCTCTGCCCCTGGCCCTGGGCCCCCTCGCAGGGCCCGCAGCGCCAGTTTCTATACCTGGGGGGGTTCCGTGCGGCTGGGCTCCCTTGGCGTGGGCCCTGGCGGTCCCTGCACTGCCTCCAGGCCTCCCTCGCCGCCGGGGTCCCCAAAACCTCCTGTGTGTTTTTCACCCCCAGTGTGCGGATGCGGTCCCATGTGGGTGTGCGGCCCCAACCAACCTTCCCATGTCCGGCTCTGTCCAACCAAACAGCGTTAATCAGTGTCCCACGCTGCTTGGTTGATGGGGAACCTGTGTTCTTTACCCGGCCCTCCAGGTGGAGTGGCAATGCTGCCTCCAAACAAAATCCCAAAAAAAAAAAAACATGCTCCCCAAAAATTGAAAACGGAAAACGGTCAAAATAAAGAAATCCAAAATTAGAAAACATGTCTCAACTTAGCAAAAGGCCCTTACCACATCCCCCTGATTTCGGGGCTGGCCCCCTTGGATTTCCATAGCTCTTGAGGTCACTGGGCCATCTGGGGCTTTAAAAATAAATCCCATCCGCTAAAACACTGTGCAACCCCCTCAGCTCCTACCAGCAAAACGCCAATGAAACATTTTGGCACCCGGAGTAAAGCGGTCATCTTAAAAAACATAAAACCAAACAGACAAGGGCGACAGAGCAGAGCTCTAAAAGTTTAATCGATTAAAACTAATAAAAAAATAAAAAGACAAGTTAAAAGGAAAGAGATTAAAAAAGATAAAAATACAAATGGTGAAGGGCAGAGTCAATGGCCCAGTCTTTAAAAGCGATAGTTTGGCGGTGTTGGAGGACACCGCCCACCCCAGCGCTACCATGTAATTTCCGCACGTTGCACGCTGTTCTTTTTCATCTGGCGTTACAGGTGATAAACAGACTAGAAAAACGTTTTGTCATTGTCGCCATCTCTTCTTTCGCCCAGCAGGCGCTCTCGCCCGCTTCCGCGCGGGTATCTTCTGCCCCCTCGCCCGGGCGGGCGTTTCTGCCCCTCAGCTTCTCCGCGGGCGCTCTCGCCCTCGCTTCCGCGGGGCGTTTCTGCTCCTCGCCCGCGGGCGCTGCTTCCTATACCTTTGCCCGCGCGGCGCCTTGCATCACCTCGCCCGTGCGCTGCCCCTGCACTCTTACTCAGCGCCTTCTCGCCTGCCAGTCCCCAAACCCCTCCGCTGCTTCTCTCTCAGTGTCCCAGTCGGCACGCTGCTTGGTTGATGGGGAAACACCTGTGCCGCTGCTGTGGGCGTGTCCAGGTGTGAGTGGCAATGTGGCCTCCAACAGTCTGAAATCCCAAAAAAAAAAATAATACGCAATACAATCCAAATATCAGAACAAGAAAAACAAGTCAAAAATAAAGAAATCCAAAATTAGAAAACAAGCAATACCTGAAACAAAAGGCCACATTACCACACCAGTGCCTGTGTTGTGTTGTTCATAGGACAGCAGTGCTTTGGTGCCTGGTGTACTCACTAGCCATTTATTTCCTGCACGCTCTATCATCGTTTCTACTCCTGCATCTTTTAGAGTCATTTTAGCTTGGCAGTTTTGTTCAGGGGATTCGCTTCTAAGACCACAGAGGTGGTCTGTGACATCTCTAAGAAATGCTATCTGGGACGTGGGTTTTGTCTTTCCAAAATCCAACGTTTAACACAGACCTAAGTCTATATACATTAGCTCTTTCAATGATTGGGAGATTTAGCATGAATCCGATTTCTAAGTTATCGTGATCTACAAAAATGGGGATGGTGTTGGGATCTGGAGATCTGCCACCTTTCTCCAGCAGAGGGCGCCCCGGGTCTCCTGAGCTGAAGCCACCTTCACACCTACGGCTGATCAACTCATCAGGAGACCAGCTTATAAGCAACGGCTGAAGTTCCCTTCATGGCCAGAGTGTTGAATCAGTTACGGTTAGCAAACCTGAGCCTACCAGTCTGCCTGACTCTCTGACTCTCCTGAAAACTCAAACCAGATCCTGATCAGTCTTTGTCCTCTCTGCTCTTCTGGGAAGATCCTGACTGAAAACCTGGAGCTTTGGAGAAGCTTCCCAGCAGTCCCCTGCCTGCCTGCTCTGAGAAGCCAAACCAGAAGATCCAATCGCCTGAACCTGCCCGCCAGCTCTCTGGGAGAGAGCTTGGATAACCTCAAGTCTGAAGTCAGTTCCTGCCGCTGCTAAGCCCTCTGCCGATCCTCAGTCTCTGGACCCAACCGTTACCTTCCCTCTGACACTCAGCCTTAAACTCTGGATAGCGAACCCCGTGTGACCAGCCCTGATCTGTTTCTTGCATCTCATCCCTGACTTGTGGTTGTCCTACAATAAACTGTTAACTTTTTCCTCTGTCTCCTGGTGGGGCAGGGCCGCGCTTTTGGCCTGGGGGGGGTTCCGCGGCTGATGCGCGTGGGCCCTGGCGGTGGGCGCGGCCTCCTGTGTGTTTTTCGGGGGTGGTGCGGTCGAATGCGGTGTTGCGGCCCCCCGGCTTGGTGCGTGTTTCGGCGCTCTGTGGGGCTGGGGCGTTTTGGTCCATGCCGTGGGGGGGCCTGTGTTGACCCCCTACTTCAGGGTGGCCGGCTGCCGGCGGAGCCTGCTGGATTTGCCTCCGCTGCTCCCGAGGCGCGGAATGCGGCGGTGGCTGGGGAAAAGCTTCCTCTCGGCTGTCTCTCCTCCTCCCTTGGTGGGGTCGGAATTTCTGGGTTGGCCCCTCGCCTGGAGTTCCTGCCGGCTCTTGGGGTCACTTTGGGCGCCCTGGGGCTTTTGGGTCTCCCAGGCGCTGGGGATGTGCTTCTCCAGCTCACCTTCTATTGAGCATTTTTCCATTGAATGAAACTTTACATGCACAAGTGCACCCACACAAACAATTACAGGTGCTTGGCTCCCGGGTACTCAGAGATTCACTTCCATACAGAATGCCCACATCCGTATCTTCAGGTAACACAGAGTACATGTCAGAGTTAATAATATTACTTTAGCGATGGTTTCAAGGTGTTGCTTTATTGTATATCTCGTACCATGTTTCGGTTGTGCGGTTGTGCTGTTCTTTTTCATCTCGTTACAGGTGATGAAGCAGACTGAAAACGATTTTGTCATTGTCTCCTTTCTCTTCTTTCTTTCATCTTTTCTCTTTCATTTTTCCTTTTCTTCTTCAGTTTTTCTGCTCTTTTTTGCATTGCAGTGTCCATATAAACTGTAAAACTCCCTGCATAATTATAATAAAACAATTTGTATGCATGAAACAAGTGGAGCTATATGGCAATTGCCATACTGCTACACTTGTGAAAGTTAAATCTTTTGGGCTCTTTTTGGCATCAAGACAATTATTCTTATTGCCACATTGCCAGACAGGACACTGTAAAAAGTGGATCGCGGCTTGGCGTGGCCGGGCGGTGGGTGCTGACCGCCTGTGTGTTTTTCGAGGGTGGTGCGGTCGCGTAGGGGTGTGCGGCCCGGCTTGGTGCGTGTTTCGGGCGGCTCTGTGGGGCTGGGGCGTTTGGTCGATGCTGTGGGGGGCCTGTGTTCTTTGCCAGGCCCTACTTCAGGGGTGGCGGGCTGCCGGCGGAGCCACGCGGCCTCCGCCTCGCTGCTCCCCGGCCGGCTTTATGGCGGTGGCTGGGGGGGCTTTTTGGGGACTGCTCTCCTCCCTCCCTTGGTGGGGGTCCGATTTCGGGGCTGGCCCTCCTTGGTTCCTTTCGGCTCTTGGGGTCACTTTGGGGACGGCTGGGGCTTTTGGGTCTCCGGCGCTGGGATGTGCTTCTCCGGCTCTCCTCCCACCACTATTGAGCATTTTTTCTATGGATAAACTTTACATGCACAAGTGCACCCACACAAACAATTACAGGTGCTTGGCTCCAGGTACTCAGAGATTCACTTCCATACAGAATGCCCACATCCGTATCTTCAGGTAACACAGAGTACATGTCAGACTTAATAATATTACTTTAGCGATAGTTTCAAGGTGTTGCTTTATTGTATATCTTTCGTACCATGTCTTTCGGTTGTGCTGTTCTTTTTTCATCTCGTTACAGGTGATGAAGCAGACTGAAAACGTTTTGTCATTGTCTCCTTTCTCTTCTTTCTTTCATCTTTTCTCTTTCTTTTTCCTTTTCTTCTTCAGTTTTTCTGCTCTTTTTTGCATTGCAGTGTCCATATAAACTGTAAAACTCCCTGCATAATTATAATAAAAAGCAATTTGTATGCATGAAACAAGTTGAGCTATATGGCAATTGCCATACTGCTACACTTGTGAAAGTAAAATCTTTTGGGCTCTTTTTGGCATCAAGACAATTATTCTTGTGCCACATTGCCAGACAGGACACTGTAAAAAAGGAGGAAAAAAAAGTACATTTTATTTATTGTGACCATCTGTTTGAATCCTTTAAAGTAAGATTTGCATTGTGATTTCATTTATTATATTTGTATTGTTCGTACCTTTTATTTGTAAGAGCTCCGAGCTGTGTCTAGCTAGAGAGCATGCTAGCGGATGGAAGAAACTTTGATTAGCGCCCTTGGAGAGCGGAATGAGGTATGAAAAGGTTTGAACATGATTTATGTGTCAGTTATTTGTGAAACTACATAGAAGTATTTTGTATTTTGTATTTCTTCTGTTTTATCTTTTTCTAGTTTTCACAGTGTTCATGGTGTAGTGCATGGTGCTCGTTGAGAGAAAACAAAATAAACCAACACCACAGATCTGACCTCCTCGTTATCGTCCTTCACCCACTTGAGGCAGCAGTTTAATATGTTTCCAGTAAACATCCCATGGATCGAGTCGGACGAACACCCTTTGTGTATGGAGTTTACAGTGTGTGATGAGCAGTCCAGGTGTGTCTTGGAGAGCGGTGCCGGTTGGAGGTCCTATCTCTATTAAGCTGGATGGTTGACCAACGACTGATCCCAGAAGAAAGCCGATTACCCAGAAGATCTCCATCTGCAATAGAGAGATCTCCATCTGCAATAGAGAAACCTGAATTATGATGGAATGTGTACAAGTTATATGCTTTGGCCCTACTTGATTACGCACCACCTCGGCCTCATGCATCATTTTCCTCCCCAGTAGCGGTGTTGCGTTCTGTTCTTTGGGAGGAAGGTCTGATGTAAGGTTTTATTTGGTTCGCATAGACCCATTTATATTCAGGTTGCTGTCTGGGTTTTGAGGTCCTTATCCTATATGCCACAGGTGAGAGTTTTCCCACAATCTCGATTGGACCAACCCATCGTGGAAGGAACTTTTTGGCTCGACCGGATGGTTGAGCAAACCTGAAGTAGAAAAGGGCTGTGTTGGGATCCTCAGGCTTGCCCACCAGAGGGCGCCGAGGATCCTCTTCTGTTCTGTGTATTTTTCCCCTAGGGCTGGAATCTTCCTGCACACCTGTTGCTAATCCTCTCATCAGAAGACCTCTGCTTTATAAGCTCCTGCCAGACCTTGCTTCCACGCCGCAGTGTTGATCTTAGTTGGTTAGCTTCCTAAGCCTCTGTTACAGATTGAATCTTGGTTGTCTCTAGTGTGAGATCAGATTCTAATCTCTTTTTTGCTCCCTACGTCCATGAGGCTGATCTTTGGCATTATTTTTTATGGGGATAGAGAGGATATCCTCCCTTTTGAGCCACCACCCTCAGCTCCACGCCAGCCAGATCCTGATCCTGAACCAGTTATTAACCCAGATAACTTTAAACCTAACCCCGTGCCTGATTCTTTAGCCCCTGATCCTATTATCCATTCTGGAACTCTTATTTTTCAACCGGTTAATTTGTCGCCAGATTCTTTCAGTAAACCCGTTAGCCTAGTTCCAAAGACCCCTCGGCGTAAGAAAGGCGTCGCCTTAAGTCAGCTCTGTGCCGCCCAGAGACCCCTGGGTCAGCTCTGTGCCGTCTAGAGACCCCTGAGTCAGCTCTGTGCCGTCCAGAGACCCCTGAGCCTGCCCTGTGCCGTCCAGAGACCCCTGAGCTTAAAATTAAGAGGGCTTCAGAAATTAGAGTTGGTGATGACATGCCTCCAAGAGCCCCTCAGCAGAGGCCACTAACCGCCAAGAGCCCTCTACAGACGCCTCAAGCCACCTCAGAGACTGAACTTGAGCCACCATGGGTGTTTTCTCCTGTTCCTGAGACGGAGCCACAGTCGGTGGTCCCTCCAGTTCCAGAGGTGGAACCACAGTCGGTGGTCCCTCCAGTTCCAGAGGTGGAACCACAGTCGGTGGTCCCCCCCAGTTCCAGAGGTGGAAACCACAGTCGGTGGTGTCACCTGCTCCTGAGGCGGAACCACAGTCGGTGGTGTCTCCTGTCCCTGAGGTGGAGCCACAGTCGGTGGCCTCCCAGTTCCTGAGGCGAGGGATCCACAGTCGGTGGCTCGCATGTTCCTTGAGGTGGAACCACAGTCGGTGGCCTCCCCAGTTCCTGCGGCGGATCCACAGTCGGGTGGTTTCGCATGTTCCTGAGGTGGAGCCACTGTCGGTGGTCTCCCCTGCTCCGGGACCGGGAGCCACAATCGGGTGGCCTCCCTGCTTCAGAGCCGCAATCGGCGGGCTCTCCAGTTCCAGACCCAGAGCCGCATCGGGTGCCTGTGAGCCGCTCCCTGCTGCCCAGAGCCGCAACGGGTGGGCTCCCTGCTCCAGAGCTGCAATCGGCGGGTTTCCTGCTCCAGAGCCGCACTGGCGGGCTCCCCTGCTCCAGAGCCGCAATCGGCGGGTTCCCTGCTCCAGAGCCGCAATCGGGCGGGCTCCACTGCTCCAGAGCCGCAATCGGCGGGCTTCCCTGCTCCAGAGCCGCAATCGGCGGGCTCTCCCTGCCTCCAGACCCAGAGCCGCACCGGCGGGCTCTCTTGTTCCAGACCCAGAGACGCACCGGGCGGGCTCTCCCAGCCTCCAGACCCAGAGCCGCAATCGGGCAGGTTTCCTGTTCCAGAACACCCAGAGCCGCACTCCGGGCGGCTCTCCTGTTCCAGACCCAGAGCCGCGAATCGACGGCTCTCCCTGTTCCAGACTCAGAGCCGCAATCGGCGCGGCTCTCCTGTTCCAGACCCTGTTCCAGAGCCGCAGTCGGGCGGCCTCCTCAGAGCCTACAACTCCAGAGCCGCAGTCGGCGGTCACTACTGAGCCTGTTCCTGAGCTGCCTTGAGGGGGACGGGTACACCGTGGGGGGTACCTGCCGGAAGCTTGGGCGCCATCCTCCTGACAAGCAGCTGGGCCCGCCCATGGGCTGCCGACCCCAGAGCTGCTAGCTGCTTGGCCCGCCCCCGCTGCAAACCCCCGAGTATCAGCTTTCGGCCCGCCCCGCTGCAGACCCCCTGTGAGCCGCCAGCTTCGCCCGCTCCAAAGTGCCCGCAGCAGAACCCGGGAGCGCTATCTCGCCCGCCCCGCTGCAGTAATTCCCCCAGAGCGCCTGCTTCTCGCCCATCCCCAAGTAGCAGTCGTAACCACCTAGGACTCTACTCCTCGCTGCCGTGGATCCTAGGCCGCCTCCAGAACCTCAGCCATGCCTCCGCCCAGCAGGAAAACCCTCCCTAAGACGCTGCTTTCGCCTCCAGCCCTTGCGTCGGCCTCCAGCCCTGAGCATCTGCCTCGGCCCGCCTCAACAGCCTCACCTCCTGAGCATCTGCTACGCCTCGTCTCCGCTGCCGCCCCACCGTCCGCCACCTGAGACTCAGTCCCGCTGCCGGTCCCAATGACCGCTACCTGAGACGTTACCCAAGATATGTTCGGGGTTTTCTTTTGTTTCATCCACCGTAAGTGGATCGTTTTCTGTTCTGGACTTTGTTTCTGTTTTTGCCCCTCCTGGCCTGTTTCCTCCATCGCCCACTCTGGGTGGGTTGTTTTTTGTTTTCTGGACTTTGTTTTTTGTTCCTGGCCCTCCTTGCCTTAGTGCCCCGCCCACCCCTGGGTGGGTTGTTGTTTTTATTTTTGTTGGACTTTTCAGGGGGCGCCTGGAATCCGCCCTTGAGGGTGGCTGTTGGGATCCTCAGGCTTGCCCACCAGAGGGCCGAGGATCCTCTTCTGTTCTGTGTATTTTTCCCCTAGGGCTGGAATCTTCCTGCACACCTGTTGCTAATCCTCTCATCAGAAGACCTCTCCTTTATAAGCTCCTGCCTGACCTTGCTTCCACGCCGCAGTGTTGATCTTAGTTGGTTAGCTTCCCTAAGCCTCTGTTACAGATTGAATCTTGGTTGTCTCTAGTGTGAGATCAGATTCTAAATCTCTCCTTTGTCTGTAGCTCACAGGAAACCTGTCTCTGGTCTGAAGCTCAGGAAGAGCTGCGGAAGCCACTGAGAACCCTGTCTCTGGTTTGAAGCTCAGGAAGAGCTGCCTCACTGGAACCCTGTCTCTGGTCTGAAGCTCTGGGAGAGCTGCATCACAGGAAACCAGTCTCAAGCCTGTAGCTCTAGGGAGAGCTTAACCTGCTATTCTGCCCTGGTGAGCCAACCTGAAGGTTCCTATGTGGAATCACCCTGAAGAATCCTTTGTGGATTTTCCCTGTTGTTAGCCTCTTCTGCATTGAGCTGGAAGCTCAGCCTGAGCAATCCTATGTGGATTTTCCCTGTTGTTCTCTGCAGTGAGCTGGAAGCTCCAGATCAAGGTCTGCCATGCTAAGTCTGAAGCTAGATGCTTAGCTTCCCATGAACTCTGCTAACCAACAGTCTCCAGTCCCAGTCAAGACTTTAGTGAACCAGCCCTGAATCAGTTCCAGTGTTTCATTCCTTGTGCTTGTGCAAATAAACTCTGTTGAACTTTTACCCAGTTTTCAGTGTGTGTTCTGCGTTTTGGGCTTAATTCAGATACCCATCATGACAGGGTGGAACAGTTCACAAAATCCACGGTTCGGTTCAGTTCACGGTTCGTGGTCAAGGTTTTCGGTTCGGTTTGATATATGTTGATTGTTACGAAAATCTATCATGTCTTTGTACAACGCTGCGTGTTGCACAATGCTTGCACACTGTTTTTATCCACAACTTTCTTCCTCCGCCGTCATCGTGAGGTCCTCTAAATGCAAAGTGGTCCCCATACAGCAGACCTATAAAGTGCTGCTGGCCAGCGTCTTCCAAACTAGGGTGGCCATTTCTATAGCACTAAAAAGGAGGACATTGTGCGCGGCATATTAATAAATTACTACAGTGTACATAAGATTCAGGTAAAGTCACATTTATAGTACAATTCTTAGTAGTTTTAAAGATGATGCTTGTGTAGCTGAATAGAAAAAAAATATTAAAGAGATGTAAAAAGAATTGGTTCCCAGCATTTGTATTTATTTAATACATTGTTGTGTTTAAAAAGTGAACATTTTTTGACCACGATTGAATTTCTTGTAAGAACTGCTGGAGTTGATCATGAAGGCAGTTGTTTGGAAAAGAAAGCTCGCCGGAAGAGCTAAGAGAATAGAGACGATACAAATTTCAAAAAGTGAAAGCTGGAAAAGAGAGAATTCGTGACATGGCTGCAGCCTGTCGAGGAGTAAAGATGATTTCACCATGTTCTCTATCTATCTATCTATCTATCTATCTATCTATCTATCTATCTATCTATCTATCTATCTATCTATCCTATCTATCAAATCAGGTATAATTAAATCTATCTATCTGTATATATATAACTTGAGTCATGGAACTGTGCTTACAGCTCCTTATTTCATGTAAACTAATAACTTGTGTTCATGATACTTGTTGATGGCATTAAAATTATTTCTAATAGCATTAAAAGAGCATTAAATTAGAGTTCCTCATTCCTGTATTAACCCTGTGAATATTTAATTCAGTTCAGTTTCTGCCCAAATATTTTCTTTCTGTTTGTGGATTTTTGTACCAGGGATAACTAGGATCATACATAGTTTTGTAATGAACTCTGTTTATTCCTCTGCTTCCAAACTCATCATCTCTTCATCCATTTCTGCAATAAAAATTTTCTTTTAAAGTTGTGAGATGCGCTCTAGAAATCTCACAACTTCTTCCTAGTATCTGTTGAAGCACCAATAGTCTGCATCCAATTATTTAATTAATTGCTCTTAGTTTTTGGAATATATACAAACTATGCTCTAATTTCTAGTAACCGATCTGTATTTTAATTTGAGAAACCGGGTCCTCTCTACATTCTTTTTTCCTGTTTGGGTACGCATTGCAATTGCGGGTCTTGATCTTTCTGGACTTCTACCGGGCCGTGACCAAAAAGAAGCTCAGTTCAGTATTTTGATGGTGAAGGACGCGAGAAGACGCGACGTGGGCAGTGACGTAGCGGAGGATGTGGAACAGCTCTCCATTGATTTTACATGACAGCGCAAGTGCTCTCCGCTACGACGACGCGTGAGTGGAGCCGGGCTGGCGGAGTATGTGGAATTCCGGGGGTAAAGGAGGGCAAATACACGCCTGGCTGATGCGGGCGCCGATGTCGACAGTGCAATGAAAATCCAGACTGTCCGCCCTAAAGCTGGACATCTGGCCAGCCTACTTCCAACAACTGTTCTTTCCAACTCACCATACCCACACAATTCTCCACAACAACTGATTTTTTCCTGCTACACCCGGCTACGCTGCTTCGCTTACTACTGGTGGTTGGCTTTGAAACTAATGTCTTTTTGGGGTTGGGGCATATTTGGGTCTATTTTACACCAGCTCTCTCCTGCTTCTTCTTGTGTTTTATGGCGGTTGGCAAACAACTTTCAGTTCATCGCCGCCACCAACTGAAATGCAGTGTGGATCAGGATTGAACTAATACAATGTCTTACTATTATTACTACAAAAGAAAACTAAAATCTAAATCCTCTTCATCAAATTAGTCGTTTTAAGATATCTCAATAATAAAGAATAACCCTCTGATTTAGAGTCCATGTCTAAAAGGTCTTTTATGTTTAACTTTAATTTATTGGTTTGTAATCTATTTACCAATCCACTGTTTGTTCTTGAAAATAAAAAACACATTTCCCTGTAGCGTGTTTCACTATTTTCAATGATGTTCTATTTAAACCTGCATGGCCAAAGCATAACATTGATATCACCATTTCCTCCTTTCTATTCCTTCCTGTTTTCCTCATAATGCCAACTTTTCTTTGAATACTATTCCACCATATTCCAGTTCTTTCTTCCTCCCACTAGTTCTGCCATATTGCTCTGATTGCTGATATCATTTCACCTTTACTAAATGTTTCTATGATATCAATCTGA
>JAGKQL010000074.1:235588-259837 GCA_018398635.1 Cyprinodon brontotheroides
AAAGACACATTTTACATTTATATTATGTTTATTATGTTTCTTTATACTCCAGTTAATGATGAATCAATTATTAAATTAGTTGACGATTATTGAAATAATCAATTAATGCTTCAAACATTGATAAACAGCATCTAATGAGTGTAGTGCTTTTTTTATTTCATTTTTATTAATGTAGCAAAATTATGCTTTTCTCTTAACAATGAATTGCTCTTATCAGTACGGATGCTCACATCGAGCATAAAAGGGCGCGCATATTGCATAGCACCAATGACACCCGACCAATAGTGTCCCTACCAAAGTTCAAATCAAACCTACGCCCCTAAGTACAGGTGAGAAGTTTATTCTCAAAAAAGGAATAAAATCATCCGTTGTTAGGAACTGCAGGGCTTAAAGTTCTCCAGCATAGTGGCAGATTTGCGGCTTGTGTCAACTGTGGTTGTATTAGAAGAAATGGGATTGTGTGTTGAAATGCATATTTTAAAACCATCAGAAAATGTTTCTGCTCCAGATAGTTAACAAGCTAGCTGTTAACTGATGCAGGGCTGCTGATAGCACGGCACGGTAGTGATCTGAAAAGGGGTCCCTATGTCCTCCAGCAGTCTAAACCTATAGCAGCATAACTATAGAGATTCCACGAGGATCTAACTTATGAGAAACACCTGAGTGTCAATCATTTTTAGGAACCAACTAGAAATATTTCAAAGCAATTATTTAAACAGCAGCATTTTGATCAGGTGGGGTTGTTATTGAGTACAATATTTGGATCCAGCGTTCCCTCGCCCGGACGCGGGTCACCGGGGCCCCACTCTGGAGCCAGGCCTGGAGGGGGGCACAATGGCGAGCGCCTGGTGGCCAGGCTTTTACCCATGGGGCCCGGCCGGGCTCAGCCCGAAGAAGAAACATGGGTCCCCCCTTACATGGGCCCACCACCCGTGAGAGGGGCCATAGGGGTCGGGTGCAATGTGTGTTGGGTGGTGGCCGGGGGAGGGGACCCTGGCGGTCCGATCCTCAGCTGCAGAAGCTGGCTCTTGGGACGTGGAATGTCACCTCGCTGGTGGGGAAAGAACCGGAGCTAGTGTGTGAGGCTGAGAGGTTCCGGCTAGAAATAGTCGGTCTCACCTCAACGCATGGTTCTGGTTCTGGAACCAGTATCCTTGAGAGGGGCTGGACATACTTCCACTCTGGAGTTGCCCACGGTGAGAGGCGCCGGGCAGGAGTGGGCATACTTGTTGCCCCCCATCTCGGCGCCTGTACGTTGGGGTTTACCCCGGTGAACGAGAGGGTAGCCTCCCTCCGCCTACGGGTGGGGGGACGGGTTCTGACTGTTGTCTGTGCTTACGGGCCGAACAACAGTTCAGATTACCCACCCTTCTTGGAGTCCTTAGAGGGGGTACTGGAGGGTGCCCCTCCTGGGGATTCCCTTGTTCTGCTGGGAGACTTCAACGCTCACGTGGGCAATGACAGTGAGACCTGGAGGGGCGTGGTTGGGAGGAATGGCCGCCCTGATCTGAACTCGAGTGGTGTTCTGTTGTTGGACTTCTGTGCTCGTCATGGATTGTCCATAACGAACACCATGTTCAAGCATAAGGGTGTCCATATGTGCACATGGCACCAGGACACCCTAGGCTGCAGTTCGATGATCTACTTTGTCATCGTTTCATCGGACTTGCGGCCGTATGTCTTGGACACTCGGGTGAAGAGAGGTGCTGAGCTTTCCACTGACCACTACCTGGTGGTGAGTTGGCTCCGGTGGTGGGGGAGGATGCCGGTCAGACCTGGCAGGCCCAAACGTGTTGTGAGGGTCTGCTGGGAACGTCTGGCGGAGTCCCCTGTTAGGCGGAGCTTTAACTCCCATCTCCGGCAGAACTTCGAACACATCCCGGGGAGGTGGGGGACATTGAGTCTGAGTGGACCATGTTCCGCTCCTCCATTGTCGAGGCGGCTTATCTGAGCTGCGGCCGCAAGGTTGTCGGTGCCTGTCGTGGCGGCAACCCTCGAACCCGTTGGTGGACACCTCCGGTGAGGGATGCTGTCAGGTTGAAGAAGGAGGCCTATCGGGCCTTTTTGGCCTATGGGACTCCGGAATCAGCTGATGGGTACCGGCGGGCGAAGCGGCATGCGGCTCGGATGGTTGCTGAGGCAAAAACTTGGGTGTGGGAGGAGTTTGGAGAGGCCATGGAGAAAGACTTCCGCACAGCTCCGAAGCGATTCTGGTCCGCCATCCGGTGTCTCAGGAGGGGGAAGCGGTGCAGCACCAACACTGTTTATAGTGGGGATGGTGTGCTGCTGACCTGGACTCGGGACGTTGTGGGTCGGTGGGCGGAATACTTCGAAGACCTCCTCAATCCCACCAACATGTCTTCCATTGAGGAAGCTGGGCCTGGGACTCTGGACTGGGCTCTCCAATCTCTGTGGGCGCAGGTCGCCGAGGTGGTTAAAAAGCTCCCTCGGTGGCAGGGCCCCGGGGCTGGATGAGATCCGCCCGGAGTTCCTCAAGGTCCTGGATGTTGTAGGGTTGTGTTGGCTGACACGACTCTTCAACATTGCATGGACATCGGGGCAGTCCCCTGGATTGGCAGACTGGGGTGGTGGTCCCCTATTCAAAAGGGGACCGGAGGGTGTGCTCCAATTACCCAGGGGAGTCACACTCTTAAGCCTCCCGGCAAGGTCTATTCGGGGGTGCTGGAGAGGAGGGTCCGTCCGGATAGTCGAACCTCGGATTCAGGAAGAGCAGTGTGGTTTCCGTCCTGGTCGTGGAACGCTGGACCAGCTCTACACCCCTCAGCAGGGTCCTGGAGGGTGCATGGGAGTTCGCCCAACCAGTCTACATGTGCTTTGTGGACTTGGAGAAGCGCGTGCAACCGCGGTCCTCGGGGCCCTGTGGGGTTCTCCCAGGAGTACGGGTGCCGGGCCCTTTGATACGGGCTGTCGGGTCCCTGTATGACCCGGTGTCAGAGTCTGGTCCGCATTGCCGGCAGTAAGTCGGGCTCGTTTCGGTGAGAGATGGACTCCGCCCAGAGCTGCCCTTTGTCACCGATTCTGTTCATTACCTTCATGGACAGATTTTCTAGGCGCAGCCAAGGTGTTGAGGGGATCCGTTTTGGTGGCCTTAGGATTGCGCTCTCTGCCTTTTGCAGATGATGTGGTCCTATTGGCTTCATCAGGTCGCGTGATCTGCAGCTCTCGCTGGATCGGTTCGCAGCCGGCAGTGTGAAGCGGCGGGATGGGGATCAGTGCCTCCAAATCCGAGGCCATGGTCTTGAGCCGGAAAAAGGGTAGAGTGCCTTATCCGTGTCTGGGGGGGTGTCCTGCCCCAAGTGGAGGAGTTTAAGTATCTTGGGATCTTGTTCACGAATGAGGGGAAGAAGGGAGCGGGAGATCGACAGGCTGATTTGGTGCAGCGTCTGCCGTGAAGCCGGGCTGTACCGGTCCGTCGTGGTGAAGAGAGAGCTGAGTCAAAAAGCGAAGCTCTCGATTTACTGGTCGATCTACGTTCCTACCCTCATCTATGGTCATGAACTCCGGTCATGACCGAAAGAACGAGATCGTGGATACAAGCGGCGTCGAAATGGGTTTCCTCCGTGAGGGTGGCTGGGCTCTCCCTTAGAGATAGGGTGAGAAGCTCGGTCATCAGGGAGGGACTTGGAGTAGAGCCGCTGCTCCTCCACGTCGAGAGGAGCCAGTTGAGGTGGCTTGGGCATCTGTTTAGGATGCCTCCTGGACGCTCCCTGGTGAGGTGTTCCGGCATGTCCCACCGGGAAGCCCGGGAAGACCCAGGATACGCTGGAGAGACTATGTTTCTCGGCTGGCCTGGGAACGCCTTTGGGGTTCCTCCTGAAGAGCTGGAAGAAGTGGCTGGGGACAGCGAAGTCTGGGCCTCCATTCTTAAGCTGCTGCCCCCGCGACCCGACCCCGGATAAGCGGAGGAGGAAGATGGATGGATGGATGGATGGATTGTTTCCCAGTTTTTTCTTAACTCTATTCAACAAGCAGTCTAATCAATAGAAACACAGATACTGAGGATAGAACTCATCACCAGTGTGGGGTTATTATTTAAACAAATGACAGGAAACCTTTGGTTTTATGGCTGTTTGGAGAAATAACTATTAAAAGGGGCCCCTTTGTCCTCCAGCAGCCTAAGACTATAGCAGCATAACTATAGAGATAGCTCTGGATAACCTGAGCCACTTTAACTATAAGCTTTATCAAAAAGGAAAGTTTTAAGCTTAAAGGTAGACATGGTGTCTGCCTCACTGACTACAACTGGTAGTTGGTTCCACAGCAGAGGAGCCTGATAACTAAAAGATCTGCCTCCCATTCTACTTTTAGAAATTCTATGAGCCACTAGTAAACCTGCAGATTGAGAGCAAAGTGCTCTTGTTAGGAACATAAGGAACAATCATATCACTTACCGGTATATCAGATGGATCCTGGTTAATTAGAGCTTTATATGTGAT
Organism: Cyprinodon brontotheroides; assembly: GCA_018398635.1. NCBI lineage: Eukaryota > Metazoa > Chordata > Actinopteri > Cyprinodontiformes > Cyprinodontidae > Cyprinodon > Cyprinodon brontotheroides. The sequence goes on from JAGKQL010000074.1 coordinate 240,046, forward strand.
ATGGAGTATTTTAAATTCTTAACAGGAAGTAAATGGGGAGAAGCTAGAATAGGAGGGATATGGTGTCTGTTTTTATTTTTCATCCAGAATCTGACTGCAGCATTTTGGATCAGCTAAAGGCTTTTTACTACAGTTTGTGGACTTCCTGACTAGGGGTGGAACGGTTCACAAAATCCAGGGTTCGGTTCGGTTCACGGTTTCGTGGTCACGGTTTTCGGTTCGGTATATGTTTATTGTTGCACCGAAAACTTTTTTTTTAATTAAATTAATGACAAAAAAATAAAATAATGAACTGTAATTATTTTTAATGATCCGCAGAAACCATGGATCATTTCCGCATGTTTTGCTGTTTTGAATGTAATCATCTTGCTCATGCCCTCTCACGATCTACAAGGGACTCGGAGCCGAGCGGACGGGAGCCACAGCGGGGCTGTAGGCTTTGGTTAGTGCAGGCGGTCTGGAGCGCAGTGGGGCGGAGCACTGACGGAGTATGAGGGATTTCGGGGTTAGCATGACATGTTGGTCATGTTGCTGTTAGCATAAACAAAACGTGTTGCACAATGCTTGCACACTGTTGCACTTTTTATCCACAACTTTCTTTCCGCCATCATCGTAGGTCACTCTAAATGCAAAGCGTCCCATACAGCAGACCTATTAAGTGCTGCTGGCGTGGTCTTCCAACTCCTGTTCTTTCCCACTCGCCATACCCACACAATTCTCCACAACAACTGATTTTTTTTTCTGCTGCTTCTGCTTTCTTCTTCTTGCTTACTACTGGTGGATGGCTTTGGTCGCAGTACCGCCACCTGCTGCTCTGGAGTGTAATCAGCCGCCTATGAGAAAAGGAGCAGCGCATGAACCGAACACAACACACGCTGAACCGAAAGCGAGACAGTCAAACCGAACGGTTCAGACGGTTTTCAAAACCATTCCATCCCTATTCCTGACTGTAAGAATTACAATAGTCCAGCCTTGAAGTAACAATTGCATGGACTAGTTTCTCAGCATCACCCCTGGACAGGATATTTTTCTGAATATAAAAGAAGGAAATTCTAGAAACCTCTATGATATGGGATTAAAATGGCAGCTCCTGCTCAACCTCTGACACATTGAGCTGGGGTATGTCTCTTCCAGCCAGAGGTGTACAGGAAGCGCTGCTGAGTTTAGGGTGCCTCATTACTTCCTCATTTGCCAGACAGTCACTGTAGTGTTGGATGTAAATGTTTTACTTTCCTTAATAATTGTTTGTGGGGAAATAAATTTAGGCCAGAATAAACTTCATATCTCCAGTCTGCTTGATAGGATCCACTTTCTCCTCAACCTCAAGGAGAGAGTTTGGTGCTTTTATGTGAGGTGTCCTTTATTTAACCACCAATAGAACGCCTTTTTGCTGTGTTTGTCCTTCCAGACCACCTGCAGGATTATGTTGGAAAAAGAGGAGGATTTCTCTGACCAGCAGCTCTGTGGACAGGAGAGGAAATCCAGTTTGGACCAAGAGGAGTCGGAACATCCGCAGATAAAAGAAGAGCATCAAAAGCCAGAACATCCCTGGATAAAAGAGGAAACCATGGAGCTCCCCATAAGTGAGCAGAAAGAGCAGCTTGTTCTGAAGCAGAAGATTAAAGATACAAGAGAGAAACCTTTCCCATGTTTGACATGTGGAGAAAACTTTCTTAAAAAAGAGCATTTAATGGTTCACATGAGAACTCACACAGATCAGAAGTTTTATTGTCTGTCCTGTGGAAAATCTTTCACAAAGAAATCTAGTCTTGATACACATATGAGAATTCACACAGGTGAGAAGCCTTTTGAATGTCTGTCCTGTGGAAAAAGCTTCACTAAAAAATCTAATCTTGATAAACACATCAGAATTCACACTGGTGAGAAGCCTTTTTTCCTGTACCATTTGTAACAATAAATTTAATCAAAAGGATAGTTTGACTTCTCACATGAGAATTCACACAGGTGAGAAGCCTTTTGAATGTCTGTCCTGTGGAAAAAGCTTCACTAAGAAATCTGTTCTTGATAAACACTTCAGAATTCACACAGGTGAGAAGCCTTTTGAATGTCCGTCCTTGTGGAAAAAGCTTCACTCAGAAAGCTCATCTTGATACACATATCAGAATTCACACTGGTGTGAAGCCTTTTGAATGTCTGTTCTGTGAGAAAAGTTTCACTGACAAATCTCATCTTGATAGCCACATCAGAATTCACACAGGTGAGAAGCCTTTTTCCTGTACCATTTGTAACAATAAATTTAATCAAAAGAGTAGTTTGACTTCTCACATGAGAATTCACACAGGTGAGAAGCCTTTTGAATGTCTGTCCTGTGGAAAAAGCTTCACTCAGAAAGCTCTCTTGATCTATCAGAATTCACACTGGTGTGAAGCCTTCAGAATTCACACTGGTGACTGAAGCATTTTAATATGTCTGTCACACAGTGGAAAAGCCTTTTTCCTTCATTTGTAACAAATAAATTTCTCAAAAGGGTAGTTTGACTTCTCACATGAGAATTCACACAGGTGTGAAGCCTTTTGAATGTCCGTCCTGTGGAAAACGCTTCACTAACAAATCTCATCTTGATGGACACATCAGAATTCACACAGGTGTGAAGCCTTTTAAATGTCTGTCCTGTGGAAAATGCTTCACTAACAAATCTCATCTTGATGGTACACATCAGAATTCACACAGGTGTGAAGCCTTTTTGAATGTCTGTCCTGTGGAAAATAAATTCACTAACAAATCTAATTTGATAAACACATGAGAATTCACACAGGTGAGAAGCCTTTTTCCTGTACCATTTGTAACAATAAATTTAATCGAAAGAGTAGTTTGACTTCTCACATGAGAATTCACACAGGTGTGAAGCCTTTTGAATAAGTCACAGCAGTTAGATGTCACAGGAATGAACAGTAGAGATGTTTACCATGTTTGACTGGTGATATAATGTCCATCTAGAAACTACTTCACCTCATTACATGAGAAACTCAGTCTTTTTTTTTAGGCAAGTTTTGAGATTAATTAACAGCTCTGTTTACATAGAAACTAGAACAGATAAGGTGTTATATAGTAAATCTGGTAAATACTCAGGTCCTATTTGGAAGTGAACATTTGAAAGTTAATTATTTTGGAACTGAGTAAATTAGATTTAAATGGCCACAAAATGTTTAAATTTATGATTTCTTATTTTTTCTGTAATGAGGGGAATAAACATAATAAAGTGCAACAACAACATATTAGTAACAGATGAAGCAAGTTTGCTGTCCATAGAACAAGCAATTGATAAGTTTAAATTGTAAATAAAAAATCAAGGCAGACCCATACTGTGCAACTTTGGCATGGTGTTGCACATCTTTTTCTGAATGAATTTATTAAGAAAAAAAACTTAGTTTTATTTTTTACTCTAAGAAACTTTTAGTTGAATGATAAGCTATCGGCTGGATATATTCCAGAAACAGACTTTTATTCTGATGAAAATATCCTCAGATGAAAATAAAAGCAAAGCTAGGACAGATTTAATGTGCTTTGCTCAGTTTTGCTGATGTTTTTGGAGGATTTTCTAAGAGATCAGCTGCAAATGATCAGAGTTTAGCTAATTCAGTGTCTTGTTGGCTTTCATTAGCAATGCATCAATCAGCCCTGCTACGTGTGTTGTTGAAACCAGGCCCACCAAAACTCCAACTGTTTTTGGCCCAGTGTTAGAGCTATGGTCAATGGATATTAGAATGAAGTAGATCATCTATAGAGGAGTCTCAGATGAAGATTTGGGACATATATAAGTGTGTGTCAGTCTCAGAGTTAGTCAGCTACAAGCTAATTAATGTTGCAAAGTAGCTCCAGCCACCTTGAAAGGGGGTGCTGGGATTATGGGGTTAAACTACGGGACATCAAAGAACTCAGTTTAGAGGCTGGAGTCTGTAGTTCAGGTAAATTGAAGTCCTAAAATGATGAAACATGTTTGTTTAAAAAGATAAACAGGATTGATGATGTTGATGTTATTTTTACTGATCAGTTTGAACCTGCTTTAACTTGGTAAAAAGCCTTTGTCTTAATAATGTATTAAAGAAATCTGACTCTCCTCTAGAAGTGTGAAGTTTCTGCTTTTTAAAGATTTTTTGAAAGTATAATTTTCCTTTGAACTAATTCTAATAGTTTTGTTCTTGATTCTGTAGATGTTCTATTTACCTGCTATGATTGAAAGTAACTATCACCTATTTTATACAACTGATTTTATGGATTATATTCTGCTGTGGATGTTTTTAATTATTGTAATCACTTCTAAATTGATGAACGAGCAGCAATAAAAACCTCATGGATTGTAAAAATGTGTTTCTTTATATGGTTTCATATAAATTACAAACAATGTTTTTCCATGTTTTCTCTGATATTTTCAGCCAAACTAAAGCTGTAAAATAAATAGTTTAATGTCATTCACCTTCTGTCTTCTCCAGTCTTTCCTGTTGCTCCTCCGTCAGCATTAATCTTTTTGCTTTTTAGAGCCTGAGTGTGTTCAAATCTGGCCATTGGATAAATCCTCCTTTGCTTGTTGGAGAACTTAGATTAGGAAATAATGTAGGTACGTATTCTGGCCCAGTTGGTTTGGCACCTGATAAAACAAGTGTTTCAGTTGCTATAACTGTGTGTCCAGAGCCGCTACAACCAAGCAACTAGAGGAATGAAGGATCTAACTATGGCTATGTTCACAATGCAGCCTGAAGGGACCCTAATCTGATTTAAATTTATTTTTTGTTTATTTTTTTGCCAATATGTAATCTGTACCTGATCTTTTCATGACAGTCTGAACAATAAAAATCTGATTTTGCAACAATAGTTCTGGACCATTTATAGAAAAAGTGACAATGTTAGAGGTTTTTGATGAACAACTTGTACAACACAATTTGTGTAGTTGTACACAAAAATGTTTTTTTTCTATTATTCTACAATTCCAAACTTATAATATAACTCTCTCTGCAACTTCAAATTCACCTTCATAGCAAGAGTCCTCACGCTGCAGCTTTTTCCTGACAGCGTGAGCAGGTTAATATCTGTCTGCATACAGCGCCGTAATTATTACCAATCACATGTGGTCCCTAGGAGGTAAAACTAAAATGCAAGTCTAAAGAAACCTCACCATTAAGCCTCAGTTTTTCTTTCTGCTGTTTTTCAATATGAAAGCAATCTGAAGAGTTCTCAGCCTCCTGGATCCAACAAGCCCTGTAGCAAATGAAGGTCCCCTGAACTTTGTCTAGAAAGAAGTTATCTAATTGAGATTTTAATTCCTCAAGTTGAAGCTGCTCCTCAGATGATAGAATTGATTTCCTACATAATTGTTGATATAAATCAGTTGTGGTTGTTTTTTTGCCTCAATTTTATAAACCAGTTTACTAATCCTGACTGCAACTTTCTTAGCACTAAATGTGAGCTATTCCTATTACCTCAAAGGTGAAAGTTCCATCAATGAAATATTCTGAATGAGGTTACTAATTTCTGTGCAGAAATCCCTATTATGCCAGAGGTTAGTTCAATTACCAAATAAAGGATGATGGTGATTTACATTTAGTCAAAGAGAGAACAAAAGCAATGATCAGTTAAAGGGGATGGTGATATTTTACCACACAATATTATAAATCATGTAAGGAATCAACCAATAGTCTACATGAGGAATTTAATCAGGTGTTTTGTCTCAGATTCCTTGATCTCCAACAATCAGATTAAAACTGGAGAATAAAAATATCCTCAATGAGAGGATGCTGCCATTCAGTGGGAAAACGATCAGTGAATCCATCTGGAGCTACAATAATCTCCCCTCCAATGATAACCTGTTCAGTGAAGTATTTAAGCTTCCACTGCTCTATTTTCTTTAAGTTGAATTTGATATTTGTTAAACACAGTCCTTAGAAATATGAATTGGCTACAATATAATGATTATTTTTGAAGTCTTACTCTTTATTTTATAAAATCCTTGTACATTTAAAATACAACTATAAACAAAAACAGAACATAATTACTTATAAAAAAAATCCCTGCTATATAGATCCTTTCTATAACAACCGTTATGTTTTATTAAGACTCAGACAAACATCAATGTCATTTTCTATGCAGAGTTTATACAAAATGAAATTTGGGAAGTCCAGGCTCTGTATCACAGGTGGTTTGTGCGGTAAATGTGCTTGAACTCAAGCGGAGTGAATTCTTTACACCGCTCATTCTGGGCTATCATGGAAAAGTTTCAGAAGTCTTAATCAGATCTATGAGAAAAACAGAACACATAACTGTTATGTTGTTCCTGCTTTTTACTTACTGTGATTGGGGTAAAAAAGGTTTTACAAAAAGTTGGATTTATAACCATGAATCAGAAGCATATAAGTGGCTGCAGTACCCTGAGGCAATGCCTTCACTCTAAAACCCCCTTAACTCTCCTCTCCTTCCTCGTCCAACCTGGACCGGATGAAAGTGTGGCGATACTCAGCTCTAAACTCTGAAGAGAATTATCCCCACTCAAGAACACCTACAATTTCAATAGGTTTTAATGTATGTATATAATCCAAATCCTACCTCTCCTGAATAATCTGTATAAGCTTTGATACAGCTCTATAAGCTTTATCAAAAAGGAAAGTTTTAAGCCTAACCTTAAAAGTAGACAGGGTGTCTGCCTCATGGACTAAAACTGGTAGTTGGTTCCACAGGAGAGGAGTTTGATAACTAAAAGATCTGCCTCCCATTCTATTTTTTAGAAATTCTAGGAACCACTAGTAAAACCTGCAGATTGAGAGTGGCGTGCTCTGTTAGGAACATAAGGAACAATCAGATCTCTGATATCAGATGGAGCTTGGCCATTTAAGGCTTTATATGTGAGAAGGAGGATTTTAAATCCCTATTCTGGATTTAACAGGAAGCCAATGAAGAGAAGTCAGGATAGGAGAGATATGATCTCTCTTTTAATTTTCATCAGAACTCTGGCTGCAGCATTTTGGATCAGCTGAAGGCTTTTAACTACAGTTTGTGGACTTCCTGATAGTAAAGAATCACAATAGTCCAGCCTTGAAGTAACAAATGCATGGACTAGTTTCTAAGCATCTCCCCTGGACAAGATATTTCTAATTTTTGCAATATTCGAAGATGAAAGAAGGAAATTCTAGAAACCTCTTTAATATGGGATTTAAATGACAGGTCCTGATCAAAAATAACAAGATTTTTGCTTTATTATCTGAAATCAGTTTAATCCCATCCAAATGCAGTGACTGACTAATCAGCTTTTTTTTCCCAGAGACTCTGGTCCAAAGACTATAACTTCTGTTTTGTCTGCATTCAGAAGGAGAAAGTTAAGAGCCATCCAGGTTTTTTGTCTTCAAGACATGCCTGTAATCTATGTAATGGGTTAGCTTCATCTGGATTTATAGACAGATATAGCTGGGTATCATCAGCATAACAGTGAATATTAATCCCATGCTGTCTAATAACTCTACCGATTGGGATATATATAGTAAAGAGAAGCATATATAAAGTAAAGAGAATTGGTCCTAGCACTGATCCCTCTGGTACTCCACAGGTAACCTTTAAGCATGAGTAAGATTTTGTCATTAACGTGAATAAAGTCGATCAGATAGATAAGATTCAACCCGTCCAGTGCTGTTCCTTTAATTCCAACAAAATATTAAAGTCTTTCTAATAGAATATTATGGTCAACCGTATCAAATGCAGCACTGAGATCCAACAGGACGAGCACAGATACAGGTCCATTATCTGAGGCCATGAGAATATCATTACCAACCTTCACCAGAGCTTTTTTGTTTGGCAACTACTTTTTCAAGAATTTTAGATAAGAAAGGAATATTGGAAATAGGTCTATAATTGACCAAGTCATCTGGGTTAAGAGACATTTTCTTAAGCAAAGTTTTAATACAGCTACCTTAAAAGCCTTTGGTACATACCCTGTAACACAGATAGATTAATCACATGTAAAAGGGAGGAGGAGATCAAAGGGAATATCTCCCTAAATAGCCTGGTTGGAACTGGATCTAACATACAAGTTGAAGGCTTAGATGAAGACAATAGTTTTGCTAACTCTGAAAGTTCAACTGGATCAAAGCAGTCTAAACCTAGTTCAGATTCCATGACTACCTCAGATGCTGCCTGTTGGATTAATTGTACAAGTTATTCTACTTTAATCATATTATACTTATACATTCATATTTACACATTTGCATATTCCTGTATACTTGTATTACACAAAGTGTTGAAATGTTTCACTTGCTGTGTTTCTAATGCTTGTTATTAGTGTGTGCAGGAAGACCAGTCGAGGTCAAGGAGAACGGAGAGAAAGGAGTGAAAGCTCTCCTTATCTTATGATATTGTATGATGTTATGCAGAACTTCTGGTTCCGACTGGTTTCACCCCCTCCTCCCTTTTAGCAGTCGGAACCACATTGTAGCCAGGGCGTTCCTTAATAAAATGCTTGGAGAGCAGAGCTGTTTCAGAGTGGTTTGGAGAATTGTAACTGAACAGTCTCTGATCACTCTCCTTGCAAGTAAATCATACTAAATTCTCTGTGTCTTTCTTTGTACAGGTTACTGAATAAGGTGTTTGGTGTTTAAACCTAACATTAATTGGTCCTTCGAGCCGGATTGCAAGATACCCGATGACCCCAGCAGGTGAGTGAGATCCAGATAAGTCTGTGGCCGCAGCAAATAGACCCTTTACGGGACTGGTCTCTCCCTTACAGGCTGGGGTCCGACGGTTGAAGCATTTCGAGGACGCAGAGAATTGTGAGTAGTTTTTCTTTTAATAAGGAGTGAGTGAATTATTGGAAGAAAAATATATAAAAATATAAAAAAAATTTATAAAAATATAATAATATAAAAAAAAAAAGAGATAGAAGTGAAGGACAGCGAAGTCCTCTCCGCGTGGGGTAACGGAATCCCCTTGTTGTACTAAAACCCTGACAATTCTAGACTCTATCAGGTAAAATAGAAATTTTAAAACAGTTAAAGTCCGTGGGAGGGCAGGCTCCCCTAGTTTGTAAGGGCAGGCTCCCCGAGTTGTAAACTAGTTAAATTCTGCATAGGATGGCGGCGTCCTCTGTGTTTAAAATAAAGTAAAATTTAACTGCAGTGTGTGTGTGTGTGTGTGTGTGTGTGTGAAAGGAAATATAGATATCACTAGATATCTGTATTTCATACCAAAAGACAAGGGTTAAATGGTGAGCTTTTGTGGATGTTTGTAGACAAGAAAACTCCACCTGTAAAGGTTGAAGTGAGTTTTACCACAAAAGTAGTTGATCACCATCTTGTCTGAAGCCCCAGTGTTTAGAACACGACAGGTGTTGAAAACCCAATGGGCCCAAATTTAGTTCAAAATGGGAAAAGGGCAAAGTAAAGAAAAACAGAAGTTATTAGAGAAACTCCAGTGTAAAGATTGGAAAGCAGTCGAAAATGATGACCCATTGGCGTTAGAGCCATTGTGTTACTGGATAAAAAAACTACGGTTTTAATGGCAAATTGAGCACCACAAACATTAAAGAATTGCAACAAAAAATAAAAACAAAAAGCAAAAATAAAGACACTTTGATGGCAAAAGAAGGTTACATGCAAACCATGGTCTGGATGAAATTAGCAGGACAGAGAGAAGAGGGAAAGCGTAGAGTTAAGAGAGAGAGAGAGGAGAGACAAAGAAAAGCAGTAGAAGGAATTCCCTCTCCAAAGAAGGATGTGGAAGAATGTATAATTCAAGAATGGGTAAATCGTCACCACATAGAGATGAGTGGTGCAACACTCCAAAAGTATATAAATCACGCCCTGCATGCAGAGAAAGTCATAAAAAGTAAAAAGAATCACAATAAAGAATCCACTGTGTTTTATCAGGAGGAAGAGGACACTGTGTTTTATCAGCAGTCCAGAGGTGACAAGGGGAAGAGGCTTTGGATCACACTCAACTGATAATTCCAGAGCGTGTTGGTCATGTGGGAAAGAAGGCCACATGGCTAGAGATTGTCGAAGCAACCCACAAAATGCAGGAAGCTCAGCATGACTAGATGAGCAGCCATTCTCTATTAAAGAAATGGAGGATGAAAATATGGATGTCTTAAATTTAGAAGATTTGTTTTTTGAAGAAAAATATAGACCTGAAATAGTTCTGATGGTCCAGGGCACTCCTGTTAAATTTTGTGTGATACAGGAGCCTGCAGAACCACAATAAAAGAACCCATACCCTTGCACATACCCATCGTAAAGATGATTTACCTGTAGGTCCATATTCAGCATTATTACAGCAAGCACAAGCAGCTACACAAGTAGCTTTACAGCAAGACCCAAATGAACTTGGTGCTGCTGCTGCTTCTGCTTCAGCCCCAGTCTTGCCAGCTCCTAAAGTTGAGAATCCACCGGCTTATTCTCCTATGCCCAGCACCTCCACAAGGGTTACCCGTTCTGGGGGACCTGTGGGGGCTTGGTCAAAAGATATGGGGGGAGGCTTAATCTCCCCACAGCCAGCCCCTGAACCCAAACCTGAAACTGAGGTGTTTCCTTTAATCGAGCTGCCCAATCCTTTGGCGGGTCAGGGGCCAGCTGAAAATCCATTTTTTTCCTGTCATGATGGTCTAGAGGCAGGGGCGGATTTGGGAAATTTGGGGCCCTGGGCATGGACGGGCAGGGGGCCCCCTGACAAGAAAACCTATAAAACAGTCCCATTCTACAGATAGAGAAATGTTAATAGAATAGACATCCATTATTTGTTCTAGGTTCTGTCCCTCTCTTCTTGTCCCTTTTTTCCTCTCTATTTTATCAGCCTTCTGATGGCATTTTAGCCAAAGCATTTTTTAACAAAAACATAATTAATATGCACAAATAAGGATTAGTTGTATTAACTATACATGTGAATAGCACCCCAACAGTTTTCCTGTGTGACAGTGGATCATGCAGAACAACTGTTAAACAACAAATTCCAGGTGCTGGCCAAGGACCTGAGACTGTCATAGTCCGATCAGCTCAAGGTCATTTAAAGGCTGTGCAGGAGATCCAGCTTGTGTGGTTGAGAGACCCTGAAGGACTCTCCTGCTCGGGCTGTCTGTACTGACTTTTACCTGAATGTCCAGTTAACCTCTTAGGCAGGGATGCTCTATGCTTTGCTTAGACAGAGGCTGGGCATCCCATCCCTGACTGTACAGCAGTCCATGGACCCGAATGACCTACACATTACCATGTGTAGGTCAGCGTCGAGCGGACAGCGTCGAAACAGATTGAGTTAGAGAGTCCAGAGGAGTGGAGGGAGGCCGGGAGCTGCCAAACGGCTGAAGGACCGGACGTGGGTGCCGCCACAAATCGGGAAGCTGAAGAAGGTCCAAAGCCCGCATCGATACGATGAGAGGAGCGGGCGCAGCGGAGACCGTTGCTGGGACAGATCTGGAGCCCTCTCCGCTGGCGGGGGGAGCGGAGGACTTGCATGTCTTGCGGCCAGGGATCGGAGCAGATTGAAGAGCGGAGGGCGAGGGAGATGGAGATGAACCACGAGGAGGCCAGAGGGAGGCCAGCCGAGACAGCCGAGCAGAGTCCAGGCCGGAGCCCGGCAGCACGCCCTCGGTGCGCAACGCGGAAGAAGGAGATCACGAGAGCAGCCAAGCGGGAGCCTCTGTGAGCAGGGGAGGGAGTGAATTGTCGTCTGGGTCGAAGTCCGACATTGCGAAAAGAAAACTTAATTCAACAGCAGCCTCTGGGCGCGTCCCTCCCTCCCCTCTTCCTTCAGCCGTGCGGCTGGCAGGTGTTTTTTCATCTAAATAATCTTAATCTTGCAGCTATATTTGCTGTGGGATCGTAAGTGGGAATAAAGTAGTTTTAATATGTTTTAAGTGAGAAAGGCCACCTGAAAACTTTATAATTGCAATCAGTTCATCCAGATTATCTATTTCTGTCGAGAGGCCAGATCCCCACATACCAGCGGTGCAACGTGCACCTACCAGCAGAAATCCTTTTCGCTTCTACCGCGCTGCTGGCAGGTGTTTTTCATCTAAATAATTGAAACTGCGGGCACCAGGATACCGTAATAAAAGCGAACATATTCTGTGGGCAGGTTTCAGGATTTTAAGTTAATTTAGGGAGTGACCACAGCGCTGTGTCATCTGCGATGTGTATGTGTCTGTCTCACTGCCAGCTGCCAGGTTTGATTAATACTTTGTAATAAATACATGAATAAAGCACAGTCATACTCAGTTTTGCCCCCTGCTGTATTTTTTAAATATGCAGTAGAGGTATTTAAAGGTAGTAGAGGACATGTACCTGTATATAAAAACACGCCTCTATAGTCCGGTGCCTTTATGTGTGTGTTAAATACAGAAATGGGACACATAACTGAGAGTGCGCCTTTTTAGTACGGTGCGCCTTATGGTCGTGGAAAATACGGTAGGTCTATAATTGAACAAGTCATCTAGGTCAAGAGATGGTTTCTTAAGCAGAGGTTTAATTACAGCAACCTTAAAAGCTTTAGGTACATAGCCCGGTAACAGAGATAGATTAATCACATCTAAAATAGAGGAGGAGATCAAAGGAAATACCTCCTTAAATAACCTGGTGGGAACTGGATCTAACATACAAGTTGAAGGCTTAGATGAAGACAATAATTTTGCTAATTCAGAAAGTTCAATTGGATCAAAGCAAGTCTAAACCCGGTTTAGATTCCATGACTACCTCAGGTACAATCGCGGATAGAGGAGTGCTTATGATCTTATTTTTAATAAGATCAATCTTATTTATAAAGAATCCCATAAAATCATTGCTGCTAAGAGCAGGTGGAATGGACGGTTCAACATGCCAGCTGTCATGGTTTTATATAAAGCTCGGACCCACAGGCAGAGAAACCAATTCAGAGAGACCAGGGGAAAAGGTTTAACAGCTTTTATTGAAGAGATAAAGCATGGTGCAGTGTTGCTCTGAACTCAGCTCAGCCGGAACTGGAAGGTGAGAGGAAGACACAGCGATTAGTTCAGGCTCAGTGGGAAATTTCATTTGTGGATTTGGAGAAGAGGATCTGGTTGTTGACTCACATTTCCAGAGAAGTTGTAGAATCTTGACTCCAATCTCTGTGCTGAGAAGCAAAGACAAAAAACAAAGTTTAAACTCAGGTTGACAAGAACTCAGTCTTACTCAGCAAAAACTCAGCTTGGCTAGAGTACCCAAAACTGTGAGGAGGCGGACCAGAACCAGGCGCCTCCTGTTGGAGGAAGGGAGACAAACACAAAAAAACAGACACACAGACTGGAGCCCTGACACACTCAATCGGCATGCTGGCCAAGTCCTTGCCTCTGATTCCATTTGCAGATGCAGACTGCCACCTAGTGTGGCCGTAAGGTATTACATCAAGTTGCACACACACACATACACACACATATTCATTCTGCCATCATAGTGATAGTGACCATATGTTGACTCCAATTGACTTTCATTGATTTTTAGTAATTTTCAACCCTTTCTATGCCATAACCCTAAAACTAACCATTACCAATGCATACATCACGTTAACCCTAACCAACTGACACCTTAGCCCTAAACCTAACCATTAGCAAAATAGCATGTGAGGACCGGCAAAATGTCCTCATTTTGCAACAATTGGGCCTCAATTTGATGGTGAAATTGTGAAAATCGTCCTCACTCTTAGGGCTAGACAGGTACACACACACAAACACACACACACACACAGATGCGTCCTCCTGTATGTGAGGATCATGTGTTGACTTCCATTGATTTTCCATTTTCAACCCTTTCTATGCCATAACCCTAAAACTAAATGTAACCATTACTAATTCATACCTCACCCTAACCCTAACTGACTGACACCTTAGCCCTAAGCCTAACCATTGGCAAAATAGCATGTGAGGACCAGCAAAATGTCCTCACTTTGCAACAACTGGTCCTCACTCTGAGGAATTCTCTCCAAACCCACGGTTTGAGCCTTGATGTTGGGAGCTGGAGAAGTACCACCTTTCTCCAGCAGAGTCCGCCGTGGATCCTCCTGAGCCAAGCCTTCGACGCACCTGTGGCTCGTTTCATCATCAGAGGATCCACAGTATAAAAGCTGTCTTCAGACCTTGCCCCGACGCCGCAGTGTTGAACCTAGTTGGTTAGCACCTGAGCCAAAGAACCTTCTGAGAAATCTGTTATTGCTCTTTGAGTCCTGCTAGGATTCTAATCCTTTGTGTCTCTGTTTCCAGGAAACCAGTTTTTCTCTGTAAGCTCTGGATGAGCTAAGACTGCTGAGCCTGCCCTCTGAGCCAAACCCGAAGACTCTTCTCTGGATTTCCCTTGCAGCTCTGGATTAAGAGCTGGAAACCAAAAGCCAAGGTCTTCACCCTCATCAGAAGTAAGACGCTGAAGCAGTAATTGGACTCTGCTGAAGCAAACCTTCTCTGGACCCAACAGCTCCTCTCTCAGAGTTCAAACCGGAACCCTCAAGGTATTAACCTGAACATCACAAACCCAAGCCCAATTGCTCTCAAAGCTAACTGCTCTGTTATCTACACAGACTCCAGTGAACCAGTCCCCAGGCCTGAACCAGTTCCAGTCATTATTCCATGTGCTTGTGAACAATAAACACTGTTAAACTTTTACTATTGTTTCCGTCTCCGTGGTGTTCTGCATAACTGGGTCTCATCAGTGAACCCATCATGACACTTGATTCTGATGCTATTTAAACACTTGACAAGCATTGTGGAAACACCCAGTTTATTCGAGTTTTCCCAGCAGCTCAAAACAAGGTATGACGTAATGAACCCTTGTCACGTGAAGGGGGTAAGATTGGAACATTTCCAGAAAAACCTCTGCCTCAAAAAGATTAAAGCCGTTTCTAGCTGACCGGAACGAGCCTAACATCACTACTGTCATCTCATCAAGTGAGTCCAGTCCTAACATGATGACTTGATGAGATGAATGGAGTCTGCAGTCACACAATTTCTCAGAAACCTCCAATACAACATATTTTTTTTAGCAATTGTAACGTCAGCAAAATGTGATTAGGATCAATCAGGGAGTATGAAGTCATTTGAAAGCCACTGTTACTTCTTGGAGCATTTTAAATGGTGTGTTTGTGTAGATGTGCCTTTAAAGTAAAAAAAAAATATGTGAAGACATAGCAATATTTAATTACATTTTAAGATTTTCCTAAATGTTGTGTATTATAGCAACAAATAATTATTTTAAAAACGAGAGGTTAAAACATTTAAGCAAACATAGTGTCCAACCAACAGATCTCTGCTTTGTTCTGGAATGATTGGTGAGATGCAATGTCACGGAAATGCTTGCATGTGAGGGATGCTTTCCAAATGCTGTGACTCCTTCACCAAACACAACATGTAGCATTTTGGATACCTTAGATTCTGATCAAATCTGATGAAAGATATATTTTTTTATGTTTTTAATGTTTGGGAATTAATTCTTGTAAATCTTAAAATAAGAAGAAGGAGAGAGGAACTGAGAAGGAGGAGACGTTTTAGGAGATTGGCTCTTCTTTTCTTGGCCAGACATCGGGCAGTAAGTGTGTTAACCATCTGCTGGCCAAAGTTAAAACTTTTTTAAACTTATTTGATATTACCTAAATTATTTGACCTAAATCAAAAATATCACACAACTCCATCCAAGTTTTTCGAGCTTCCTTTACCAATAATTTATTACCTCTTTTATTTCATGTTGGTAAAGCTTTAAAGAATCTTTTCCATAAACCTTTTTGAATCACTGGCTTAAAGACTGAGAGAATACAATAAAACAATTTAACAAAAATGTATTGAACATACAAAAAAAAACAGTAAATATTAACAAAAACACTTACACAGACTTGACACTTTTTTTTTTTTTTAGGATGAACCACATCTTCTTTCTCCTATCGTGTTGTTTCCAGATCCTTTGATATTCCTCCATCCACCATCTGCTACATTGTCCACAGGGTGGCAGAGGGAATTCTAGGCCTGAAAAACAGTGTGATCCTCTTCCCCCATGGAAACCAGCTGGCTGAGGTAGCAGCTGGCTTCCAGCAACTTTCTGGATCCACTGCCTGCAAAAATGTGGTGGGCAGCATTGATGGCATCCAGATCAAGCCGCCTAAAGAAAACCCAGAATGTTATTTTAAGAACAAGATGAAGAATTTTTTTATTTTGCTGTGACTTCTGCCTCAGTCAGGGGGACATTATGGAGGTGCTGGAGGAGGAACCAGAGGCAGCTGAGGAAACCTTCCAAGGAGACGACCAGGAGCAGCAGAGTGGAGAGCCCCTGAGAGCAGGACTGGAGGCTGCAGTGTCAGCTCCAAGGATCAGAGCCCAGGCTCTGCAGGAGCAGGATTACATTTAGAAAGCTTTAAAACATTTCAATCTCAATAAATAAATTGCATTTTGTTCATGTAAATATTTCTTAAGTGATTGAAAATATTGAAATTATGTAATTATTTCCTGTTTTTGTTCAATTATTAAATGTGTTTGAAGTTGTTGTCACATGTATATAGTTATATATTTAATGTTTAATGTCTGTTTAATGAAATATTTCTTAACATGACAGTTCAACTGGTTTTGATGAATGTTTAATGAATCTCTCCATCTTCTCCACAATCATTTTCATTCTCCTCCTCTTTCCTGGCCATCTCCAAAGTCTGGAAACGTTTCATGCTGCAGACCATTTGCAGCTCCTCCTCAGTCCTGAAGTTAGATTAATATTAGAATATCTGAAGCAGCTCCTGATGCTCCCCACAGGCAGGGGAACAGTTCCACTGTCAGTGGGGAGCATCCTGAGCTGCTTTAAATATTCAATAAATGACTAAACTAAAGATGGTCACAAACCTTGAAGGTCTTTTTGAAATCTTCCCACTGTTTAGCTGCCCATGCTGGGCTGACCAACCTGGCAGCACTGCCTCCTTTAAGACTGTTCTACTAAAACACATCAAAAGAAGGAACAGCTGTTAGTATTCTAATGAAATATTATATATTAAACCACAGAATGATTAATAAAAAAATGAAACTAATGTCTTTTTGGGGTTGGGGCTTAGTTGGGTCTATTTTACTCTCCTGCTTCTTCTTGTGCTTTGTGGCGGTTGGCAAACAACTTTCAGTTCATCGCAGCCACCAACTGAAATGCAGTGTGGATCAGGATTGAACTAATACAATGTCCTATGCTTTTATTACACATTGGAAAAGATAAAATATGCATTTAGGAAGAATAAAGATGAGCAGAAATGTGATAAAATGTTAAGAAGTGTGTGCTCTGGTCTTACCCTGGTCGATATTGTGTTGTGGTAACTGGCTCATCTGACTGTGGACCACGCCTGCGTAATAATAAAGAATAACCCTCTGATTTAGAGTCCATGTCTAAAAGGTCTTTTATGTTTAACTTTAATTTATTGGTTTGTAATCTATTTACCAATCCACTGTTTGTTCTTGAAAATCAAAAACACATTTCCCTGTAGCGTGTTTCCCTATTTTCAATGATGTTCTATTTAAACCTGCATGGCCAAAGCATAACATTGATATCACCATTTCCTCCTTTCCTTCCTGTTTTCCTCATCATAATGCCAACTTTACTATGAATACTATTCCACCATGATGCAAGCTTTCTTCCCTCCCAATTAGTTCCGAACATCTAGCTTTTAATTCCATTGATAATATTTCAATTCCTTTACTTCATGTTTCCAATATGATGGTCAACCCCACTCCAGCTTTTAGTAGCTGGTTTTGCACATTACTCTGTAGGAAGTAATATGCCTGATAACCACGCTCCTACTGGTCATCAACAGCTTGAAGCTGTAGAGGTGTGGTCAGCAGCACCAAATTCCTGGGGAACACAAAGGATCCGGGTAGATTTCCAAAAACACATCTGATCTTAACCCATGATCATTTTTTCAACATTATTTTCGTCGTATGCCACGACATCGCAGAAAATATCTGGAAAATCAAACTTACCCAACGCATCTAGGTGGCAAGGGCTTCGAACCCATCAGATGGAGTTAAATCACAAAGAATTCAATGTTGAATTGGGACGCAGCTAAACGCCAGCGCATGGGTAGCAGCCAAACGCGTTGCAATTTCACATGAACTTGACAGAATCCAAAAACCCGAAACCCAGCAAGCAGGTACTGAGGAAGGCCTTCGTCACGATTCCAGATATGCTGGTTGTGTATTTAAATTGTTTTTTTTTTTTTTTTAGTTCCTCTTTGTGGTCAAAATCTGGTCAAAACCCATCAATGAGATCGCACCAAACAGGAAGTTAAAATGCACAAAGGATCCGTAGATTTCCAAATAAAACACATCGATCTTAACCCACTTGATCCTTTTTAACTAGTTTAATTAGTTTCTCCCGCATGCCACGACGTACGCATTGATCACCGGAAAATCAACCTCACCTCAGGCGAGGGTTTGATCCGTCAGATGGAGTTAAATCACAAAAGAATTCAATGTTAAGTGGGGCGGTTAAATGCTAGCAGGCAATGGTAGCAGCAAAAAGCGTTGCAATTTCACATAATCCTGACGAGATCCAACCGTGGCAAAAACTAGCAAAGCTGATTGATTATGTATGTTCACTAAGTAAATATTATGTAAATTAACCCTACACTTCTCGCTATAAAAATGTAATCAAAACCCATTTAAATGCAGAAACTGATTGAAATAGAGTATTGATTTTGCCACTAAAAAGTTAGAGAAATATAGAAGCCATGTTTATACCAAAACGTTACGGTTTCATTATCTTGAAAAATCTTTGCAAAACGAACAAACAAGCAAGTGAATATGTACATTCCCTGAGTAAATATTCTCACAACAGAAACTATACATTTCTCACTAGAAATGTAATCAAAACTTTCATTTTAATGCAAAAACAAACTCAAGGTTATTAGTCTTTCCACAAAAATGGCGAATGTGGGCCATATATATATTATTATATTTTTATTTTTTCTTCTCCCAGCTGGAATCTTGAAAGTCACGTAACTAGGGGCGTAAAACAATAGAAAGTGTATAGGCAGAAGAAATGTAACAGTACCAAAAAAATGGCCATTAATATATACCTCCTCACGTTTTTGCAGTGTGGACCAGCATTAGTGGGGTACATTTTTCCCAGGGGACTGGGTTGTCACCAGACAGAAAAAAATAACAAAAGCTATCCTATCCTTACATAAAAAGAAAATTAGAAGCATGAAATCTAAAAATAACTGGCACTGAAAAGAAATCACTTGAGCTTACTTAGATTGCGGGAAAATCTCGAAGGCAGAAGGGCAGATTTAGCCAGCAGCGGGCTGTGTTCTGACCGAAGGAGGATTATTATCTTGACTTGGAGGTGACGTCACTGCCGGTGACCTAGGAAACGGAAGTGGATTCGGGGCAGGACGAGCCGCTGACGTGGCGTTAGCATTATAGAAGTGGCTAGCGAATGTTTGATTTAGCAGTAACTCACGGAGGGTTTGTGTATGATCATGGATCTGAGCGTCCCGTTTCTCAATCCAACGACGGAGGTGATCTGCTGGGCTTTGTGTCTGGCCGCAGTGTTCTGTCATGATGGGTTCTGGAGTTAAGCCCAAAATGCAGAACACACACACGGGAAACTGGGTAAAAGTCCAAACGAGTTTATTAAAGCACAAACATGAAAGTGATACGGGAACTGGTTCAGACAGGGGAGCAGGTTCACTGGAGATAAGACTGGTAAGGGACGTTGTAGGTTAGCAGAGTTCATGAATAGGCTAAGCATCTAGCTTCATGCTTAGCATGGCTGGCCTTGATCTGAGCTTCCAGCTCACTGCAGAGAACAACAGGGGATAAACACAAAGGATTCTTCTGGCTGAGCTTCCA
>JAGKQL010000074.1:267320-304918 GCA_018398635.1 Cyprinodon brontotheroides
ACAAACCATTAATGATACAGCCATGATCTTTTCTGGCAATCACCTAGAGCTGAGATAAGACATATAAGAGGAGATTATGTTTCCTGCACATTTTTGGATCTGGTCAGGGGTCCAGATATGACAACTATTGACTGGTTCTGGGGATGTTGGAACAGATTTTCTTTTTGTTTTATTTCTTCGGTTGTTTTTGTTTGTTTGTTTTTTTTTCTCTCATCGGAGCACTGCTGTTTTGGAGAATATTTTAAATGGACTATAGCTGGACAATTTGCATAGAGGGGATGCAGTCGAATTCAACACCTTCAGGAACTGTGTACTGCTGAGTTTTGGGAACGCAACAGCAAGTCAGAGTACTATCCTGTGCTCTGAGCAGATGGACAATTTAATATGACATTTCCTCTTGAAGGGAGGAACACCTTTGACGCACTGTTTCCTTCTAACTCTATGTGATACTGCTGATGACACAGGTAAAGACTTATCCTTCAGGGGGTGTGGGGACACATGGCCCCAGGACTCCTATGCTTCAAAGCTGCTGTGGTAACAAAGGGAAACCTGATGGACTTGTCCGAACATCGAACTTTTTTGAATGTTAAGAGGATCACTGCTCAAAGATACACTTTCTCTTCCAAACCAGTGCGGGATGGCTCCTGACCAGTTTCCCACATATAGATCCACTCACATAGACACACACACACATACTGTCACGTAACAACACGCCCACACACTGTTAATGACTCGAAGAACACACAAGGGTCCACATGGGAATGATGTTTTCTTTCATGCACTAACATTCACGGATACAAGGTCTGATGGGGGAGTTTTTAAAGAGGGGTAATCTGCGCCAAGCTGGGTTTTTCTTAGAGATTAAAGAACTTTTCATCATTTTCAATGGGGAGGGGATAAAAGTAAACTAAAATGCAGTTATACGTTTAGACAAAACTAAAACTTAATCTGCTATGATGTAGAAATGGTTTTAAAATTCATTTATTTAATCCATGAATTGAGTGTTACAATGTGTAAAAAAGGGTTGAATGTTTTCTAAGTATTTACAGGTTCCTTGAATGAGCTAACCCCTTGAACCCTACGGACCCACCGGCGGGTCCAGCTGCTACATGACCTCGTAATTTTAACAAACCCCCAGTATTGATGTAAAAAACACATTTGGCACAGTTTGGTGACATTTTATGGATAAATGTGCCAAAATGGCCTCTCCGCCTAAGAAATTTCTTACTAATACCATTCTAAAAATAAATATCCATTCCATCTGATTGAGTCCAAATTTGGTATATTTTACACAACATTTAGATTTGAAAGTCTGAAAAACTACTTTTTGTGCTATAAATAATATTTTGGTAGTGTTTTGCAATGTTTATTTCAAAAGAAAATTCTTGGCGAGGTTCAAAAAATGCAAAATATTTTGTATTTTGTCCCTAATAGTTCAGGCAGGGTCAAAGCTACAATGGGTGCTGACACCAGAAAACCATTCTATGACATCTTACTGTTATGGTTCCTATTTGTTGTTACTCCTGAGTTTTCTGTTATCAGTTGTTTTGTTTTTATTTTCCATTTTCTTCAAGCATTCTTTAGTTACTCTCTGTTGCCCCCTTGTGATTGCTTTTCCTTGGATTCCCTCTTGCCAGTTCCACCCACACCTGCTCCCCATCAGTTAGTTCGTTAGTCCATCCTTTGTTTGGTTGTCCTTAAGTACTCTCACCCCTGCAGTCACTCAGGCTGGCTCCTCTTCTTGTTGCTGTGCTGCTCACTCTGCTCGCTCCTCCCAGCCCTCACACTGACCGCCTTTACCCCTGATGCGTTCCATGATTTTTTGGTTTGTTTTATATTTTGAAGTTGGATTTCTGCCTCTGCTGCTTTTTGGTCTTCAATTAAACCTTTCAGAACACATCCCTGCTTCACTTGTGTCTCTGCATCTGGGTCCTCAAAGCAACCTCACCAGCCATTGTTGACACTTTCTTACCTTTACAGACGCACCAAAAGTTTCTTCTTAAATCTAATAGCTTTCAGTGCTATAAGTTATTTACTTTTGTGTGTTTTTGTCAGGCAGAAAATTTTTTATACCCCCTTAGGGTGAAAGAGGCTAATATTAGTTGCAGTGATTTTGAGCTTATATGAACAAAAAATAATGAGCAGAAACATCCATAGGATGTTCAGGCTGAGTACATACTGTTATAAATTACTTTCAACTGCCAGGCATTGAAAAGTAGGTTAAATTTAATGTTTTTGGGGATTTTTATTTTTTGTTTTTTGTTTTTTTGAATAGACACTGAAATAATCTGCTGAAAAAAACGTCCATGGAAAATTAATTTAAATGTAGTGAATTTAATGGAATTTAAAGGGATAAAGGGAAGGTAATTGTGGATAAGAATATCTGGTTGTGACTGTGACTTAGATTTTGAGTGAATAAAGAATTGCTCATTGAAGACATTGTTTATCGTGATAAGAACACTGACTGCACTCTCTGTGTGTCGAAGGATCCCGGAGGAAAGGATTGATGAACTGTGATGAGAACAGTCCATGAGAAACTACCAGGTGGATTCAGCATCTATCTGCCATTGGACTGCATGGAGAACAAAGGAGCTGTGGAGGAGGCCATACGAGACTCTGATTGATCAATTAGATTGATGAGTGATAGAGACACTGAAAGAATTCATCATCATCAGTGATGTTCATCATTTGTTTTTAACTCGGACCAGGATAATTCTTGATTTAACCTAATTGTGATGTATATGTTTTGATTTATTTTGATTCTGTTTTGATGAAAATCATTGAAACATTTTGCTCCAGACCCACCAAGATCGCGTTTTATGCCACTTTTTCTTTGATGTTGAAAGACTCAGAACCTGATTGCTTAAAGGTTCTTTAAGAAGTTGTAATGATAATTATCAGACCCCAAAACCGGGTTTCTTTGCTCAGATTGGCCTATAGTGGGATTTCCCCTGGCTCCTCGTTTTACTACCTTAGAGAGTGGCAGGGGTTTTCCTCGTGAGAACTGCCCACCTGGTGTCCTGTGACGCCCCTACTGTGACTGAATGATTGGTAAAGTTGGATGGATGGTTTATCCCATGAGGAGCGTCACGCTTAGGAGGCCTCCTCCAGGTGGGAGGAGAGATAATGTTTCCATTAGATTTATAGGCTTAGGGCTATCTAGTCTAAGGTAACTTAAATAATGCGCATAGGGAAACAAACAGCTTTCCTTTAATTAGATGAAACCCAAATTCTGACATTTTATCTCCATACTTTCTCCCCAACTTTGAAAACCACTTTGCTATCAGACTTATTTTTGCTTCTGGTTTTTTCATGTCCCTCATCAAGATTTTTTCTGACTTTCTCAAAGAGTAGTGTCTGCTCCTCAATTCCCTGCGCTAAGTCCTCTGACGCCACTGCATCCTCGATGCTGCTGTCAATCTTGATAAAGTAACAGAAAGTTTAGATTAAGAAAGTGTGATTTTAATGTGTTACAATTGTCTGTTAATATTACATTTAGAAAGTTGAAGGAGCCAGCCTTCTCTTTCAGAACATTTCACACTGTTATGATACATATTAAAGGAAGTCCATAAAAAAATGTAACATCAATTTTATGATACATATTTTAACAGAGACATCAGTACACCTTTGGTTTTCTCTATGTAGCTAACTGTCTGACATGCACTTTGCATCATCTTGTTTCTTAAAAGTGTGATATGAACAAACTTGCTATCCGTGTGAATAAAAAACACTAAACACATAATCACTAAACATAATATCAATACCTCAACCTCCTGGGGAATTTCAGAGGGATATCGAGCCTCTCTCCCAAACATAATGTAGTAAGGGGAGTACTTTGTGGTCATCTGTTTTTTTGTCCGCAGACCAAACATGACTGGTTCCAGAAAGTCATCCCATTTTTCTGGATGACCTCCAGTAACTTTACTCAAGGCTCTAGGATTGAGGAGATTTTAATGATTTAGTATCAGAATCAGTTTCTCATATTCTAGAGCTTTTCACAAGTCAATCTGCACAAAATTGTAGTAGATAATTATTTGATGGTTTGGGAGCAGAAATGATAACAAATGACTCACCTCTGAATTGTCCCATTCATCCTTTCAACCAGCCCATTAGTTTGAGGGTGGTAAGGAGAGCAGAGGCTCCTTTCAATCCCCAGGATGTCACACACGTTTTTGTTAATCTGGAGTGTTAAAGGAGTTTTTTAATACAATGTAACCACGTGGTATACAGTCCAAAATACATTGAAGGTGTCGATTTAAAAGTGTATAGATAGATAGATCTATATATATATCTATAGATAGATCTATATAAGAACAGCAAGAGTTCTTATGAAAATCAACAAGAGGGATCATATTTCTCCAACTTTAGCTTCCCTTCATTGGCTTCCTGTTAAATCAAGAATAGAATTTAAAATTCTTCTTGTAACGTATAAAGCCCTTAATAATCAAGCTCCATCATATATCAGAGCTCTGATTACCCCGTATGTTCCTAACAGAGCACTTCGCTCTCAGACTGCAGGTCTGCTGGTGGTTCCTAGAGTCTCTAAAAGTAGAATGGGAGGCAGATCCTTTAGCTATCAGGCTCCTCTCCTGTGGAACCAACTCCCAGTTTTGGTCCGTGAGGCAGACACACTGTCTACTTTTAAGACTAATCTTAAAACTTTCCTTTTTGACAAAGCTTATAGTTAGAGTGGCTTATGTTACTCTGAGCTCCTTTTATAGTTATGCTGCTATAGGCTACTGGAGGACATCAGGGTCTAATTTTCTAAGTTTCTTACTCTACTGAGTTCTATTCTTTAATTTTTGTCTCGCTTGTCGTATTTTCTGTTTTTAACTTCTTTTGTTCTCTCTTTTCTTCATAGTAGGTACACCTGGTCTGGCGTTCTGATTAGCTGTGACATCATCCATGGAGGACAGATCACCCACTATAACCATCTAATGTAGAACAGATTACTGGATCAATGTGAGCTTCTGTGATTGTTTGTCTCTCTTGTTGTGTCTCTGCTCTGTCATCTGTAAACCCCAGTCGGTCGAGGCAGATGACCGTTCATACTGAGCCTGGTTCTGCTGGAGGTTTTTCCTTCTCGTTAATGGGGAGTTTTTCTTTCCACTGTCGCTTCATGCTTGCTCAGTATGAAGGATTGCTGCAAAGCCATGGACAATGCAGACGACTCTCCCTGTGGCTCTACGCTTCTTCAGGAGTGATGCTGCTTGTCAGGACTTTGATGCAATCAACTGGTTCCCTTATATAGGAAATTATTTGACCAATCTGTATGATCTGACCCAATTTGTATAATCTGATTGATTTTGATTTTGTAAAGTGCCTTGAGATGACATGTTTCATGAATTGGCGCTATATAAATTGAATTGAATTGAATTGAATAGATAGAGGAAGATAGATAGATAGATAGATAGATAGATAGATAGATAGATAGATAGATAGATAGATAGATAGATAGATAGATAGATAGATAGATAGATAGATAGATAGATAGATAGATAGATAGATAGATAGATAGATAGATAGATTGATTTCCTTAATAGGACAAAGGTACTTACAGAATTCACAAATTCGCTCCCCTGGTCAGTAAGGATCCTCTTGGGGGCTCCAAAACGATAAAAAAATTTGAGGATACACTCAGTGACCTCCTTGGCAGACTTGGTTTTTAACGGATAAGCCTCCGACCACTTAGTGAAGTAGTCCACCATAACACAGATATACTGGTTCCCTTTTGTTGTGGTTGTCAGTTTACCAATTAAGTCCATCCCGACCAGTTCAAGTGGCTGAGAAACCTGAAACAAGACAATATATTTTCAATATAAAAACACAAACCATCTCTTCCACACAGAGCTTCATTTGGGAAACTTTCAAAAGAGTTTATCTTTTAAATAAAATTAAGTCTCTTAAACTGTCCTTTATGTCTTTTTGGCATTAAGTTTGTACTCCTTCATGAAAACGGGCAATATTAATGGACAAACCTTTATTGGCGTAAACTCCGATGGTTTCTTGAGACATGGAGTGCTGGCTTGACAGTCTAAGCACTGGGAGACCTAAAGTACAGAATGTTATGTAATGAAGAACAAAACTCAAAGGTAAAAACAAGTGATGTATAATAAATGAAGAAATAACTGGAATCAAATGTCGAAGATTTATCAAATTTACTGAAAGTTCTATTTTGTGTATATAATGCTTACTGTAATGCTACAGCTCGCTGTGTTTGTTTTGGTTATGTGTTCTGTGTTACTCACTGCTCTGTTTTCCTTATTAGCTCCATGTAGCAATACCTGTTACCCCTAAATAGTGGTAGGGACTCTGGGGTGCTTCTCGGACTGCCTATTCACTGCTACACAGCTCACAAGCTAGTATGTGCAAAGCCTGTTGTTTGTACTTCCTCACATAAGCACCAAGCAAGTGCAACTCGTGGACCCATTGATTGTATGCAGCATCATCTACCGGGCGGATACTGACAATGTTAGTGGCTTTTATTCTGTGTTCACCACTTTCCACTGAGATGTCTGAAGCAGCTAACCTTATTCTCTCTTACAGGGGTTCCTGAGTGCGCTCCAGACAGTTTCCAGCCTGTCAACGCTTTTTGCTTAAAAAAAACTTTTAAGCCTATTTTGGTGTCATAGCTAAATTACCAGGTCCTCTACTTGTCTTGTTACAGCATACATACCCATTTGTTGATGTCGACTGACATGCCAGGCCAGTAGTATCTTTGAGAAATTGCTTCTCTTGTTTTAGTTTGGCCACAATGGGCCCCAGTAGAGCTGCAGTGAAAATCTTTGAAAATTTTGTCTGCATTTTCAGCACCGCAGACCACTTCTGTTTTGAGGCTTCTGTCGGTTCCTTTGTGACGCCAATAAAACAACTCTTCCCCTAAAAAAAGCAAATCATTAAAAATTAAATTAAGTTTAAGCAGAGTTTAAAAAAACTGTGCACATTTGAAGCTTTCAGAACATGTTGAGTATCTGCTGGTCAGAAGAAATAAAGGAACACTTTGAAAACAGAGGATTTATCTGGACAAATACTCCAGCTTGACATCCATGCTTATGTTAGAAACAGTGTTCTGTTTTATTTTATGAAAATTATCATCCCACTGAGGACTAAATATGATCAAGCGGCCCAATTTGCTGACATGTCATTTTAGCAATTAAAAAAGGATGGTACTTAGTAGTTTGTTTGTCTGCTACAGCAGAGTATCCATGCCTGACAGCCTTGGAAAATCCTTGTGAAAAGATGGCACATGGTTTCCAGGGGTATCTGCTCCCAGATGATGACCTGGTCATCACTAAGCTCCTGGGCAATGTGAGGTACAACATTTGGGTGTCCTATAGGCCTAAAAAGGATGTGTGGGAGATTGTTTGCTGCATTTATTTGGGGAAATGTGGAGGCCATGCAGTGGTGTCACTTCCTCCTCCGGGAGTCACATGGAGACTCTTGCCATGTGATATAGTATATAATGGAGCAGGAGGAATTCAGGCCTTACTGCAGTAGCAAAGGGCCTAACAAAAGGTCAGAGGATTTCATCCTGACCTCTAATGACAGACAATATGCAAATGTTTATCTTGGATACATCTGAACATCTCTCCATGGAAATACCTCCCCAGACAGACATTGACCCAATAAGTCAATCATCATGAACATTGTAGCAGCAATGTCACATTCCATGCAAGTTCCACAGACCCTTTCATTTTTTTCACATGAGCTTACAATAAACCTGCTCTCAATCATGATAAGAGCAGGGGAGCATTCTCAAACTTCCTATTTTGGTGTTCACTCACAAATATTAGGAGGGATTCACTGTATCACTTGGGGAGCACAGGGCCAATAAAAGGATGCCAGATCCTCAGATCACGCTATGAATTCTGTTTATAAAGGTTTGATTAGACATTCACGCCAGTGGCCGACTGGAGGTGAATTTGAAGGGCTGTAGTACAACTTATCCTGCTTCTTCCACTGTATTCTGGTAATGGCATATATTGAGGTATCATCCTGGTTAAAATGGACTACCTCGGAGACCTCTGACCCAGGCAAGTTATCAAAAAGTTCCATTGTACAGTTTTTCTGTGCAGTTTTTAAAGTATGTAATTTGCACATACTTTTACAGTGTTCTTCTTTATGTCAAGCAACTGTCAGGCCTACAAATTAATAAGAGTTTCATAATTGACAGACAAATCCACTGTCGCTTCATGCTTGCTCAGTATGAGGGATTGTTGCAAAGCCATGGACAATGCAGTCGACTCTCCCTGTGGCTCTGCGCTTCTTCAGGAGTGATGCTGCTTGTCGGGACTTTGATGCAATCAACTGGTTCCCTTATATAAGAAATTTTTTGACCAATCTGTATGATCTGACCTAATCTGTATAATCTGATTGATTTTGATTTGGTAAAGTGCCTTGAGATGACATGTTTCATGAATTGGCGCTATATAAATAAAATTGAATTGAATTGAATTGAATTGAAATCCATGCATCATGTTTAATATGAATGTAGACACAAAAGCATATAAACTTCTGTAGATATAGTGACCAAAAACCTAATTTAATTATAGAGTCCTGCCTTATGTAAACTTTGGAAAGTTGTGATATGAAATCCTGACACTCCTCACAATGCAGAAAAATAAGTAAAATAATGTAAACGTTCTTTTTATGACTGAAATGTATAGTTTCTTTTTTAAAATAAACTGCTCTCAAAAGACCAAAAGTAATTACTCTTTTTTCAGCATCAACGCTGTTATATTACGAAAAGATGTCTCTACCTTCAATGCTGTAAATTGCAGCTTTTCGTCGCAAAAGAAATTTTTCTCTCTTGTTTAAAAGAGCTGGGTAAACTCCATTGAGTTTATATGTCACAATTGTTGCATACTCTGCTGGATTCATTTTTGTCGATGTATAGATTTTTCAAGCCACTTCGAAAATGTGCACTGTCAGCTAGCGAAACATTCAGCTAATACGTCACCTAATTTGCATAATTAATAACTATGGCGAGAGACAAAGTCCTATAAGCGATCTTGGGATGGAGTATTTTAAGAATAGGTCAGAGCTATACTACAGTTTATGTGTATGTTTAATTGCACAATGTTTTTGCAAATTTGTAATGTGACGAGGATCATGTATTTCAGTGTCATGAGAACAATGTATGTTTTAAATCACCGACACACTGTTATTTTAGTCTTTTATTTTTGTGGGTGTAAATCACATTTGCAAAAGTTTTTTTCTTCTTATATTTCGTTAAGGAAAATAAAATATCTTTATTTCCACGCCTAATGTGTTGGTAATGAGGCGGAGCTGAATGCGCGCTCCCGACGCAGGGGATACAAATTCTGTCGGGGATAACTCGTTTGGCACGACACGGGCAGCCCTGTTCTTAATCAGAGGCTCTGCTCCAAAACCTGGGCTGCATCCTCCAGGACACGGTCTACTACCTGGGCTGGATCGCCGGAGATCCTTAAAAAAATAAGGAGGCCGAAAGAGTTCTGTCTGTAGAATTGAACAGGTCTACCCGCCGGTGAGGTTTACGCCCGTAGGCTGTGTTAACTTAGCAACTGTGAAATGGATGACACACACAAAGCAGGGAAAAAAGAATGAAAAGATAACGAGGTTTTCAAAACTGTTTGTTTTATTTATTTTATTTTTTACTAAAGGAATTAAAGTGAACAAAGACTACTACACTCACAAGAATCAGAGTGGAATAATAAAAGGTTCCAACCACCGGGAGCAGGAATAAATAAAATCAAATGTAATGATAGAAACCTTAGTCAGTTAAATAACCTGCTGCTGTCATTCTGCACATCTCTGATGTTGCTGCTATTTTTCAAATATCCATTACTCTAAAATGTCCATAGCTGCATATTGGTTATTTATTCTCCAGTTTTATATTGTTAAAACACTTTACAGAATTTAATTTTTATATTTTAAATCTTCCCTATTATGTTATCCTTATACATTTCTCTAAGGTCCTCATTTGTGTGACCATTTTCAATAATCTTTCTGCTGCTGTAAATTTGCCCATTATTGGGACAATAAAGGGATTTTCTATTCTATTCTATAAAGGGTTAGAAATATATAAGTAAATCTAAACAATGTATCTACAAAATATATCTGCAAAATCTCTAATATTCAACAACAAAATACTTAGTTAAGCATATTGTGCAAAACAACAATAAAAAATTAAAATCCTATCAGATTTATAGTCCCCACTCTGCAGATCTATTAGAATCTGTCCTTAAATTACAGCCAAACTCATTTACACAGTAACAGATAAAACCTTTAGATAAACCAAACATTACCGCCACATATCTGACTCAATAACCATTAAAACAACTATTTTCATTCATTTCAGACGGAACTATTCACAGAGTTGTATTATATTAAACTGAACTTCAAATTTTCACAATTGTTCTGCGCCAAGTAACATTTCCTCTGATCACGGAGCAAATCCCGATGATGAGACATTTGTTCTTTTCAATATCACCAGCCCCTCCAAGGTGTCCTGGTTTTCCCAAATGAAAATATGGTCACCCTATAATAAACTGTTGAAGAAGAGTGATCATAGCGCTCTGCATTAGCAGTGCTGTGTCTGTCTCCCCGCCCGCTCTTAGATCAGCTTCTCTGATTGTGTGATGTGGCGTGACGAGCAGCAAAAGTTAAATTTTTCCAACTCCAGCAGCTGCTGCTTCTGAAGCGCTGCACGCGCCTCAGAAGCTCCTGCTGCTCAACATGCACCTTAATTTGCATCAACAATTGACTTGCATGTAAACTAAGCTGCTTCTACTGCTTCAGCAGTGTGCCGTCTGAAGGTAGCATAATGCCCCATGTGGAACTAAGCTTAGATTGTTCAGTAACACAATGAATCACCTCAGACAATACATACATGGGATCAGATTTGGGTAGTAACAAGTTACTCTTACTCAGTTACATTTAGTTGAGTAATTTAAGGCATAGTGATACAGCATTGTACTATCTACTTTTACTTGAGTAAAATCATGATAAAGTAATGTACGGAAGCCAAAAGCAGTTGTACTCTACTTTTTTTTTTCTTTGTGTTCTCGAGATAATGACATAACTATCTCGTTATCACGGTTAAACCATTAATTGTTTTCTCACGAGAAAACAGTCAATGATTTCTTGAGATAACGAGATGATTAACCTGTATGATTAGTGAATGAGGCTGGCAAACGGCCCTGGATTCCCAGTTCATCCATGCCTGCGGTGTCCATAGTTGTACAGTCGTGGTACTGCCTGTTCACAAATAGTCAGTTTTTTTAGTTTATTTTTTCTTTTCAATCATTGTCAGGTCATGGTGGATGATTGGATTGGATTGCATGGAACACAGTAGAAACAAATCTGACTGTTTTTTTATGAAAACATTTAATCTGGACTCATTTTGGGGGTTAATGCATTTTATACCTGTTCAGAAAACACTGGTGCTAAGGCGCTGGAGGCATAGGTCCAATTGCTTATGAATCACAAGTTGAAGCAAATCATCAAACCAACAACGACGTGTTGTTACCTAAAAGTTAAGCACATGATTATTTACAGAATTACACACAGGCTGTCATGACTTATACTTATAAATCCTCTCCCGCTTTTGCCGTATTGAAGGATGTAATCAGTCATTATCACGAGAAAACAGCTTTCGTTATCTTTAGATAATGAAATGGGATAATAGATAATGGGACACGGCCGCTCTAGGCTTCTGTAGTAACGCTACACTTACTTGAGTAAAACTTCTTGCTATTCCATCCATTGTCAGTATCTTCATTTAACCCTCTCAGGCTCAAATTAAGTTGTAGTTGCAGGAAAAATCTGATATTTGGAGAAAACAATCATATGGGGTACTAATATAAAATTCTGAATTTTTTTTGAGAGAGACCTTCACATGCAATGAATTCTGGGACGTTGCAAATTTGCAGCAGTGGCCCGGAGTGATAAATTAACACTAAAGACTGAATCTGATATGAACGTTAACTTTATTTGAATGTCACAAACAAAAAATGAACAAAACAAAATAAAATAAAAAATAAAAATTCTCTTACAAAATTAGAAAAAACTTTTCCTCAACATTTTTCTCCACTGACATCTCAAAACCTCTGTTGCTCAAAATAAAGGCAAACTAGTAGATAGAGCATGTATCATTCATTGGTTCCCGTTTGGGCACACGTTGCGAATCCACAACATTGAAATCGAGATGCCTCTGGTGAAAAACTCAGAGGAGATAAAATCTACTAATTGGCATGTGTCATATCTATACACATTCATGATTCATCTTATGTAGTATTGATTTCAAAATAATGGAAATTGGTAATGATACTTGGATGAAATTGGTGCTTAGAAAGTCTTTTTCAGTGACACCAAGGACTCAGCCATGTTGAAAGTGAGTCAGCAGTGCCATATGGTGAGCTGGAGATAAACAGTTTGTTGCAAATGTACAACTAAGTCCTTCTGTTGTACTTCTGAGTAAGAAAAGCTCTTAAAAAATGGATGTGGAGTAATTAGCTAAGTAGCATTTAGCTGTTGCAAATCTGAAAACATCTGCCTGAAGAGGGTTAATGAATACAATCTTGTTTTAAAACAAATAAGGACCACTCGAGTGACACCCACTCCTATTTTCCATACTCAAAGCTTATAAATTAAACGTTATTTTTCCATCTGCTGAGTTTCTATCATTTTGAGCTTGAGGGAAAAAAACAGTAAACAGTATGCTAACCTGTTCTTAATACTGTAACTGTTGATTTTGAAAGGTTTATTACAGTTTTATCAATCAAAATGTATTTTGAAGTGTTCATCCCAGCTATAATGTTTTATTGTGTAATCACTGTGTGTCATATATTTATTTCTATATTTTAATCACCAGAATTTGCATATAATTATATATTTTAGATTAGCAAATTTTTATCCGTTTTTTTTTTTTAAATAAATCAGTTGTTATGATCATAGGTAGTAAGTTGATGAGTTTTAAGTATACACATAAAAAAAAAATGTTTTTTTTTTACTTGAGTAATTTACTTTTTTTTTATAACTTAAGGAAAAATATGATAAAGTGGTCCTACTCTTATTCAAGTATTCAAGTATTCAAGTTCTCTACCCACCTCTGCACGGGATCACATCTGGATGCTCCTGCTTTATTGTTTTTCTTTTCTCTGATGCTTTCAAAGGACATGCAATCAGGGAATCTGAGTGCTTCTGCTTGTGCTTCTTCTCAAATGAACAATGCTTTTGCTTTGACTCGTGAGACTTTACATCACTATGCAGAAAAGTACTCCCACTTTCTAATCTCTTTCAGCTAGTCATTTCATACAAAAGACTATTTTCTAGCTGCCAGTCATGCAGGGATAGTACTTCAAGGACTGCCAAGCAATAGAAGAGGGCCTTATTTTTGTCAATCTTGATCATGTGCATAACCTTGAAGTATCTCCTATTTAAGTATTACAAACAGGCGTCATACTTTGTAAAAAAAAAAAAAGTCATTAGACCGATCAGCGAGTTGAACAGATCTGGAATTTTATATTAAGTAGTACAAAAAAAAGGGATAGAGGTGAAAAAGAGGAGTTGAACACAAGAACTAGGGTCTAAAATGTGTTTAAGGATTTCAGAAGCAGACTGATGAATTGTCCCTCTCTTTCTGTTGTTCTACAGAACATCGGGATAATGTGGGAACTGATTGTTTTAAAGCCTAATTATTCCTCTAAAGACATAATATTTTTTGTAAAATAGGTCAAATATATCCATGTTGTAAATGGTAATTATTAATTATCAATTAGTTTTTATAATGAAGGAGATGTCGTCGCTGTTGCTTTTAGATGCACGATTAAGCATTTACATTTGCGCACTGCAGGACACTGCTATGGATGAGACAAAGGATGTAGCAATGAAATTAAACCAGACAGAGACATCAGTCCTGCAGAGTAAGCCCATTTTTGTTCAAACAAGTGTGATTGTGACAAATCGTTCTGAAGCCAAGATCTTGCTTTTGGCAGAAACTACAACAGGAGGGTAGCATCAGAAGATTATGGATTTCCAAATGTGCACTCAAGCAATGCAAAAAGCTAGCCTAATTAATAAGAAGAGAAGAAATACTTTCAGTTTGGAGGCTGCAAAAATGATTGTGTTTAAGAAACAAAGAGTGACAGGTGATTAATGATAAGAGTCATTTACAATTTTCAGTATTATAGCGAGTGAACAAAACTAATTATTTTTGGACCCCCTACTCCAGTGGTTATTGGGAGGCTTATTATTCTATGATACAAATATTTCAATCAGAAAAACAAACATGGGGAGGAAAGACAATTAGAAGAAATTTGTTGATACAGTTATTTGGTCTTTGGCTCAGATCTCAGCAGGAAACATAGCGCTGAATTTTGTTAGATATGCATGAACAGGAGTAAAGAATAGGGCCGGTTTCCCCCTGCAGGC
Source organism: Cyprinodon brontotheroides (assembly GCA_018398635.1). NCBI lineage: Eukaryota > Metazoa > Chordata > Actinopteri > Cyprinodontiformes > Cyprinodontidae > Cyprinodon > Cyprinodon brontotheroides. The sequence goes on from JAGKQL010000074.1 coordinate 281,736, forward strand.
TGGAAACTGGTGGTGGAGTGGAGATAGATGAAGTTGGTCAGTCTGTAGACTGCTGGTTAGCAAAGACGGTCCTGCTGAGCTTAATGGGGATATCCGGTTGACCACGTGGGCTGATACTGAGAGCTTCACTCAGGGAAGATGGAAGTCCAGTTGGATAACACAGGTTAAGAGAACCTGTCCATGATGAGCAAGCATGAAGTGACAGTGGGAGAGGAAAAAACTCCCCATTGGGAAAAACCTCTGGCAGAACCAGGCTCAACATGGCGTCTTCTGCCGGACCGGTTGAAATGCAGTAAGAGTTCGGGAGGAATGACACTCTGATGAAGCTTTAGCTACAATGGTGGAGGAGGGGCTGGAGGTGGGTTGAAACGGTGTCATCTGAACGAAGTCACACAGCGCAACCACCACCTGCACACTAGGTAGCAGACGAGTTGCGAATCGGAGGCCTTTTAAGATGAACTTTGGATGCTGATTGGCTTTCGTGGTTCAAAGCTGATTTGCTGTGTCATAGGCAGAGGAAGGCGAGTAATCAGTTTATTCAGTTGAACTTCCGCCTACGCTCCATATCATCTCTTTTTTCTCTCAAGTAGAGTGGAGGTTTTTAGAGGACCTAAATGCAAAGATGGAGGTAGAGATGGTGTCTTGCAGATTTAATGATAAGGGTGGTGGCAACAGAAGCATACATACAGAAATAACAAACCAGGAAAAACAGAAACTAGAACAGGGGAGGAAACAGAACTACCAGAGGGAATGAAGAGATTCCAGCAATGAATAACAGCAGAGTAGGAGTATATATAAATATGCCAAACAGAACAATGAATGTAGTAATCAACTTGTTGGAAGCAGGTTTGGACACAAGTAGCAAGAAATGGGAGGCGCACCAGGGGCAACAGGGAGTAACTAATGACACAGTGAGATGATATTGATTCAGGAAGGACCCAGAACGATGATCATAAAACTGGAAAATATTTCTAAAGTTTATTCACAATAATACTGAGATTAGGCCATAGAAAGTAGTCAGCTTCCGTCAAAGTCATAAGGTGGGTTCTTCAAAAGGAAGAAAAGTCAGCAGTCTGACAATGACCCAACTGAGATGACTAGAGTAGGACTTCCATGAAATGGTCCAGGCAGTGGCGGCTGGTTGAGATTTCTCTAGGGGGAGCCATAAATTCAAAATAGATGTGTACCAAAAACCAATCAAAAGTATACTAAGGTATCACACCAGTATATTTATATAAATACCAACAACAAAATACATTGTAAAAACACTTTATTAAAGAAAACATAATTTCATGTACACAAATTTTGTCCTTCTGAGGCTTGTGAAGGTAAATCTGTTTAGTCAGCTTCATATTTTTATATATACTACTATTTATTTTCTGAGGATTTGTTTATTTAAGAGCAACTATTCAAATGAACAAACATCTAGAAAATATGCACTATATTATATTAGTTTCCATGTGAATCCCAGATTGTTCATTCTTCTTTGCCTTTTCTAAATAGTGCTTTAAATCAGTCCTACCCGCTTTTATCCATGCTGGGACAGATCCTGACATTTGAAAAAAGAGGCAGGGAAAGCAGAATAAAGTGTTAGCCTCTCTAAATGCAGTTAGCCAAGCCTTGTAACTAAATCAGGTCCTGCAAAAGGACATTTCTTGCACCATTTGTCTCTCTCTCTCTCTCCGATGCGTCTCCAACGCCCGCGACTCGACCTAGCAATCACCCGCAAAACGTCTGCTCTGTGGCGGGAGGTACAACTTTTAACAAGAGTTTATGTGCAAAGATTTTTGCGCCTTAGGGTAGAAATACGTGACCAATCCAAACAAAATTGAATGATGTTTTACTAGTCATTAAAGATCAAATATTTATCTTGCACATCTAAAAAAATATGTAGAAGTATATTTTGAAATATTTTTAATTTTAGATTAAAATTAAACAATAATTTATTTTTTTTTGATGTTCAGGGTCAGTGGGTGGGTGGGGCAGCGCCCTAGCGCCCTCTATTGGCCAGCAGCCACTGGATCCAAGTATACCATCAGAGGGTAAGATGCCTTAATAATAATATTACTTTAGCGATAGTTTCAAGGTAATAATAATAATAATAATAATTAATCCAATTTGTACCGCACTTTTCATTAACAAAGGTGTTGCTTTATTGTATGTCTCGTACCATGTCTTTCGGTTGTGCTTTTCTTTTTTCATCTCGTTACAGGTGATGAAGCAGACTGAAAATGTTTTGTCATTATCTCCTTTCTATCTATGTTCTTTTTTTCATCTTTTCTCTTTTTTTTTTCTTTTTTTTTTCCTTTTCTTCTTCTGTTTTCTGCTCTATTTACATTGCAGTGTCCATATAAACTGTAAAACTCCTGCATAATTATAATAAAGCAATTTATATGCATGAGTTACCGGCGCCAGCCCTAGGGGTAAGCTGGGCGGTAGCAAGTGGCACACAGACAGAGCTGTTAAAAAAGGCTGTGTTGCCTAAAACAAAGTCTCTGGCATGATCCAGTAATGAAATCAGTAAGACAGATGAGGGAGACACGTTAACAGACCATAGCTCATTTACTTCTGACACTTAACACAATTATCACATTCACACATCCATACAAGAGACAATAATCCATAAAATAACAACACAATAAATAATAGCAATTAAATTAAAACCAATACACATAATTAACAAAATGTAAAAAAGTACAAATAATAAAATATAGACTTTAAATAATAACACAATAAATAATAGTAATTAAATTAAAACCAATACACATAATTAACAAAATGTAAAAAGTACAAATAATAAAATATAGACTTTAAATAAAATACAATTCACATCAATTATAAAATATATCAAAAAGACAATATAATCACATTAAACACGTTTCCTCACTTTAATATCATTCTATCATTGCAGCAAAGTGCTTATTTTACTTGTTAGTGCCAAAAACACTATCATCACGTCACTTCCGCTCTCACTCACATACACACACAGAAGCGCGGAGCTAGATCAAAAGAAAAGCGCCTCTGAATGGCGGGCTGAACCACTGACGCACACCAAACATGGCGGTCTCAATAACCCGAACACAGACGCTCATTTGCGCCAAAACCACGCTCAAACTTATGTGAGCACGCCAGAAACTTATCCACAGAGCACACACCGGCTCCATACGTCGGTTTTACACCACCAAACCATCCGCAATCAGCAAAGCAACCACACTAAACGGCGGAGGCACACACACACTACAAAACGTACTGATACTTCGTCCTAAAGTTTTTTAGAAACAGCAACCGTTTCACCAGCGTTTCCACACTAACACACACTCATCCACATGTTATCAGGACCACGTTTAAGTTCACATATTTTATGTTTTATCGACATACCTGTGGACAGATGAGGGAGACACGTTAACAGACCATAGCTCATTTACTTCTGAGCAGCGCCTGCGTGAGAGCCCTCTATGCCCACAGTGGCGCAACTGCACCCTCTGCTGGTGTGGATGTACACAGGGACCTTTACTATATAGAGTACACATTAGTATTGCAATACAAAAAAATAGAGGGGGTGTCTGTTTTCATAAAAACTTATAATATAGCGTTTTTTCAACCTACTACACTCTCCCCTGCTTCAAGAGATGACTCCGGCATCTTGTACTAAAGTGTATAGTCAGGTCAACATACAGTCAGTGTCAGCATGTATGGTCCTGTAATAATGTCAAAAGAGTACTAAGTCTCGTCACAAGTCTAACACGTCCGTACTGGAATAGGGTAATAGTACATGTCAGGTTGTGTCGGGTAAAAGGTCATGGGATAAGGAGTACAGGCAAACATCATGTTCGCTCCTGCATGCCAAGGTTGATAAGAAGGCTGTCCAAACTGATTGTAAGTGAACACTTCTCGGGGTTTGACAGTTCTCGCTGATCTTCGTACTGTTGCAACGTTCTCTTCTTGCACATTAGTGTCACAACCTTGAGCATCTGGTACAGTGTTGTTCATTTCATTATCCTCAACAGGAACAGTTTCACTCATATTGCCCATAGCATCACTTGTGTCCGGTACGGGTATCTCCTCAGCTGGTGTTGTGACAGTAGGCACTGTCCGTGGTGCTGAATCTTGAACAACAGCTGGGATTGGTACTCTTGGATGTTCTATTTCAACATGGGGTTGTGTACGTTGTTCATGTGTGTTAGATGGTTGAATACTGTTTCTTACAGGTTGGAATTCAGGGGCTGCGGCTCTGAGTTCAGGCTGTGTTTGAGGTTTTGGTCTCAGATTATACACAGGTACACGTTGCCAGTGATATGTGTATTCCTCCTCTTCATCAGACTGTTCTGACTCTTGCATAGCAGCTTCCTGAGTTTTCCCTTGTCCTTTTTTGTGATTTTGTCTTTTCCGGTTCACATTTTGACTTTGTCCTTGTTCTAGCGGTAAATCATTGACTTGTAATAGGAGATTTCTGTGTAGGACTCGAAGACTGCGGTCTCCTGTTTCCGCCTGAACACGATATACAGGTCCCTCTCCTATCTTTTCAACAACTCGATGAATGCACTTTTCCCAATAAGCTCTTAGTTTACCGGGACCTCCACGTTCGGAAAGATTTCTTACTAATACTCGGTCTCCTGGTTGCAAAGGGATGCCTTTTGTATGTTGGTCGTAATGCTTTTTTCCTTTTGCTGAGCTTTTGTGGCTGTTTTCAGAAGCGATTTTGTATGCCTCTTGCATACGAGATGCCCATTTTTCTGCATACTCTTGTCTTGTTTTACACTCACTGTCAGGTTTTATGTCAAAGAGTAAATCTACTGGCAGTCTAGGTGCTCTCCCATAAAGCAAAAAAAATGGTGAGTAACCAGTTGCTTCATGTCTCGTACAATTGTACGCGTGAAGAATGTGTGGTAGATGGTCTTTCCACTCTGATTTCTTTTCTTCATGTAGAGTGCGTAACATTTGTAAGAGTGTTCTGTTTAGACGTTCAACAGGGTTCCCCTGAGGGTGGTAGGGGGTTGTTCGAGAATGAGCTATTCCTGCAAGTTGTTGGAGTCTTTGGAACAGGCTGTTTTCGAACTCCCGGCCCTGGTCATGGTGGAGTTTCTCAGGGTACCCGAATCTAGGGATAAAGTCAAAAAATATCTTCTCCGCAGCAGTTTTGCCAGACTTATTTTTAGTCGGATAGGCTTGCGCAAAACGCGTAAAGTGATCTACCAGGACTAAAATATACTCATAACCGCCTTTACTCGGTTCGAGATGCAGGTAGTCTACTGATATGAGTTCAAATGGCGTACTTGTAGTGATTGAACCCAAAGGTGCTTTATCTGGAACACATGGTCGTTTTTGTTTAATGCATGTGCACTGACGAATTACATAATCTTCAATTTCACGCTGCATGAAGGGCCAAAAGAAGCGTTCTCTGACTAAGTGAATGACTTTGTCGGCGCCTACATGTCCCATATCGTCATGCAATTGTTTTAGAACAGTCTTTCTTAGTTTTGTGGGAAGAACTAACTGTTTTCTCGGTCCAGTGTATCGGTACAGTAGTCCTTTGTCAAGTTTTAGTCTGTTCCATTCATGTACAAGTCTCAGTTTCTATTGAAAATGAGCAAGGACCAGGCTGCACACAGAAAAATAATTTTTTTCTTCCCAAGGATCAGAAGATTCGACAGGCATGGATTATTTTGTGTATCAGAAGATCCCTGCAAAGTTTGATGCTCAGCTGTTCATTTGCTCTAAGCATTTTACAGAAGACCAGCTTTCAAAATCTTCAAAACAGGAAAGCAGAATTTGCTAAACTTCTTTAACTGAGGAGAGGGGCTTCCGACCGTAAGGCCATCACAACTAGGTATTATTTTGTTGCTAAGCTGTTGATAGCAATGCTAGAATATCTATGGTGACCAGATTTGGGGTTCTGAAAAGGAGGACACTTTTTTTTTTGGGCCGCTGCCTGGACCAGACCGGGCACATGTTCCAAGCCGTCAGCTCATGGACTGGTTTGAACCCGACCCGGTGATGGTATGCTTCCCTCCATCAGCCTGGTAATGCAGGCAGGGGGAAGAACGGGACCGCCGTTGTCCAGGCTACCATCACAGGGTCAGGTCCGGTCACTCTGTACCCGGCTTGCTCGTTGCCCCCGTCCGCCGGGGTTCCTGGACCAGCCCTAGAGCTGACAGCTCAGTTGTGCTTCACTGTAGTTGAACAAAACTGGACGAATTTGAAATTCCCCAAGGAATAGCAGCTTTATTCGTTGTAAATCAACCAATCATAAACAGGCTTGCATTAGGGCTCATAGAACAGCAAATATGCCACATCTAGCCCAACCAATGTTACACACCCTATTCAGAGAACTTAAGGACCAGCACCAAATAACCTATATAATCATTCTATGACCCCTTTAAACACAAGATCTCTCTCTTTAAAAAGTCAGGTAATGACTATATCTGGGATAATCATAATTATCTATCTTGTATTACAGAACCCTGCCTGCAAAAAAATGATTATGTTGGCATAAATGAGACAACCTCTAGCTATCTAAATGTTTATATGCTCAGTTTTTTTTTGAGTAGCAACAATATTACAGTCTGACTTATTTATTAGTCCAGTAAGTTAATTGTTACAATTCTTTTAAACGTTTAACCCTTTGTTTCCCTGCACCCAAATTGTAGAGCAACAAAACCTCTCCTTTTTTAACTTAGCATCATCCACCAGGTCCTTACACTTAACTTTAAGAACAGTTTTTAGAGTTCATATCTTATTAAATGTTAAATACTGATGGAGTGAATATAGTGGGAGATTTCATGTCGTGTCGACTTTGAAGGTGTTAGCTTAAACGCAGCCTTCAATGCTTTCTTAGATAAAATGTGCAAAGCCAGAGATATTATCTTCATACTTTAGGCATTGTGCTGACATATTACATTGACTGTGACAAAAATCACTATTTCCTCATAAAGCTGTCCTTTCAGACCCCCACAGCAATTAGTATTTAACACTAAATCATATAGAAAGTCTGAAATCTTTTTATTTAATCAACATAAATACAGTACCGTTTCCTGGGCTGCCACCTTTTTTTGCGGTAAAGGGATTTGAGTGTCCCAATGACCCTAGGAGCTATGCTGTCAGGAGCTTTATGCCCCCAGCAGGACCACTTAAGGCAGACAGGTTCTTGATGAGGGACCAGACAAAGAACAGTCCAAAGACCCTTATGATTAAAACAATAAATAGACATATTGTTCCCTCGCCTGAACGTGGGTCACAGGGACCCCACTCTGGAAACAGGCCTGGAGGTGGGGCGTGGTTGGGAGGAATGGCCCACCTGATCTAAACTCAAGTGGCGTTTAGCTATTGGACTTCTGTCCATCCTAGGCTGTAGATCAATGATAGACTTTCTCGTTGTTACATCTGACCTGTGGCCGCATGCCTTGGACACTCAGCTGAAGAGAGGGGCAGAGCTCTCCACTGACCACTACCTGGAGGTGAGTTGACTCTGATGGTGGGAGAGGACGCCGGTCAGACCCAGTAGACGGAGCTTTAACTCGCCCCTCCAGGAGAGCTTTAAACACGTTTTGAGGGAGGTAGGTGAAACTGAGTCTGAGTGGACCATGTTCCGTGCCTCTATTGTTGAGACCGCTATTAGGAGCTGTGGCCACAAGGTTTTTTGTGCTTGTCACAGGAAGCAACCCTCGAACACGATGGTGGAAACCAGCAGTGAGAGAAGCTGTCAAGCTGAGGGAGTCCTACTAGACTCTATACGTCTGTGGGACATTGGAAGCAGCTGATGTGTACCTCCAGGTAGCTCGGCTGGTAACCAAGGCAAATACTCTAGCATGGGAAGAGTTTAGAGAGGCCATGGAGAAAGACACCATCCCCAATATAAACACTGTTTATATTGGGGATGGTGTGCTGCTGACCTTGACTCAGGAGGTTAAAAAGCTCCTTAGTGGGAAGTCCCCGGGATTGGATGAGATTCGCCCTGAACCTTAAGGCTCTTGATGTTGTGGAGCTGTGTTGGTTAATGCAAATCTGTATCATTGTGTGGAAATTGGTAGCAGTTCCCCTGGATTGGCAGGCTGAGGTTGTGGTCTCACTATTTAGGGGGACCGGAGGGTAATGTCCAACTACAGAAGCATCCCTGGTAGGTCTACTCTAGGGTTTTGGAAAGAAGGGTCCGTTGGATAACTAAATCTCAAATTCGAGAGGAGCAATGTTGTTTTTGTCCTGGCCCTGGAACACTGAATAAACTTTACATCCTCTGCAGGATCCTGGAGGTTGCCCACTAAGTCTACATGTTTTGTGGAGCTAGAGAAGCCATATGACCAACAGTTATTAAATGAAATATAGAATACTTGATTCGTATTTTATATATATATATATATATATATATATATATAAGTGTATACAAGTATATAAGCAAATCTTTCTGTACATGTCCCTTTTGATAGCAAAAGTTCTTAACTTCTTAGAACTAACAAATAGAAAACTCATCTCTTTAAACCATCTAAAAACCTGAACAATTCAAATGCTTTCAATTATGACCACAAAGAAAAACTCAAGACACGTTCCTTAATCATCTTCTGAACATTTTAATACAATTAAACACTTTATATGAAAGATTTAGGTTTTTTGCAAATATTAAATCATGGATAATACCATCGATAATGTGGAAAAAGATCAACCGTAATTTATATGAAACTATATAAATTTTTATAATCATGATTCCATTTTTGTTTCTGCTCGGAACATAGTCTAGAAAGTAATTACATTAAAGGGAAACATCTGCCACATAAAATATGCAGTAAAAAAAAAATAAATCAATTTGTATAAAGTAGATGATAGTTTCTGCTGTTAATGAAACGTTTTACCAAAAACTAGAACATAAAAAGAGCCTTTAGCATGTGAGTGTCTCATGTAATGAGATAAAGGAGTTTCTATATTAGGGATGGAACGGTTTTTGAAAACCGTCCAACTGTTCGGTTCTACTGTCTCAGTTCGGTTCGTGTGTGTTGCGTTCGGTTCATGCGCTGCTCCTTTTTCTCTTAGGCAAAGCGTTTACACTCCAGAGCAGAAGGTGGTGGTATTGCGACCAAAGCCAACCTACAGTAGTAAGCAAGAAGAAGAAGCGAAGCAACGTGTAGGGTGTAGCAGAAAAAAATCAGTTGTTGTGGAGGGTGTGTGGGTATGGCGGTGGGAAAGAACAGGAGTTGGAGACGCGCCAGCGCCAACCAGCACTATAGGTCTGCTGTATGGGACCACTTTGTATTCCTTGGAGATCGTGGGGGCATGCTTGTGAGATGAGTTAAATTCAAAACAAAACAAAATTCAAAACATGCGGAAATGATCCATGGTTTCCGCGGATCATTAAAAATAATTACAATTCGTTAATTTTTTTGGATTTTTTCACCAATTTCATTAATTTTTATTTTTTCATTCATTTTTATAATTTTTATTAAATTTTTTTTTTTTCGGTGTAACAATAAACATATACCAAACTTACCGAAAACCGTGACTTCGAAAACGTGAACCGAACCGAACCGTGGATTTTGTGAACCTTTCCAGCCCTATTCTATGTGTACATTTAAGTACCCTATTTTCACGACTATAGGGCGCATATAAACGTCTTTTTTTTCCCTCCAAATGTGCGGGCGCCCTTTGGTGCAGTGCGCGTACCTATGTGTGGTGTTGTAACTGGGCGACTTTTGAGACCACCCTCATTAAGCATATGAAGGAGGGCTGAGGTAGTGAATGTAAGGAGACCAGGTGGTTTTTCCACTCATCACCACGCTGTTAATCTGTAACTCCATGCGCGCTTCTCACAGCTGCTGATGAGAAAACATGGTGAAACAAATGACCGTTGTGCTCACTGTTATTCAACCGCTGACATCGGTGGAATCGACGCAGCAGAAGCAGCGAAGCTGGCGTCAAATGGTTGACGCGCCGCAGGCGCAGGCAAAAGGTCCCGCGAGCGCCAGCAGCAGCAGGCCAGCGCCGCCGAGCGCTTATCTTCGGACACGCCGCCAACGTTACTGCTGCTGCTCGATGGAAAAATTGAAGTTTTGCTGCTGAAGCACCGTGATCAACCAACTGTATAGGCTGGATCTGGAGCTGGCTGTGAGACGGTTACTACCTTTTGGCGACAAAATGATATTAAGGCAAATGAAAAGGCTGGATGGATGAGGAGATGATGAAAGCGCGGCTGAGGCAGGTGTATGTGAGGAGATCTTCAGGTGTTTTTTCCACGCGATCACCATTGCTGCTACACTCCAGACTTACGCGCCCATCTCACTGGCTTATGTGAAAAACATGGTGAATCAAATGAACGCTTTGTGCTCGCCGTTATCCCGAAGGTTCGATTAAAGGAACTTCAACCGCCGACATCGTGGTGTGAAGCGTAAGCCGCTCAGCGGTAAGGCTGAAAGCGGGCGTGGGGAGTTTATGGATGACAGACGGACACCACAGTTTCATTTAAAAGTGGAAGGCATGCGCCAGTTACTTACCACCATTTGGCGGATGGATTGTTGATGCTTTGACTAACACGTGTCTGCTGGCTCTGTTGTTCAAGCTTTCGCGAAAAGCCCGCATTATTTCTGAGGAGCTGCGCCTGCACGAAAAGTGACTCTGACAGCGAAGAAGGTGAAATTGGCATGTCTGATTTAGCATGTGCTGTTTAATTCAGAAACAGAGGATCATGACTTTGATGGGTTTGATTGCCATCACTTTGTAATAAATACATGAATAAAGCACAATCATACTCAGTTTGCTCCCGCTCTATTTTTCCACCTGAAAACTTAATTCAACAGCAGCCTCTGGGCCGGGTCACCTCGGGTTTCACTTCGCGGCGGCTGGTAGGTGTTTTTTCATCTAAATAATCTAAATCTTGCAGCTATATTTGCTGTGATCAGTGGGAATAAAGTAGTTTTAATATGTTTTAAGTGAGAAAGTCTACCTGAACTTTGAACTTAATAATTGCAGTCAGTTCATCCAGATTATCATCCTGCCTATACTATTTCTGTCGGAGGCGCTCAGACCCCCACATACCAGCGGTACACCGACAGTAGAAATCCCTTCAACAGCAGCCTCTGGGCCGGTGTAGCCTCGGGTTGACCGCCGCAGCTGGCAGGTGTTTTCATCTAAATAATCTAAACTGCAGGCACCAGGATACCGGTAATAAAAAGCGCAAGCATATTCCGTCGGCAGGTTTCAGTATTTTAAGTTAATTTAGGAGTGATCACAGCGCTGTGTCATCTGCAATGTGTCTGTCTCACGGCCAGCTCCCAGGTTTGATTAATACTTTGTAATAAATAAATGAATAAAGCACAGTCATACTCAGTTTTGCTCCCGCTGTATTTTTAAATACACAGTAGAGGTATTTAAAGGTAGTAGGAGGACATGTACCGTATATATAAAACCCGCTACCTATAGTCCGTTGCACCTTATGTGGTGTGTTAAATACAGAAATGGCACACATATATTCGGAGACTGCGCTTTTAGTAACGTGCCTTATGGTCGTGGAAAATACGGTAATAAAAGGCTAAATTTCTCTTTAGAGATAGTTTCACTTTTCATGGATGAAAAATGTTTCTCACATGAGTCGTAATATGACTAATTAAATTACTTTTTCTAGTAAAACTTTTGCCACAAATCGTACAGGAGAATGGTTTCTCACCTGTGTGAATTCTAATGTGTCTATCAAGATGAGATTTCTGAGTGAAACTGTTTCCACAGGACCGGCATTCAAAAGGCTTTTCACCAGAGTGAGTTCTCATGTGAGAAGTCAAATTACTTTTTACAACAAAACTTTTGCCACAAATTGTACATGGGAAAGGCTTCTCCCCTGTGTGAATTCTGTTGTGTTTATCAAGAACAGACTCAAAGGTGAAGCTCTTTCCACAAGACAGGCATTTGAAAGGCTTCTCACCTGTATGAGTTCTAATGTGTCTAATCAAACTACGTTTTACAGTAAAACTTTTTCTACAAATCTTACAGAGGAAAGGCTTCTCACCTTTGTGAATTCTGATATGTTTATTAAGATTAGATTTTTTAGTGAAGCTTTTTCCACAGGTCTTACAAGAAAATGGTTTTTCGCCTGTGTGGATTCTGTTGTGAGAAAGCAAAAGACTTTTAAGAGTAAAGCTTTTGCCACATATAGTACATGAAAATGGCTTCTCACCTTTGTGTATTCTGATGCGTTTATGAGAAGATTCAAAGGGGAAGCTCATTCTGTAGGACAGACATTCATAATTCTTCTGACCTGTGTAAGTTTTCATGTGAACCATTAAATGTTCTTTTTTTAGAGAGTTTTCTCCATCTGTCAAATATGGGAAAAGTGCCTCTCCTGTATCACCAGTCTCCTGCTTCAGAACAGGGTGCTCTTCAAGTTCACTTATTGGCAGCTCAATGGTTTCCTCTTTTGTCCAGGGATGTTCTGCCGTTTGCTGCTCATCTTTTATCTGCAGAGGTTCTGGTTCCTCTTGGTCCAAACTGGAATCTCTCTCCTGTTTACAGAGCTGCTGATCAGAGAAAGCCTCCTCATTTCCAACATAATCCTGCAGGTGGTCTAGAAAGACAAACAACAGAAAGATGTTCTATTGTAGGTTAAAGAAATTACAATTCACTTTAATCATCCTTGTGTTGATCTAACTACATATAAACAGATTGGAACTACATCTCACAGCATGAACTGAAGCTCTGACATCAAAATCACAGGTTATAAAAGACCAGCCATGCTTCACTGTTGTCTGGCAAAGTGGCAGCCCCCTCCCCAGTTATGCTAAAGGATGTTTCAGGCAGCAGATCGCTCTCCACAGTGTCTCCGGCCTGTCACATGCAAGGTTTGAACCTCCTTTCATCTATGAAGAGCACAGATTGCAAGTGGGGAATTTGCCATTCTTGGTGTCCTCTGGCAAATGCTAAGTGTCTTGCGCATTGTTGTCCTGTGAGCACAACCCCCATCTGTGTACTTTGGGACCTCACACAACTCAATGGAGTCAGTTTCTAACAGTTTGTCTAGACATATATACATTTGTGGTTGGAGGTCCTTTCACAGGCAGTGCTACTTCTGTTCCACCATGCACCATGCTCCACTGAAACTGTTTATTAATGCCTAAATTAACACAAAATGTCAAAATCTCCCAGCAATATATGTTTGCTTTTATTATTCTGGTGCCTGCAGTTTGTACAAAATACCTGAAAAACGCAAACATCTACTTCCAGCTTCCACAAACAACATGGGAAAACACCCAAGAGGCGAATTCTGGATTCTCAGTGAAAGGCATTACACTTTCTGATTGTTTGAATTAACCAATGAAATATATGTACCTTAAAATGATCTCATGCCTTTCCTATGAAATTTACCCTTCTAGCCAAGCACACATCCTTCTCATAATCAGGGCAAAGGTGGTGTTTTAACAAAGACATAAAGTTAACTGCGTTCAACCTCAAAATGCAAGAAATAAGACTTTCAGAGAGGCTACATGTCTAAATGATCCTCCTCCGGACACCCCACGACGTGCAAAGGCTAATAGTGTGATACTTAGACAACTTTTATTGTCATTTTATACACACAAAATGTATGCAAAAATGTTTTCATTTAGTACAACTCTCTGCGCTACATATTCAGGGATATATCTGCCTCTTCTGAGGTCTTTCTTTTCTTCTCATACACTTTCTCTTAAGACCCTCTGCCATTTTCAAAGAACCGTGGTGAGACAGGTGAGACTATCGGAAACCGTAGCTCACCACAGATTAGGGCTGGGTACCTAACTTCGGTTCTTTTATGGTACCGACCGGAAATGCTTCGGTTCTACCGAGTATCGAAACATGCCTCGCCTTTCGGTACCAAGTTATGGTGATTGGCTGTAAAGTTAAACGTGATTGCGTCACCCAGGAAAAAGCACATACGTGGTTACGCCGACAGAGGGGGTTCACTTGTGTATCTGTTTTGAACTCGTCGCGAGCATAATTGTACTGCTTAAAAATGCCACCTAGATCAAAAGTGTGGCTTCACTTCATTAAAATTGATGCCAACAGTGTGAAATGCAATATATGCAAAAAAGACGTTGTTGTTAAGTCTGGCAACACGACTAATTTGATGAAGCACCTGATAGTCCACGGAATCAATTTAAGAGCCGAAGCTTGTACAGTGTTTGACTGCAAGAGGAGCGGACTGCAGCCAGAGCAGCCCTCCTCCTTTCAGCAGCCCTCCTCCTCTCAGCAGCCAGTGAGCAGCGCAAAACCTGAGCCGACTCCGAGTGATTCAAAATATCCACCACCGGACTCCGCCTCATCAAAGAGTACCGAGGACGGCACTGTGTCTGGGATTTCACCAGGCAAGTTTAAGATTATTTATTAGTGTTACTGCAACTTATAAGGTGCATTGTGCCGAGTTAGCGTGTAGCCTTAGCTTTGCATTAGCTAGCTAAATCAAAAGCTAACATTAACATTTACTTTGTCCATGTTTGTAAAAATATGCTTATCCAGTGGGTCAGCTGGTTGGTTACACAGCTAACCTTATCTTCACTGTTATTTTTATATTCTCCTCACAGTAGCCTCTGATGTGAGGAGGAAAAAGCCAGTCAGCATAAATCCATTCACACTTGCAGAAAAGGCAAAGATGCCAAAAGAAAAACAAGATCAGTGTCACAGGGCAGTCACAAACTTTGTTGTTAAAGGTTTGCTGCCTTTTTCTATAGTGGAGGCTCCATGGTGGAGGTAAGTAAGCTTTATGTTATATATTTGACCAGTTTAGCCTTTATCTCTCTTAGCCTAGATATCATGTTTTTTTTTAAACAAAAGTTACACAGCAATGTTATTGTTGATGTTTTGTGTATTATATTGTGAATGTCAATTAGGGAGATGATAACAGCCCTTAACCCCAGATACCAGTCCCCCAGCAAAGACATGCTGTCAAATACACTCATACCAGCATGGTATGCAGTAGAGAAGGAAAATGTCAAGAAAGAATTGCAAGACGTCAGAGATGTGGCTGTGACCGCGGATAGATGGACCAGTTTGGGACAAGCCCATTACTTGACGGTTTCAGTCCACTTTGTGAGAGAGGGGGCCATGAAGGAGAAAATCCTGCATACCAGGGCAGTCTACACATCACAGACAGGGAATGTAATAGCCGAGGAGATAGGGGATATTCTTGAAGAATTCAATATAAAGCATAAAGTTGTTGCGATCACTGTAGACAATGCAGCTAATATGGATGTAGCAGTGAAAAAAATGAACATTAGAAAGATTGCCTGTTTTGCTCATACTCTAAACATTGCTGCTCAAAAGCTGTATACTATACCAGTAATCTCAAAGTGGGCAGGAAGAATCCGAGCTACAGTGGTGTGGTTAAAACGGTGCAGCTTGGCCAAACCTATCCTTAAAGAGAAGCAGCATCTTCTTGGTTAGTAGAAATCAAAGTGGACTAAACTTAGTTTCAAAATGATATGGCTAAGTCAATCATTCAACTATTACAGCAAATACACAACCTGTTTGTAAACCACACACACCATCTTTCTTTAGGTCTTCCAGAACATGCTGTCATTTTAGATGTGAAGAACAGGTGGAATAGCCTGTTCCTGATGGTGGAGCGATTTCTGGAGCAGTTTCCTGCTATCCAGGCAGCCTCCATGGACCCTCGGTTAAAAAAATCAATGGAGAAGGACAGGTATTGTAGATGAGGATAGATTGTGGGATTACCTTATTCTTTTATCAAACCAACCAATGTGCTGGGCTTTGCTCTAACTAATACAACAATGTGTATATTTCCTTTCAGACTGGAGAGACTTTCTGATGAGGATTTTAGAAAAGCAGAACAATTTGTCAGAGTTATGAAGATACTATATACTTCAACCGTCTGCATCTCTGCTGAAAGGAGTCCAACTTTGGGCCAGATTCTGCCCATTTTGGGGAAGCTCCAGCATCACTTCGCAGTTACTGATGAGGACTCCTCCTTCACACAAGCTATCAAGGAAAAGATCTGGGGGGACCTCTCAAAAAGATACCAAGTATGTTGCATATTTTTTTCTTTAGGTTTACTATACTCAGACATCATGACTACTAATATACATTTCTGCTTTTGTTTTGCAGGATGAGAGAATCAGGCAGTTCTTGGAGGAGGGCACAGCCTTAGACCCGAGATTCAAGATGAAAGTAGGCGAAGAAGTGTGGACCAGAATAGAAGAGGAGCTCATGAGTAGAACCTCACAACAGGTGTTTGTTTTTTCTGATCGATAATTTTTATTCCACTTCAAATGTAGGTCTGTTTATATGACTCCCATTATAATCTATTGAACACTGAATGAAATTGTATTTTTCTAGGCCCAGCAGATGAAGCAGGAGGTTGAGGGGACAGCTGGTCACCGTGATGACAACTCCTCTGATGAAGACAGTGGAGCTGCAGTAGGAACACTGGTAAAATAAAGCAATACAAAGACATCCCATTTCCCCACATTACTTAATGTTATATAACAATATAAAATTGCTATCTATTCTTTTATTTTTGTTGACAGAAAAAGCCAAAGCTCTCTGCTCTTGAGGAGCTATTTGCTGATGAAGACATGGCAGTTGAAATGAGACAAGAGAACAGTTCTAGCGACACAGACAAGATTCAAGAGGAGATCCAGAAGTACAGAGGTCTACCGTCTACCCTAACTTCTGTGAATGCAGTGACCTGGTGGTGGAATGTGAGGGACACTATGCCAATGCTATCAAACTTGGCAACCAGGTATCTCTGTGTGCAAGCATCATCCACACCCTCAGAGCGTACATTTTCTACTGCTGGAGACACCATCAGCCAGAAGCGGGCTTGTTTGTCTCCTGAGAAAGCAGACATGTTAATCTTTCTGAAGAAGAACTGCTAAGAATTTAACAGTGAGCATTAGACACTGACTGGTTTCCAAATGTTCTTTTTCACTTGAAACATTTTTTTTTAGATGACTTCATGAGAGAAGTTCTTTGAATGGAAAAATCTGAGCTAAAAATAAAACTCAAGATTTGAACTTAATTATGTGGTGCAATTTAATTTTTTTACGAATTGATATTATAAAACTGGTATCGAAAAAAGTATCGTTCAGGAACCGGTATTGAAGTGAAGGTATCGGTATTGGTACCGGTATCGAAAATTTGTGAACAATACCCAGCCCTATTCTCAATAAACCGTTAGAGAAGAACATCATTCGGGAAAGTAATTCCACCTACAACTCCCCTATCTGGCCGGTGTTAAACAGGCTGAAAAATGGCGCCTCAACCATTGATTACCATAAGTTGAACAAGCAGGTATTACTTTCGCACTTGCCCATGATCAACCTAGACCAGGAACTAGCAAAAGTAAAAGGGGTTCGTCCGTTCTTCTCAACCATAGACGTGGCTAATGGCTTTTGGACAATGAAGGTGGATCTGGCTGACCAGTATAAATTGGCGTTCTCCTTCGGGAACCGGCAGTATACTTGGAACAGATGTCCTTTCGGATACTCCAACTCTACAGCTGAGTTCAATAGCTTCCTTCATAAAACAATGTCCGATGCCACAGAACAAGGGAACCTCATTTATGTCGACAACATCCTAATGAGGAGCAGGATTTTCAAAGAACATCTTGAAGAAATCCGACACGTCTTTGGCAAGTTAGCCACCGCAGGAGCCAAGTTAGCTTTGAGCAAGGGTCAGTGGTAGAGGAAGAAGGTGGACTATGTAGGGCTCACGGTTGGGCCAAACTGCATTGAGCCCGTAGCCAACAGAATCAGGGCCATCCAAAACATAGAAGCCCCGACCAACCTCCGAACTCCGGAGCTTCCTCGGGGTCTGCAACTACTCCCGTCAGTTTATCGAAGACTATGTGGACATGGCTCGACCACTTACCGAGTTATTACGCAAAGACATTCCATTCCATTGGGGAGAACCACAGGGACAGGCTTTCCAGTGGATGAAGCAGAAACGGGTGTCTGCGGTGGAACACTTCAGCAGCTACAAGTCACCATCCAATTACCTTCCTTAATAGTCAGCGTTTGAGAGAAGGAAGAGTGTCAAACAGCCTGATCGCAACATGGATGATGGAGCTACAAGGCTACGACATTGAGGTAAGGTATGGTCAAAACAACCGGATGGCACTGGGACAAGGGCTAGCTGGATGTAACCACTGCGAGTGCGGTACACCTCTGCCCAAACCTGACATTCCCACAGCTGTGGGAACAATGCTCTCCATCCACCGCTATTATGATGAAAACATATGCAAAGGGCTCGCCAGGGCGTACACAGATGGCTGTGCGTTCATGCATGAACACCAACTCCGAGCTGGGGTAGGTATCGGTTGGATGGGGCTTGAATCCGCCGAACCAAACCACTACCGGTTGGGAGCTAAAACAAGCCAATATGCTGAAGTCGCGGTGATCCTCATCATGATCCAACAAGAAGCTGCCTTGAACCTGAGACAGCTGGTGATCTGCTCTGACTCCAACTAAGCTAGGCTTAGTTTCATCTCCCACCTACCAGTTTGGAAATCTAACGGAATGAAAAATGCTAGAAACAAAGAAGTCAAGCACTCAAATCTATTCCTAGCATACGAACGACTCACCACAGATAATGACATAACCATCTATTGGAAAAAGGTCAAAGGACACTCTCGCACCCTGGGCCAAGATAAGGACGGAAACGATGAGGCAGACTGCCTCGCCAGGCTGGGAGCAGAAAGTGGAACCCCCTGGGAGTTTCATGAAGAATGGGCAAACCCCGTTGAAAACCACGCAGTTTGCGCTGTGACGCGACGATGGGTAAAAACTAACCAAGGTGAACTCAAATACTCTAAAGAAATGCTCTGCCTTGGACGCAAACCGAAAGACCAGGACCTGTGCACCATGAAGGACCAGGACCCGATCCTGCATGCCATCCTGGAGCTGGTATCCAATGGTCCACCACCTGGACAAAGGACATTACCAGCTGGCAAATCAAAACAGCTAAAGGCATTCCGTCATAGCTTACCCCGCTTAAAAATAGAAAAAGGGTTACTGGTCTACTCCAAAGATGAACATCGCCCACTCCGATGGGTCGTTCCAACTAATCACAGGGGGATCATGTTTGCTCATGCGCATGATTTGCCTATAGCAGAACACAGAGGCTACAAAGCAACTCTACACACACTTCAACAGGAGGCTATTGGCCTTCAATGGCAAACGACACACAGGTGTATGTAAAGAGTTGCCTGACCTGCTGCCAGTTTCAACCGGCCCACCCCCTTGACTGTCAGGTTTCATATCTCCTATCATCCCCAATCATCAGGACAAGTAGAGAGAATGAACCCCATGGTGGTTAACATGCTGGAGAAATACATTGACAGCCATGCTAAAGACTGTAAGAAAGGGATACAGCCCTTACCAGTGGCTGACTGGCTGGGTATGATCTGGATAGTGTCTTCATTTGATACATAACTGAAAGTAACTGTACTTTATTAGAAATGACTTTTGGAGGTATTTGCCATGAAAGAAGCGCAATACTGGACAGAAATATTACTAATACCAGCGTGAACTTACACTGACAAAAAAGATCTTTTAGGATTCATAAGACTTAAAAATAACAAAATAAGGATAATCAGTGTCATTCACATATGCCCTCAGTGGTCCTTTAAACCAATTAAACAAAAAGATTCAAATGTATATTTCCCTTTTTGCAAAAATGACGTGCATCATCTCAATTTCATTTTTACCTTATTTGTTTTTAAAGCCAAAAATACAATTCAGAAGCATCTGACTTGAAATGTGATGAAACAGCGGGGTGAATTTTCATTTTCATAGTGTCACTCCATGTTTTACATCTCATATGACTCGTCGTTACCCATTATCCCAGGGCCAGAAATCCTAGTGACACACAAGGCAGTGGGCGTCAAAACATCCGCAAGCAACATCTGCTGGAGCTGGAAGTTGTATTTCAATTTGGTTTGGCTGATGTGCCTCAACCATTCATGTATTTTGTTCATTTTGATTGAGAATGCGATTCTTGAATGCAAGAATGCGATGCAGTAAATCACAAGAATTAGAATCGCTGATGCATCGGGTCATGGCGCATTATTTTTCACCTACCCTATACACCACAGACATCCACAGGCGTCACACCATTTGAGGATGATGACAGGCAGAGCAAATTAATCTTCCGCTACACCTTATCTATCAGCCAGAGGATGTTAGCGTCATGACTGCCTATACAGCACATCAATACGTCTCTGATCTAAAAGATAATCTCAGAGCAACATTAGCGCGCCAGGCCCAAAAGAAATGCGAGGCCAGCGTGGAAGGAGCCTAAATATAAATCGCCTGTACTTATATAGCACTTTTTCAAGTCACAGGAGACTTGACCAAAAGCACGTTTTACACTACATTCTACATTCAGTCATTCACCCGCGCGCGACACACTCACACACACACTGATGGTGGCAAACTACTTCCCCCAGCTGCCAGCCTGCCCTAGAGGGCTTTACTTGACAGTAAGGCCGGGACTGCTAGTTGTACACTAAGCCACTGGGACCTTTGACTTCACCATCAGTAGACAATAGTTTTAATAAATCACATCCATCATGGCGATTCGATTCAGTGCATCGCATCCTGACCTAACGATTGATTATTTTGGCACTCAAAACAATACACCACGCGATTCCGATCCCCGATTAATCGATTAATCTTTTATTATTATTTTTACACACCTTACAACAGGCTAAACAAGAGTTTCAAGTTTGGAAAATAAATCAATAGCTTCTTGTAATATCATGCCTGCATTTTCTTTAGAAACAACAACAAATAACAAGAACCTTAGAAAAGTTGCATCAAAAATGCTGCAAAAATACTGCACAATATCGGTGTATGGGAGTTCAATGCAATACCTCGGCTCCAGACGTCAACTGCCCCCTCCTTTAGAATGTAATAAATATACTCAGGAAAGAGAGATGTTGCTTAGAGTTAGACAGGAATAAAAATAAACTACATATAAGGGAATTGTTTCAAAGGTCATCTGGGGATGTAGTTTTTTGGTGAGGTGACATTTTTTTAATTTATCTAAGAAGAAGCAGGTATTTTTGGGAGAATATAATAGTTTGTCTGGTCCATACTCCATTCTGGAAGGTGGCGTTAATGCACCTATAAGTTGTTTGCCAGCTTCTGCCATTAAAAAAGAGCTTCAGGGTGTTGGCGTCGCATATGAGAGAGCATCCGCTGCTCCCTCTCCCAGATTGCAGCTGACACTTAAACAATTTTGCAGCAGACAGGAGGCCAGCTTGTTTGTTTTCATGGCGAGATTGCGTGGAAGCTTTCTTCGTGAAGTTTGACCAGCTAGAAAGGGCGAGGTGCATGGAGACCGCTGGGACCCTTTTTCCAGCTGAATCTCATTCTCTTTTGCCCTCATGTCCCTTAAATCGTCGGACTAAATTGCAGCCCCTAATGTCCCCACTTCCTGACTGCCTCGGCGTATCTAGACCCACAGCGTGTAGCTCAGACCGCGCTTCAATACTGAGCATAATTTAAAATGTCTGTGTGAAGCTTGCTGCAACAAACTGCTGTAAGTACTTATAACCAGAGCGAGGTAGGAGGCAAAAATGGAGTTTAGCGGCACTGCAGCGGGAGGAAGAGTTACGCCCAGGAGCAAATGGATAAAAATAGACCGGAGGAAAAAAAAACATGAATCGATTATCTTGCGGACGTGTCGATGCATCGGATCGTCGGCTTTTGGATCGATGCATCGATACAAAACGATTATTTTTTACACCCCTAGTAGACAATGCAGGTGAAGTGTCATGCCCAAGGATACGACGACACTGGAGGTCAGAGGCTTGAACTGTCAATCCTTTGATTTCAGGGCAAACTCCTACATCCGACGCCACTGTCGCCCTACTACGCCTACTGTGACTGGAAAGCCACACACACGAAGTATGAAGTGGGAGACAACATTTTCTATTTCAGGTTTGCTCAACCATCCGGTCGAGCCAAAAAGTTCCTTCCACGATGGGCTGGTCCAATCAAGATCGTGGGAAAACTCTCACCAGTGGCATATAGAATAAGGACCTCAAAACCCAGACAGCAACCTGAATATAAATGGGTCTATGTGAAGTAGGGGTGGAACGGTTCATAAAATCCACGGTTCGGTTCGGTTCACGGTTTTCGTGGTCACGGTTTTTGGTTTGGTTCGGTATATGTTGATTGCTACACCGAAATCCCATAAAAATTTATGAAATGAATGAAAAAATCCAAAAAATTAATGTATTGTAATTATTTTTAATGATCCGCGGAAACCCTGGATCATTTCCGCATGTTTTGCTGTTTTGAATTTAATCATCTTGCACATGCTCTCTACAATCTCCAAGGAACTCAGAGCGGAGCGGACGGGAGCCACAGCGGAGGCTGTAGGCTTTGCTTTGTGCAGGCAGTCTGGAGCGCTCATGGAGTATGTGGAATTTCGGGGTTAGCCTGACATGTTGGTCATGTTGCTGTTAGCATAAACAAAACGTGTTGCACACTGTTGCACTTTTATCCACAACTTTCTTTCCGCCGTCATCGTAGGTCTCTCTAAATGCAAAGTGAGCCCATACAGCAGACCTATACAGTGCTGCTGGCGCGTCTTCCAACTCCTGTTTTTTCCCACTCGCCATACAATTCTCCACAACAACTGATTTTTTTCTGCTACACCCGGCTACGCTGCTTGGCTTCTTCTTCTTCTTTACTACTGGTGGTTGGCTTTGGTCACAGTACCGCCACCTTCTGCTCTAGAGTGTAAACGCTTCGCCTATGAAAAGAAGGAGTAGCGCATGAACCGAACGCAACACACGCGAACCGAACCGAGACAGTCGAACCGAACGTTTCGTAGGCTTTTTATAAACCGTTCCATCCCTAATGCGAACCAAATAAAACCTTACATCAGACCTTCCTCCCAAAGAACAGGACGCGACACTGCTACTGGGGAGGAAAATTATGCATGAGGCCGAGGTTGTGCATAATTAAGTAGGGCCAAAGGATATAACTGGTACACATTCCATCATAATTTGGGTCTCTCTGGGTAATCAGCTTTCTTCTGGGATCAGCCGTTGGCCAACCATCCAGCCTAATAGAGATAGGACCTCCAACCGGCACCGCTCTCCAAGACACACCTGGACTGCTCATCACACACTGTAAACTCCATACACAAAGGGTGTTCGTCCGGCTCGATCCATGGGACATGTACCGGAAACATATTAAACTGCCGCCTCA
>JAGKQL010000074.1:305418-326390 GCA_018398635.1 Cyprinodon brontotheroides
TAAATCTTGATCAAATGCCCAATTCTCATGACATGTCATTTTAGCCTGGCAAAAAGGATGGTACTTAGTAGTTTGTTTGTCTGTTGCAGCAGAGTATCCATGCCTGACAGCCTTGAAAAACTGCCTTTTGAAAAAGACTGGCACATGGTTTGAGAACCTCCTGTTTTTCCCTGATGATGACCTGGTCATCAAAGCTCCTGGGCAATGTGAGGTACAACATTTGGGTAGTTCCAATTCTGTGTGTCATAAGGATGTATGTGGGTTATTTTAGTGCATTTATTTGATAAAATGGAGGCTATGCAGTGGTGTCACTTCCTGCCGGAGTCAACATTGTAAGTTTAGCCTGATATAGTTTACAATGGAGCAAATAAAATATTAAACTACCTTTGCATTTCTGATGAAACAAAGTTTGCAGAGGGTGGCTGTTCTGGTCGGGGACTGAAGAAATGCAAATGTTTATCTTGGAACATTGAACAGTGGCTGCTCTTGGCAAGAGGTCCCCAGACAGACATTGACTGACTACTGCCTGCATCATGAACATTGTAGCAGCAATGTCACATTCCATGCAAGTTCCACAGACCCTTTCATTTTTTTGACATGAGCTTACAATAAACCTACAGAATCATGAAAAGAGCAGGGGAGCATTATCAAACATATATTTTGGTGTTCACTCACAAATATTAGGAGGGATTCACTGTATCAGTTTGGGAGCACAGGGCCAATAAAAGGATGCCAGATCCTCAGATCACGCTATGAATTCTGTTTATAAAGGTTTGATTAGACATTCACGCCAGTGGCCGACTGGAGGTGAATTTGAAGGGCTGTAGTACAACTTATCCTGCTTCTTCCACTGTATTCTGGTAATGGCATATATTGAGGTATCATCCTGGTTAAAATGGACTACCTCGGAGACCTCTGACCCAGGCAAGTTATCAAAAAGTTCCATTGTACAGTTTTCCTGTGCATTTTTTAACGTATGTAATTTGCACATACTTTTACAGTGTTCTTCTTTATGTCAAGCAACTGTCAGGCCTACAAATTAATAAGAGTTTCATAATTGACAGACAAATCCACTGTCGCTTCATGCTGTCACTCAGTATGAGTGATTGCTGCAAAGCCATGGACAATGCAAACGACTCTCCCTGTGGCTCTACGCTTCTTCAGGAGTGATGCTGCTTGTCGGGACTTTGATGCAATCAACTGGTTCCCTTATATAAGAAATTTTTTGACCAATCTGTATGATCTGACCTAATCTGTATAATCTGATTGATTTTGATTTGGTAAAGTGCCTTGAGATGACATGTTTCATGAATTGGCGCTATATAAATAAAATTGAATTGAATTGAATTGAATTGAAATCCATGCATCATGTTTAATATGAATGCATTATTTCTAGTGCTCCCGTATTAGAGAATTTACAGTAAAAACACGGCGAGAGAAAACGGCTACGTCATGACTTCCTGTTTTGAAAATACAAGTGTAGGCCTAGATATTTATTTTTATTGATATTTAATTATCCTATATACAAAAAAAGGATGTTTAGAAACTTCATATACCAAACTAAAAGGCGTATCTCATGAAACCAGAGCAGCACCTTGATCCCTTATAGATGTTGTGTCACTTCATTACTAAACCTGGAAACTCACTCTATAAAGGCTATTAATAGACTTGAAATGCAAAAATATAAAAGGTGTTACTGAAGCCAACGTAGAACTATGATCCAACACTGATTTGTTTGTTTATTCATATAAAAATGCATAAAATTAGATATTAAAGATTTGAAATGCAAAACTTAAAGGTGTAAATTTTGAAGCGAATAGAGTGCTATGATCCAACACTGATTTTGAGTCAGTTGATCTCATGTCCTTGAAGCTATTAATCTAAATTATGTTAATATTTCCATATAATAAACTTATTTAAAATAATTTAAGATTTAAATGGAGAAATAAAAGGCGTAAGTTTAGAAGTTTAGTAGTTAAGAAGATGGAGTATAAATATCCAGCACTGATTATTGAAGTCTCCTCCAACCTGAAGGGGATGTTTTGTATTTTTGAGATCTTAAACAGTCCAGGAGTCAAGATCTTGTAGAAAAACGTGGGTCTGCAAAAGATGAAAGGCGTTAAGGCAATATGCTACTGTAAGCTTGTTTTTCTTATTGGGTGACGACATCTAGAAGGGTTGTAATATCAGATGTGTTAATTTAATCCCATTTTTGAATTGGTGTCATGTGCGTGCTTTGGGCATTAGACTCGCAGCCAAGATGTCTGGAAAAACAGAGAAATAAGAGACCTCTTTAAAAGTCAAAGTGTGATTCAGAGAACTGTGTAACACCCCTCCTAAAACACCTTCACTGGATCCATAAAGCAGCAGATCCACTTCAAGATCCTCCACCTCATTTTAAAGCTTTCAATAACCTTGGAAAGTATATTTGTTTTAATGTAGGTGCTGATAAATCAACTTTATTATTGCTAAATGTTATTATTATTATTATCAAAAAAGGGAAAAAATACAGTTTATGAATGTGATTATATATATCCCAGTTCATTATAATTGTATAACTATGTTTCTAATCTATATTAATAGTTTCACCCCAAATTGTCCAATTGTTCATGTCATGCATCCTTATATTGTGTCAGGAGAGTGATAGCAGAGATGCTAGAGAAGGTGGAGAAAACAAACAGAGAAAAACTACTAGAAAACACGCTGTCACACCTGTCCGCTCTATGGTGTCTTAAAGGAATAGTACACCCAAAACATGATTAGCCTTCATTTTCTACTCACCCCCATGCTGAACTAGCCTGACGTAGTCCGACTCAATTCTAGTCAGAATATGAGTCTGATACTGCTAGAGCTGTGATTATGGGGCGTGTTTCGAACGAACCAGGAAAAAAATGCCTCTGCACTCAATTGGATAGACCTACAACCAATAAGAGCAACGGAGTGCGTGGCGTATGTTAAGCGAGGCATAGTTGTTGTCCACAAAAATCAAGCGTGCAGTTGCACGCCTATAATAAGAAGATGAGCCTTGATAGCGGCGTTTCTCTGTTCCTCTTTTAAAATTAATTTGCTGTCGATATCCTAAGAGCAGAATCTACTCACCTCAACTCTCAAGCGGCAGCCATTGTTGTTGTCACCCAAAGCGCGCATTGGTTCGCGTGGTTGATTCACGTTACTGTTGGTCATCTGTCCATCATTGTATAAAGCCCGCCCTGACAATTTGATTGGATCGCCTGACAGTGGGCGATAATACTTGCGCTACTATGGAGCAGAGTCAGACCGAACTTCCCGACCTCAAACTTTGTGGGCGGGACTAAGTTCGAATGGCACCCAGGCTAATGCTGAACAACACTCTGGAGTACTTTTTTGATACTCCAAATGCATCTGGAGATCTGGGAGGCTTCTTGCTGTCTGCTGACATTCAAATAATGGAGGTCTATGGCGCCCGAGGCAGAAAGGTCCATAAAGTCCACAAAAAGCGTGTCAATATTCCTCCATACTGCTCGTCCAATGTATTCCAAGTGTCCTGAGTGGGTACTTGGCATCCAGAATTTACTCGAAACTGTCAGTCATTTAGAATGTTTTTAGAGCATAAACAGTAGTGTATAGGATTTCCTGAAAGCGCGCGACCTGCGTTTTGCGATCTACGGAAACTGCCTTCTGAGCGGCAGCAGACCAAACCAAGCAGCATTCAGCTCGGCAAAAGAACTCATGCTCTTCCTCAACACTGAAGTCCTCAGGCATTTTTCTTTCGTTGTTTCTTTCTTTGCACAGGTAAACAGCACATTTCTTCTTCTACGCTTGCATTATCGGGTAAGAGCAGGCGCTGAATGCGCACTTTCATCTGGTTTGGTCTGCCGGCTTCCGTAGCGTCCAGGAGCGCGTGCAGGCGCGCGTTTTCAGGAAATTCTATACACTACTGTTTATGCTCTAAAAACATTCTAAATGACTTCGATTTGAGTAAATTCTGGATGCTACCCACTCAGGACACTTGGAATACATTGGGCGAGCAGTATGGAGGAATATTGACCCGCTTTTTGTGGACTTTGTGGACCTTTCTGTCTCGAGCACCATAGACCTCCATTATTTGAATGTCAGCAGACAGCAAGAAGCCCCTCCCAGATCTCCAGATGCATTTGAGATATCAAAAAAGTACTCCAGAGTGTTGTTCAGCATGGGGGGTGAGTAGAAAATGAAGGCTAATCATGTTTTGGGTGTACTATTCCTTTAAGTGATCTGAATCTGAAGTAAATCATTGTCACTAGATCTATTTGGTTGAAATTTTGTTATTTTCGCTTCAAGCTAAAAATTCACATTACTATTTAAAAGTTAATACATTTTCAATACCTGTTTTTTTTTCAGTTTGACTTTTCACTGTTAAAAAAGCAGCATATAAAAAATTCAGCCTTTCAAAATTCAAACTTAATATTTTCAGCAACTGAGATTCAAGTGGCTTAAATTTCACTGTTAAATTCAGCATCTAAATTCAATGTAAAAAGGGAAGGGTTACTTCAGGTCACAGACATTAGCAATGGATTGTTGTGTCCAACACCCAGCCAATCCCATTACAATACTTGCCTACAATTGCAACTTGCTGCAATACTACAGAAAAATGAAAGCAATAAACTCACCGATGCGTTAGCGTTAGCTTGCATGGCCGCCTCTGTGATGCTGGTTTTCCTTCAGTATGAGCGCCAAAAACGTCCCGTCACGTGACTAAGAAACTGTAACGGGATTGGCTTGAAAATGGAACGGGAAGTGCTTGAAGTGAGAATAACAAATACAATTTCAACTATATAGATATAGTGACAATGAATTGTTTCTTAGGTTCAAAATGTTTTCTGAATATATTTTAACACAGAAAGCATAAGTACAAACATACAACATTTAAATTTCAGTGACATTTTTAATTTAAATCCCAGCAGCACAGATTTACTTCCATACATGTGCACTTATAGACATCCTTGTGCTTGAAAATGGTGTTCATGACAGACAATCTGTGCTTTTTTAACTACTCTTTTTCTAACTGGTCATCCAGGGGAATTTAAGCCCCCTGAAAACATAGCCTCTGTTATCATTCAATTCAGTTTATTTATACAGCGCCAATTCACAACTCATGTCATCTTAACCACTTTATAGAGACAATTCAGTCAGATTGGTTTAAAGTTTTCTATCTAAAGAAATCCAGCTGATTACATCGACTCATTGACTCAAAGCCAATCCCTCACACCAAGCATGCTTGTAGTGACAGTAGAGAGGAAAACTCCCTTTTAACATACTAACTGTATGTGCTACATTTCATCCTCTGGCGTGGGAACTGGTTTAGAGCTCGTCTGCCTGTATTTCCTGGATCGGGCCAACTTTTGTATCTCTGCTTCTTTCTGTATGTCTGATGCTAGATGGCCGCTAACAATGAGCCCAGTTGTATAAACAAAGGTGTTGATGGCAGCAGCATAGCTGATATTTCTCTCAAGGATGGAGTCACAGACAAACATGAACAGCTGTTATGATGCTGTTAAAATCAGAAAGAGAGCATAAAGTAAGGGGTTGTACTGGGCCTGGGCAAAAACTTCATTCCAGAAATGTATGCAAATCTTTTGTTGCGGGTAGTTTTATAATGAAGTGTAATTATTTTTTTTTTTCTTTTTTTTAATGTAGCGGCACATTTTAGGCTCCCCAGAGTTTCATTGGCTGCAGTGTTACTCTCAGGTTGTAGTTTGGCAAGCGACAACTCAACACAAAACGGGAAAGGTTATAACTACAAGTGAGAAGTTTGTTCTCAAAAAAGGAATAAAATCATCCATTGTTAGGAACTGCAGGGCTTAAATTTCTCAACGGCATGTCCTCCATGTTTCTGCTCCAGTCTAAACCTATAGCAGCATAACTATAGAGCATAACTATACATTCCACGAGGATCTAACTTATGAGGAACACCTGAGTGTCGATCATTTTTAGGAACTAAATAGAAATATTTCAAACTCATTATTTACACAGCAGCATTTTGATCAGGTGGGATTGTTTCCCAGTTTTTTCTTAACTCTATTCAACAAGCAGTCTAATCAATAGAAACACAGATACTGAGGATAGAACTCATCACCACTGTGGGGTTATTATTTAAACAAATGACAGGAAACCTTTGGTTTTATGGCTGTTTGGAGAAATAACTATTAAAAGGGGTCCCTATGTCTTCCAGCAGTCTAAGCCTATAGCAGCATAACTATAGAGATGGCTCAGGATAACCTGAGCCACTCTATATATAAGCTTTATCAAAAAGGAAAGTTTTAAGCTTAAAGTAGACAGGGTGTCTGCCTCACTGACTACAACTGGTAGTTGGTTCCACAGCTGCAGAGGTAACCTGACAACAGCCAGATGCATGTCTCCGCTCCGCCTAGCTCCGCTCACATACATCTGGGAACCCGCTCATTGAAAGTGATTTCCCCAACCGAATTTATGGTCTGTCCAATCAGGATGCAGGGCGGGTGTGTCTTGCAGTGGAGAAGCGACCGTGAGATTCCAACAACAATGGCTGCTCGCATTGAGGAAGCAAGCGTTAGCATTGATGCTGCTATTTCTTCTATGTTGTCCAATCTATCTGATATTGTTTCATCAAAAGAACACCTCATCAGAGAACGGCTTTGAAGGCTTTTGTTGGTGGAAAGCGATGTTTTAAGCCCTTCTCCCGACCGGATTTGGCAAAGCAGCTTGATCTACCAATGGCTCCTCCTCTCACAGCGTCCACGGGTTAGCTTCGTGTGAGTGGTTGAAATAACCGTCAATAAAGATGACGCAAGCAGTGGCTTATCCAATCATATGCAAGGAGTTTTGATAAGGCCCAGCCTTCAGTAAAGACAATTGGCAATTCCTATGGCGGGTTCCCAGATGTATGTGAGTGGAGCTACAGTAGGCTGAGCGAGACATGCATCTGGCTGTTGTCAGGTTACACAGTTAAGAGGAGCCTGATAACTAAAAGATCTGCCTCCCATTCTACTTTTAGAAATTCTATGAGCCTCTAGTAAACCTGCAGATTGAGAGCGAAGTGCTCTTTTAGGAACATAAGGAACAATCATATCACTTATATCAGATGGATCCTGGTTAATTAGAGCTTTATATGTGATATGGAGCATTTTAAATTCTTAACAGGAAGTAAATGAAGAGAAGCTAGAATAGGAGGGATATGGTGTCTGTTTTTAATTTTTATCCGGACTCTGACTGCAGCATTTTGGATCAGCTGAAGACTTTTTGCTACAGTTTGTGGACTTCCTGACTGTAAAGAATTGCATTAGTCCAGCCTTGAAGTAACAAATGCATGGACTAGTTTCTCAGCATCACCCTTGGACAGGATATTTATCTGAAGATAAAAGAAGGAAATTCAAGAAACCTCTATGATATGGGATTAAAATGGCCTGTCCTTCTCAATATCACTAAATATTACTCTATTATCTGAGATCAATTTAATTCCATCCAAATGAAGTGACTGACTAATCATCTTCTTTTTAAAAGACTATAACTTCAGTTTTGTCTGCATTCAGGAGCAGAGAGTTGAGTCATCCAGGTTTTTATGTCTTCAAGGTGTTGTGATATCCTGCAGATAATTAATAAACGATTAAGTAGAACTAGAGTTATAGTTAATTATTTAACCTGTTCAAAATCAGAGGTGATATCAATTTAGTGTTCTTAGTTGAATAATTGTTGCTTTAATTTGCTTACTTACCAGGGTTTGTGGTTTTCGACTCTGGAGGGACCGCCTGTTAAAATCTAGGTATTAACACCAATCTAGTGACCCAGGCTAGGTTATCAGCAGAGCTATTAATTATCAATAAGATAACCTTTTTATCTCTGTTTATTCACACTATTACCAAAGGGGAGTGGATCTGAGTGATGAATGGTCCGCTATATGAAATACAGAACCACTACAAGTTAAACAATGACGTCTTTATTCTAATAATGCAGGATTACAGAAATCTAATATCTATGCAAACACTACATGCTATTAGAAAATAAACACGAGGTAGATTAAATGACCAGTTTAAACCAGGATGGGGGTTGTGGTATGTTTGGCATGGTCTACCGTGTCACGGATCTGATCTCCTTGTTATCATCCTTCACCCACTTGAGGCGGCAGTTTAATATGTTTCCGGTACACGTCCCATGGATCGAGCCGGACGAACACCCTTTGTGTATGGAGTTTACAGTGTGTGATAAGCAGTCCAGGTGTGTCTTGGAGTGCCGGTTGGAGATCCTATCTCTTTTACGCTGGATGGTTGGCCAACGGCTGATCCCAGAAGAAAGCTGATTACCCAGAAGATCTCCATCTGCAATAGAGACACCCAAATTATGATGGAATGTGTACCAGTTATATGCTTTGGCCCTACTTAATTATGCACAACCTCGGCCTTATGCATCATTTTCCTCCCCAACAACAGTGTGCAACACGTTTTGTTTATGCTAACAGCAACATGACCAACATGTCAGGCTAACCCCGAAATTCCACATACTCCGTGAGCGCTCCAGACTGCCTGCACAAAGCAAAGCCTACAGCCTCTGCTATGGCTCCAGTCCGCTTTGCTCTGAGTTCCTTGGAGATCGTAGAGAGCATGTGCAAGATGATTAAATTCAAAACGGCAAAACATGCGGAAATGATCCAGGGTTTCCGCGGATCATTAAAAATAATTACGATACATAAATTTTTTTTGATTTTTTTCATTAATTCCATAATTTTTTATGGGATTTCGGTGTAGCAATCAACATATACCGAACCAAAAACCGTGACCACGAAAACCGTGAACCGAACCAAACCGTGGATTTTATGAACCGTTCCACCCCTAGTTCACATAGACCCATTTATATTCAGGTTGCTGTCTGGGTTTTGAGGTCCTTATTCTATATGCCACTGGTGAGAGTTTTCCCACGATCTTGATTGGACCAGCCCATTGTGGAAGGAACTTTTTCGCTCGACCGGATGGTTGAGCAAACCTGAAGTAGAAGATGTTGTCTCCCACTTCATACTTCGGTTGTGTGGCTTTCCAGTCACAGTAGGCATAGTAGGGCGACAGTGGCGTCGGATGTAGGAGTTTGCCCTGAAATCAAAGGATTGACGGTTCAAGCCTCTGACTTCCAGTGTCGTTGTGTCCTTGTGCATGACACTTCACCTGCATTTTCTACTGATGGTGGTCAGAGGTCCCAGTGGCGCCAGTGTATGGCAGTCCCGCTTCTGTCAGCGAGCCCCAGGGCAGCTGTGGCTACAAAGTAGCTTGCCACCATCAGTGTGTGAGTGTGCGTGAATGGGTGAATGACTGAATGTAGAATGTAGTGTAAAGTTCTTTGCTCAAGTCTCCTGACTTGAAAAAGTGCTATATAAGTACAGGCCATTTAGGCCTTGGCTCCTTCGACGCTGGCCTCTAATTTCTTTTGGGCCCATGCGAACGTTGCTTTGAGATTATCTTTTAGATCAGAAACGTATTGATGTGCTGTATAGGCAGTCATGACGCTAACATCCTCTGGCTGATAGATAAGGTGTAGCGGAAGAGTCATTTGCCTGCCTGTCATCATCTCAAATGGTGTGACGTCTGTGGTGTATAGGGGTGTGCAAAATAATCGCCATGACGATGCATCGCGATTCTAATTCTTGTGATCTACTGCATCGATTCTTGATGGCAAGAATCGATTCTCAATTTTAAAAAATGAACAAAATACATGAATGGTTGGGGCACATCAGCCAAACCAAGTGGAATACAACTTCCAGTCCAGCAGATGTTGCTAGCGGATGTGTTGAAGCCCGCTGCCTTGTGTCACTAGGATTTCTGGCCGTGGGATACTGCAACGAGTCATATGAAATAAAACATGGAGGACACTATGAAAATTAAGCCCCGCGGTTCCATCAAATTTCAAGTCAGATGCTTGGATGCATTTTGGCTTTAAAACAAAGAAGGTAAAATTGAAATTGGTATGATGCACGTCATTTGCAAAAGGGGAAATATACATTTGAATGTTTTTGTTTCATTGGTTTAAATGACCACTGAGGCCATGTAAATGGCACTGATTATCCTTATTTTGTTATTTTAAGTTTTACGAATCCTAAGATCTTTTTGTCAGTGTGTCCACACCGGTAATAGTAATATTTCTGTCCAGGATTTGTTTTCATGGCAACACCTCCAAAAGTCATTTCAATAAATACAGTTACTTTCAGTTATGTATCAAATGAAGACACTATCCAGATCATACCCAGCCAGTCGGCCACTGGTAAGGGCTGTATCCCTTTCTTACAGTCTTTAGCATGGCTGTCAATGTATTTCCCGAGCATGTTAACCACCATGGAATTCATTCTCTCTACTTGTCCTGATGATTGGGGATGATAGGAGATATGAAACCTGACGGTCAAGGGGGTGGGCCGGTTGAAACTAGCAGCAGGTCAGGCAACTCTTTACATACACCTGTGTGTCGTTTGCCATTGAAGGCCAATAGCCTCCTGTTGAAGTGTGTGTAGAGTTGCTTTGTAGCCTCTGTGTTCTGCTATAGGCAAATCATGCGCATGAGCAAACATGATCCCCCTGTGATTAGTTGGAACGACCCATCGGAGTGGGCGATGTTCATCTTTGGAGTAGACCAGTAACCCTTTTTCTATTTTTAAGCGGGGTAAGCTATGACGGAATGCCTTTAGCTGTTTTGATTTGCCAGCTGGTAATGTCCTTTGTCCAGGTGGTGGACCATTGGATACCAGCTCCAGGATGGCATGCAGGATTGGGTCCTGGTCCTTCATGGTGCACAGGTCCTGGTCTTTCGGTTTGCGTCCAAGGCAGAGCATTTCTTTAGAGTATTTGAGTTCACCTTGGTTAGTTCTTATCCATCGTCGCGTCACAGCACAAACTGTGTGGTTTTCAACGGGGTTTGCCCATTCTTCATAAAACTCCCAGGGGGTTCCACTTTCTGCTCCCAGCCTGGAGAGGCAGTCTGTCTCATCGTTTCCGTCCTTATCTTGGCCCAGGGTGCGAGAGTGTCCTTTGACCTTTTTCCAATAGATGGTTATGTCATTATCTGTGGTGAGTCGTTCGTATGCTAGGAATAGATTTGAGTGCTTGACTTCTTTGTTTCTAGCATTTTTCATTCCGTTAGTTTTCCAAACTGGTAGGTGGGAGATAAAACTAGGCCTAGCATAGTTGGAGTCAGAGCAGATCACCAGCTATCTCAGGTTCAAGGCAGCTTCTTGTTGGATCATGATGAGAATCGCTGCGACTTCAGCATATTGGCTTGTTTTAGCTCCACACCGGTATTGGTTTGGTTCAGCGGAGTCAACCCCAACCGATACCTACCCCAGCTCGGAGTTGGTGTTCATGCATGAACACACAGCCATCTGTGTACGCCCTGGCGATCCCTTTGCATATGTTTTCATCATAATAGCGGTGGATGGAGAGCGTTGTTCCCACAGCTGTGGGAATGTCAGGTTTGGGCAGAGGTGTATCGCACTCGCAGTGGTTACATCTAGCTAGCCCTTGTCCCAGTGCCAGCCAGTTGTTTTGACCATATCTTACCTCAATGTCGTAGCCTTGTTGCGCCATCATCCATGTTGCGATCAGGCTCTTCCCTCTCTCAAACGCTGACTATTAAGGAAGGTAACTGGCTGGTGAATTGTAGCTACGGAAGTGTTCCACTGCCCAGACCATAGAGAGGAGGGCCTTTTCACAGTCTGAAAATTTAGTTTCAACATCGCTCAGCGGCCTGCTCGCGTATGCTACGACCCGCATATCCTCTATTTTTGTCTCAGTGCTGCACTCGGACAGTGCGATGAGAAACTGGCTTCCAGATAGAACTCACTGTCCTAATCTGGATATGCCAAGCAAGGAGCAGACACCCGTTTCTGCTTCATCCACTGGAAAGCCTGTCCCTGTGGTTCTCCCCAATGGAATGGAATGTCTTTGCGTAATAACTCGGTGAGTGGTCGAGCCATGTCCACATAGTCTTCGATAAACTGACGGGAGTATTTGCAGACCCCGAGGAAGCTCCGGAGTTCGGAGAGGTTGGTCGGATCTTCTATGTTTTGGATGGCCCTGATTCTGTTGGCTTCGGGCTCAATGCAGTTTGGCCCAACCGTGATCCCTACATAGTCCACCTTCTTCCTCTACCACTGACCCTTGCTCAAAGCTAACTTGGCTCCTGCGGTGGCTAACTTGCCAAAGACGTGTCGGATTTCTTCAAGATGTTCTTTGAAAATCCTGCTCCTCATTAGGATGTTGTCGACATAAATGAGGTTCCCTCGTTCTGTGGCATCGGACATTGTTTTATGAAGGAAGCTGTTGAACTCGGCTGTAGAGTTGGAGTATCCGAAAGGACATCTGTTCCAAGTATACTGCCGGTTCCCGAAGGAGAACGCCAATTTATACTGGTCAGCCAGATCCACCTTCATTGTCCAAAAGCCATTAGCCACTTCTACGGTTGAGAAGAATGGGCCCCTTTTACTTTTGCTAGTTCCTGGTCTAGGTCGATCATGGGCAAGTGCGAAAGTAATACCTGCTTGTTCAACGCATGGTAATCAAAGGTTGATTCGCCATTTTCCAGTCGGTTTTAACACCGGCCAGATAGGGGAGTTGAAGGTGGAATTGCTTTCCCGAATGATGTTCTTCTCTAGCAGCGTATTGAGAATCTCTTGGATTGAGTCATAAGCAGCTAGAGGAATCTTATACTGACGCACAAAGGTTGGGGGAGCATTTGGTTTGTGGGAATGCGGACCGTATGCAAATCTCTAACCCCATAATCATCCAGTCCCTAGATAAGATGGACTGGAACTCATAGAAGAGGTCCCTGAGCACCGCTTTTTGGGCCTCAGTGGACAGTGCGTCTGCCTTCTCTAGTTGCTGTCTTACTTCTTCTTTGAACCCTGGGTACGGTTCGACTTTCCGGTTCTGCCTTCAGATTCTGTTTGGCTGTCTTCTGTGGAGCTGGCTTCTAGCACGTACACTACTAAGTTCCCTTCAGCTTCAAGAGTGGTGCCAAAAGGGGATCTGACAGGCAACCCCCCTCCCCCTAATCTTTGAGGGGAAAGTAGAGACGCTGTCTGAGAAGTCCTGTGTAGTGATCAGGGATGAAGGCAATTCCCCAATGATGGGAACACTCAGCTCGGAAGTCGTGAAAGGAGCTATCGATTAGCATCCCAAAGGGTTTAGCGACTTTTAGTCGGATCGGGACCGCAGTTGGGTTCAATTCATGCAAGGGGTTTCCCCGGACCAATAGGTTCAGTTGGGGAAAGTGGGGCAGAGGTTGGAAATGGACCCGGGGGTTCTCCATTTCCTGACCTTTTTAATGATAGCTAGCCTGACTGGGACACCGGTAGTATATGCTGGTATCAGCATGTCTGTTTCACATGCAACCTGGCAGGCTTGGGGAATGGTTTGCCCTGACCTCATGACCTTGGGTTTTTCAAGGAAGGAACAGGGTGGTGTTCGGGCCCGGGCCCACAAGACCTGGTTGCATGTTGCATCAAGTTGTACCCCTAGTCGCACCAGGAGGTCGGCGCCAATCAGAACTGGGGTGAGTGGATGTTCCACGATGCTAAAGGTATGTGATGTGTGTTTGGATCCAATGTTTACCTTAAGCATACATACCCCGGTAGCTTTCAAGAGTCGGTGGGGCCAATCGTCTGAAAGTAGATGGTGGCATTGTCGTACTTCAACCTGGTTAGGGTTTACCTGGCACAAACAAATGTATAATCCTCTGCTATGGCTGACTTTTCCAACTATAGGGCTCGCCTGGAAAAACATCTTCCAAGTGAAGACCTTCAGTCAATAAAGGGTTCATTTTCGGAAGGTGTAAGAGTGCAGAGGAAGGATTCATGACTGCAGAAAGAAGCCCCTTGCTTACCCGTCTGTGACTTTGAAACTGAAACCCCGACAAGCGGAGGAAGTGGTTGCACTTGGGGTTTCCCTGGCTCGTTTGAACATGTTACCAGATGGGTAGGGACAAGCTGTTTCTCAGTAGACAAGAATGGCTTTGGATTTTCCACTTGGGCCCACCTGTGTCCCTGGTTGAAGTCGATGAGTGGGGCCAGTCTGTCTAGCAGGTCTTGGCCCGATGGATTAGAGTCATGTCTTGGAACGTGAAATCCAACCACACCCGCTTGGTGATGCACGACTTATGTTGAGTGTAGCTGGTGATCCCTACATTGCAGGTCTCCTCCTGGAATGTTTTTCCAAGGGTGTTCGTGGCCCTCATCACCTTTTCAAAATGCTTGGTGCACATTAGGCCAATTTCTGAACCTGTGTCCAGAAGGGCATCAGCTGTGATGCACCCACCTATTAGGCAGAACAATAGAGGCAGTGTGCGTTTTTGGTGAGATGCAACTCACTGAAGAACGGTGTTTTGTGTGGTGAGGTTTCAGATTATTCACTCTGTTTAAGTAGCTGTGTTCCCCCACTCGATCTGGTAGACCCTTTTGGCAAATGGGTCAGGATCCATGCCTAGTCATGTGGACGGGAGGTTTTGGATCTGGTTTGTTTTGGGTATTGGTGGAGTTTGATGGCGGCTGGGGTGAGTTGGTCATCTTTCGTTGTCCTTACTCATCCTTATCTTTAGGCTTTACCTTGTTTTCATGGTGTCTGTCTGACTTAAACCTCACATGGGCTCCTTACCTTCTTCTCCATCCCGACTCAATCTTTCTTGTGTCCTACCTTTCTTATCCTGTGGGTTGAACTTCGGCCGCCATGTGGAATCATTCCTGTTTGGTGTCAGAGGAGGGAATTTCTCATCCCTCCAGTTGTAGATCCTTACCTGCTTCGGTCCGAACCTGTAAAACCCTATTGGTTCTGTAAGTTTCCTTGTTGTCCCGAGCACGTGTTTCCCATCCCATCTCAGCATATTTCTTTATTTGTTACATGGTAAGGGCTCTGGTTCGGCAATACATGATAACATTGTATTTTATGCTTTCACAGATATTTTAGTGTGTGGTCTTCCTCTTGTCCAGGGGTGCTTCGCCCCTGAAAATATGCAGCTCGTAAACGACGGTAGAAGTCCCTCGGCTGTTAATTTCTTTTCTGTTGTATGCCGAGAGCACTGAACATCGCGGAGCCTTGGTCGGTATCTACCGAGTATTCCTTTCTCGGTGCTTGACAAAGAGAGGAATAGCGATCTCGGACAGAGGGCTTGAGACTCTATATGAACACATGCACGCTCCTTGAAGTAGTCTTCCAGATTAACTTTAACTTCTCCCGGGCAGAGGAATGGGGTAAGTCTAAAAGACAGCGTTCTACCTCCGTAAGGTAGTCCTCAATAGTGGATTCAGTGTTGTTGGGGTCAAACAGCTCAATGTCTTGGGCGATGGATTCCAGTTGCCGCATTCGCAATCCCCGTTCTGGGGTTAGAGCTGGACCGTCTGAATCCTCATCTGAGAGCTCAGTGCAGCTACCCTCACAGTAAGGGAGAAAACTCTGCTCTGACCTCTTTGGAGGTAGGTAAGGCTGCTCATGGTACACTGGTGGGCCTGTTGCTCCATAGCCGCTAGGCTATGGCCAAGGCTCAGGGAGGTAACACTCATCAGTGTCCCATGGTTGGCTGTACAGCTGCCTTTGTGGTAAGGGTAGGTCATAACAGATTGTGCTTCGGTTTTGGTCGGACCTCATGGTTGGCTGTACAGCTGCCTTTGTTGTAAGGGTTGGTCATAGCAGATTGTGCTTCGTGTTTGGTCAGACCTGCTTGTTGCTCTTTAACTATGACCTGGCATGCCGCCTTGGTTCTGGCATCCTCTGCAGTCTGAAACTGCTCTGCTTGGTGGAACTATGCTCTACACAACCAAACCTTCCCTGCCCCTTCATGTTAGCTCTGAGCTCTATGGTTGCCAGAGGAGGATCTCCCCTGGTACCCTTTCTCTCAACCCTATCTAAAGCAGGGGTTGGTTCACTTTCTTCTCTCTTTTTGAAACCTTCTGCTCCTTCTTCTGACCCTTCTTCTGACTCTGTCTGACCCTTCATCTGAACCTTCATCTGAACCTTCGTCCTGCGAGCAGGGAGCTACCCCCCTTGGCTGTTCCTTTAGGATCGGAGGTCGCTTTTCTATTCTCTTTTGCCTTTCTTGCCCTTTCTTTGGCTTTTAAACGCAGTTCTTCAGCCTTCACGCGCAGTTCTGTTTCTAGTTGTGGCTTTCTCTGGTACAGTAGTGCAAGTTGACCAAACACATTTGCAATAAGCATTTCTTTACCCGGCTTCCTAGTTGACTCCATGAGCCTCTGAATCTCTCTGCCACAAGCCTCGAGATCGAGACTATTAAGGGCTTTGTGTTTGTCTTCTGATAACTAAATCACTGACTTTATTAGGTTCTGGGCTTCCATTTGGATGGAGGCCGCAGAAGTATTCTAACGCATTGTATTCGTTAGGGGGAAATGAATCAGGAAACGTAGCACACCGGCTACAAATCGCTAACCCTGTTAGCACTACACACACTAAACAAACACACTCCGTTTACTGTAGGTTTAATACCTATACGACAGGTGTATAAGCATGTGGATAAAATGATACACAGGTTTCATTTAATGTGGGACTTCCTCTTTAATTTTACAGGTTACCAATGGCGTTTAAATCTGTGGGTTTCTAATTGTTGAATACTCACCTTTTCAGTAGAATTTGGATTGGTTGCAAGTATGGATTGTGTACATATATATATATATATATATATATATATATATATATACTCTCCTACTATATATATATATATATATACTACTATATATATATATATATAGAGAGAGAGAGAGAGTGAGAGAGAGCGAGGAGAGAGAGACGAGAGAGAGACAGGAGACCTTTGGCGTTGTTTATTTACTTTACATCGGGGAAAACATAGTCTGTTTTACATCATCACAATAAAAAAACACAACCGTTACCACACACTGCGTTAAATATTAAGAACCAGTGAGCCATCTTTCTCTACTGAACATAAAACATGTCTAGTCCCCCACAGAGCGCTAAAATTCTCCAAATTATTAGTCAGTTTGTAGAAAGCATGCTCCACTCTAAGACGAGCTGCAACCAGACCTTTCAGGCTCTGCACCACATCTGTCCAACCCTTACCCAGCATCTGATTCTTCCTGTGGTCCTCCAAATGGCTAGTTTAGCCACCCCAAACAAAAAATTATGTTAAAACTAATTTCAGTTTTTCTCCTCACTGTGTATCTGGGTCCAAAAAAAAACAGAGGAAGAGAGAAAACCTCTCCCAAAGCTTCCACCCATCCTTTCAAAACTTTAAAAAGATCAACTAGCCGAGGACAAGCCACCACTAAGTGATCTAACGTTTCCCTGTGAGTTTAGAACAGGCAGCCCTCCCCAGTGCCTGGATCCGAAGCTGAGCTCTGTGTCTGTTTGGTAGCTATTGTTGCATGTATAATCCTCCACTGAAGGTCTGCCATGTACACTTTTTCTCAACAGGAGGTTTATACAGGACCCTCCACCTGCCTTTAGGGGTAACGTCTGAGGCAAAATACCTCACACCATTTTGACTCCTTCACTCCAGCCAGAGAGTGAAAATTCAGCACTTTCACACAGTTGTAGTACAGCTGCTTCCTCCCACATGAGCTGAAAATACCCAGCTCTGGTGTTTTCATGCTGAGAAGAAAACCACTCTTCTCCTGTTGCTCCTCAGTAGCTGGACAGACACTCAGAGAGGGAAAAAAATATACACACCATCATCCTTCCACTGGCAAGCGTGATTCTTAGCAAAGCTTCTCATTGGTTCAGACAGGGACTGCCAGACTTCCTCGATAATCCTATTCAGCACTCTGTAAGACTGGATGCTTGTAATGTCACTGAGCGTTTCCAGGGATGTTTTGGTGAGGTGGCCCAGTTTAGTAATGCCGGCCTCAACAAATTTTCTTCTTAATGTAGCAGAAGAAAAAGTAGTGTTTCTAAAAGAAGGAGTGTTTGGCCTGAAACAAGTGGTTCCTCATAGATCCACATCCCTGGCCCAGAGTCCTGATTCCTTGTGACCTTCAGTGTCTGCCAGGCATTAATCACCGACATGTAGAAAGGTGTGAGTCCTGTTAGGTCAACTTCAGATGGTCTTATCAGAAATAACTGCTTATCCAGTCCAAGCCGTCCAGCATACCTAAGTAGCAATCGAGCAGGGGATAACCAGCAGCGACTGCAGCCACACAACAGCCTCTGTGCCGTCTGCAGTCTGAAAGCCGCGGTTCTGGACAGAATGTCTACAAGTCCTTGTCCTCCTTCTGCCACAGGGAGATACAAGACCGATGCCCTCAGCCAGTGTTGACCAGACCAGAAAAAGTCAACCAGGAGCCGCTGCACTTCTTTCAGTAGGCCTGATGGTGGCACCAACACAATGAGATTGTGCCACAGAGATGATGCAACCAGGTTATTCACTATCAGAGCTCTTCCCCTATAGGACAGGTGAGGTAGCAACCATTTCCATTTAGACAACCTGGCTTCTACCTTTTCCAGCACTCCCTCCCAGTTCTGTCTCTGAAAATCCTCATTCCCAATAAAAACTCCAAGACTTTTTATACCCCTTTTTCCCCACTTCATAAGGTTACCAGGAAGACAAGGAATGCTCCCCACACCCCACTCCCCCACTAAACAAGCCTCACTTTTCCCCAGTTCTTTTTATAGCAGAGGAAGCTTTCCGCCCATACAAGGACAAACTTTCTTGTAACTCTTGAACGTCTCCCTCATTACAAATAAATATGTTTACACATCGCGAAACATATGCTGATAATGCAATAACGAGGGGCATTGGCGCTGCAACTCTGGCGAGGGAAGACCTCGCAGTCTGCTCTCAACCGACAGAGAGGAGGCTCAATGGCAATACTGAAAGCTGGCAGTAGGGCCTTGTCACGATCTACTCTAAGCACAGCGCTGGAACGCTCAGAAGCCCACCGCCACGCGCTACCACACACAACGGGCACCTCGATACCGGCACAACTGCGGAACTGAAAACCTTCCCCAACACCAAAGCCGCAACGGGTAGTAAAGAATATGATACACTTCGCGGTCAAAGGGGCGCGCCGGTCTATGGATGCATGATGCCAACATTAATGTCTTGTAAATTTTGCGAAATTATCAAAATACCTCATTAATTACATCAAACGCCAGACCTGTCAGGTACACGAGCTGCTTAGATTGATCTGCTTTCCCAGTCGAGGAAATCAGCGTAACAGTTTTCAGTCTGTTTGGCCGAGCTAAGACTTGAAGAGATGCGCGGTCGCCAAAGAGCTGCACACGTTCCTAATTCACTCATACACCAGACCCACTGTGTGCCAACACTGCAAGAAGCTGCTGAAAGGCCTCTTCAACATCCAAATGGTCCTGTCCCATGATGGTCCAGAAATGTTTAAAAGTCACGAAGGTAGACCATCTATTCCACGGGCCTTTCCGGAGAAAGTCATCTGAGGACTTACAGCAACGGTCGGTTGCATCAGGTTATATCCAGAGCCAGAGCCTCCCGATCACACGGTCAGCTGAGAGTCCTTGAAGAAGCTCCGCAGCAACATCCACATCACAGCCGTCCCACCCTGTACGGAAGTCCATAGCAAAAAGTCCACGGCATGTCTCCTAAAACATCTCCATTGGGTCTGCGATTCACCTTCTACATCCTAAGAGGAGCCACGGAGGACACACCATCTGTTTTTTAAAGTAACTGACTTCTCCAGGTTAAAAAAGAAGATGGTTGGTGCATCAATATTAACGGTGAAGTGTGCTCAGACTGAAACTCTTGCTTTTGCTCTCACGAGAGTTGAGCTCCCACCTTTTGATAAATAAAAAGATCATTTTTGCTTTGGGAAGATTCTCTTTAAAAGGGCAGCTTTTCCAAATGCGCTTATCTGAAAGTTACTCCTAATCTGCACAACTCTCTTTTTACATGAAAGTGACACCAACTTTATTTCCCTGACTTAAAAACTTTAACCTGAGCTTTTCCTACCTCCCACTAGAAAACAAACATCTTTAAACGGGATCTCCAGTTGAGAAACACAAAACAATTTAAAATTTTCTAAGGTGAGGGGCAAGAGATGGCTTTGTTAAAACATAAAAAGATGACTTCTGGTGGGATGAAAAGCTCCATTAAAGACTAGATGGTGGTCAGTAAAAACTACTTGGAATATTTGACAGCTAAGAACTGTAGTAGTGAAAGAGAGAGCAGGTAGATAAACCTGTCCAGCTCCATTGCACTTTACTCTCATCTGATATTTTGACCTGCGTACGCGCCCATCAGAAGGGTGTTTATCCTCCACACATCAACCACAAATCGCTTGCTTACGCTTACAGAAACAGTCCTCTCCCGTCCTATTCATGTAAAATCAGTGCAGCAGTTCCAGTCACCACCCAATACAATAAACTTCCTGTACCAAATATTGTTTAGTTCTTCCTTCAGTATTTTAAGTTTTTCCTACTCAGAGCCTTGGTTTGGTGCATAGAAATTAATGAAAATAAGTTGTTCCTCTACTTCAGCTCTCAACCATAAGCATTCTGCCCTTCACCACTTCTGTGCTGGAAATAACAGTTACATTTAACTTAGAGGAAAACAGAATGGCAACTCCAGCACTTAGATTTGTCCCATGGCTAAGGACATGCTGCCCCCCCCCACCATAAGCCCCAATCTACACTCACCGGCCACTCTTTATTAGTACACCTGTCCAAAACTGCTCGTTAACACTTCATTTTATAAAGCAGCCAATCACATGGCGGCAATTCAGTGCATTTAGCATGTAGACATGGTCAAGACAATCTCCTGCAAAGTCGTCCAGCATCAGTATGGGGAAGAAAGGTGATCTGAGTGACTTGAACGTGGCATGATTGTTGGTGCCAGGAAGGGCTGGTCTATATTTCTCTTGGTGAAACTGCTGATCTACTGATTTTGCAATGACAAACCTATCTCTAGGTTTACAGATAATGGTCCGAAAAAGAAAAAACATCCAGTGAGCGGCAG
This sequence comes from Cyprinodon brontotheroides, assembly GCA_018398635.1. Taxonomy (NCBI): domain Eukaryota; kingdom Metazoa; phylum Chordata; class Actinopteri; order Cyprinodontiformes; family Cyprinodontidae; genus Cyprinodon; species Cyprinodon brontotheroides. The sequence continues at coordinate 326,323 of JAGKQL010000074.1, forward strand.
TTCTGTGGGCGGAAATGCCTTGTTGATGCCAGAGGTCAGAGGAGAATGGCCAGACTGGTTCGAGCTGA
>JAGKQL010000074.1:336298-399718 GCA_018398635.1 Cyprinodon brontotheroides
AAAGACTTGTCCTCATAATTTGCAAGTTAATTTATTTATAAAGGAAATATAAACGCTGCTTAAGCTAATTCAAATGAAATTAAAAAAGTAAAATAAGTAGCCAACCTTATCACTGTCTGTAACCTACTGACAAAGGTAAGGAAAGCATCAGATGAGCTACCTGAGAAACTAACGTTACGTTTCCCCACTTTAAAACCAAACAAACATGGTGGTTCCGTGCCATGTTAATTTGTTTTGACAAAAGTTGCATGTTATCACTTTTTCACTTTACAAAGTGCAGGCTGTTTTAATTATTGTAATCAATTTGCGCCGTCAATCCCGGCGCATGCGCTTCATTTGCAGTCTGGGCGCTGAGGCTCTGACTACCGCAGCGCTGAGGATTCCTTCGGACAAACAGGTTGGGGTGGGGGAAGCGCCCCCACGGCAGAGTAGGAATGATACATAAGCTTTCACGTAAGAGTCTCCAAAGCCGCCAGTGACACGAAAAAAGTACGCCAGATTTGTAAGCTAGTCGCTTTTGAAAAATAGTAAGCTGGAGGGTCTGAAAAAGTCGCTGAGTTGGCAACACTGCACCTGCAGCGCTGACTCGCTCTGCCGGTATGTTTTTTCTTCCTCTTTCAGTCAAGAGGCAGTGATGACGGCGCGGCGGATGACGCATTAATGCGCGTGACACAACTAATCGATGATGAAATTTGTTGCCAATGCTTTTAAAAGTCAATTTTTATCGATTTTATTGATTCGTTGTTGCAGCCCTAGACTATTTACATTTTGAACAAAGCCAATAGTGTCTAAGATAGCATTAAAGACTGCTTTTTAAGCTATCACCTTCAATGTCAGCATGGATGTTAAAATCTCCCACTATGATGACCCTGTCAGTATTTAATACCAAATCAGAAAGGAACTCTGAAAACTCATCTAAAAATTCAGAGTAAGGACCTGGTGGACGATACAAAGTTACAAAAAGTAGAGGTTTTCTTGCTTTGAAATTTGGATAAGGGAAATTAAGGGCTAAATGTTCAAAAGAGTTGTAGGTATTAACTGTTTTGGGAGTAATCAGTAAGTCAGACTGGAAGGTTGTTGCTACTCCTCCTCCTCGCCCAGAACTTCTGGGTATGTGAAAATTTAAACAGCTTGAAGGAGTTGCCTCAGTAATGCTCACATAATCCTCTTGCTGCAGCCAGGTTTCTGTAAGGCAAACATAAGTTAATGTGATTATCACAAATCAAGTCATTAACTAGCAGACTTTTTTAGAGGAAAGAGATCTTATGTTAAACAGACTGCATTTAATCATTTTAACTTTTTCCACAATTGGAGTTATTTTAATTTTAATTAGATTGTCATGATTTACTCCTTTGGGAACTTTTGCTAATTTATTAGATTTTGGTCGTGGGCAAGACACTGTCTGGATGGAGTAAAGAGTAGGTAACAGTAGAGAAGCTGCAGAGATGTGTGTTAAACTACAACTCTACTTCCTGGCTTGCACCCTGGTGAATATAATCACAGTCATTGATTGTGTATTTTTTTCTTTTTTGATAAAAATAATAATAACATATAGCAATAATAAAGTTGATTTATCAGCACCTACATTAAAACAAATATACTTTCCAAGGTTATTGAAAGCTTTAAAATGAGGTGGAGGATCTTGAAGTGGATCTGCTGCTTTATGGATCCAGTGAAGGTGTTTTAGGAGGGGTGTTACACAGTTCTCTGAATCACACTTTGACTTTTAAAGAGGTCTCTTATTTCTCTGTTTTTCCAGACATCTTGGCTGCGAGTCTAATGCCCAAAGCACGCACATGACACCAATTCAAAAATGGGATTAAATTAACACATCTGATATTACAACCCTTCTAGATGTCGTCACCCAATAAGAAAAACAAGCTTACAGTAGCATATTGCCTCACCGCCTTTCATCTTTTGCAGACCCACGTTTTTCTACAAGATCTTGACTCCTGGACTGTTTAAGATCTCAAAAATACAAAACATCCCAGAAAGCAGAGAAAAAGACTTGAGTTCTTACAGTTCTAACTACGGTACCAGGTAGCATTTCAGCAGTGGCTGAAATGCTACCTACCGTGGCTGCCTCCTGCAGAAACCTACAGCATGCACTGCTGTGGTTCAGAGCACAATGTGAAGCAGCCGGGATGAGAATCAGTCCTTCCAAGTCGTAGACCATGGTTCTCCACCGTAAAAACATGGCTTCCCCCTTCAGGTTGGAGGAGACTTCAATAATCAGTGTTGGATATTTATACTCCATCTTCTTAAAAAGTTACGCCTTTTATTTCTCCATTTAAATCTCACATTATTTTAAATAAGTTTATTATATGGAAATATTAGCATTTTGATTAATAGCTTCAAGGACATGAGATCAACTGACTCAAAATCAGTGTTGGATCATAGCACTCTATTCGCTTCAAAATTTAGACCTTTAAGTTTTGCATTTCAAATCTTTAATATCTAATTTTATGCATTTTTATATGAATAAACAAACAAATCAGTGTTGGATCATAGTTCTCCATTGGCTTCAGTAACACCTTTTATATTTTTGCATTTCAAGTCTATTAATAGCCTTTATAGAGTGAGTTTCCAGGTTTAGTAATGAAGTGACACAACATCTATAAGGGATCAAGGTGCTGCTCTGGTTTCATGAGATACGCCTTTTAGTTTGGTATATGAAGTTTCTAAACATCCTTTTTTTGTATATAGGATAATTAAATATCAATAAAAATAAATATCTAGGCCTACACTTGTATTTTCAAAACAGGAAGTCGGTACATGACGTAGCCGTTTTCTCTCGCCGTGTTTTTACTGTAAAGTCTCTAATACGGGAGCACTAGAAATAATGGAGCGGCTTTCTCCGATCGCAGTGTACCAGAGGAATAAACAAGAGGCTTAACTGGAGCAAATGTACCGCAGTGAAGTTAGTTTCAAGTTGGATATTCGATATTCGCGCTCCGCGGGCCAAGCGGTGTTTAGCTCGCGGCTCATCCGATTTATGTTACGCTAATGTCGGCCAGCAGTTCACCACCGCTCCCTTCCCAAGCGCTCGGTGCTTCACTTAGGGACCGTCAACAAATTTGCGAACCAAACAGTGCTGACATAAAAATATTAATAAATGTCTTTCCTTGTATACCAACTGACATATAAAGTGCTAATTCATGCTTTTACATCAGATAAATATCTTTATTTTTTTTATTTAAAAGCTATAATCAATATTTAAACAATTTAAATATTAAATAATATATCTTTTCTTCAATAGCTCCCAGGTCATGTGACCTATTGACCCAAAATCAGTGTGAAATTGTTCTACTAGTCTCTGTAGATGAGGCACACTCATTTGATTTTCATTCTAACTTATTTTTTATTTTTTAGGAATTTGTTTTGTAAAAATTGAGTTTTTTTCGTCAATAGTTTCCTAGTTTGAAATTGTTCCGCTAGTCTGAGTCAAAAGGGCACACTTATTTGTTTTTCATTTTAACCATTTTTTTGTTTTTTAATGAAATGTGGGACTTTACTTCCATAGATTCCAAGTTATGTCACCTATGCATTTGCAGCTAGTTGGTCTTTCGCAGCAGTATAGATGAATGATGATTCAAATTTTAAACAGTAAAGGTTTATTCATCTCTTAACAGTAAAAATCTAAACCAAAGGTACAATTACAACGTTAAGTAGTGTCTGTTCTGAAGGATGAAACCAATATTCATTTATTTAAAATTTGATGTTAATCTAAAATAATTAAATGAAAAAAATACCAACACACACACACACATATATATATATATATATATATAAGTTTGTTTAAAATATTTGATGTTTTATCCTTATGCAGTGCGCACCTTTATGAAACACCACAAACAACTCCCACAGCACATTTCCGTGGACCCTCCTTTAATAGTGTGGACAAACAGGAAACACAGAAAAAGAATTGAGTCACTCCATCTTAGCACTACCACACGTAACAGATTGTACACAAAGATGTGCTTTAGTTGTAGTAATCAGTAGCATTTACTTCCTTTCACTAACAATTTTCCTCCCCTCACAGGTCATCACCTCACTTCTCATTGAGCTGTTGTGCAGAGCTACAACAATAAGATTAGGGCTGCAACTAACTGAATATTTTAAAAATCGATGAATGGGGCCGATTATTTTTCGATTAATCGATGAATCGGACAAAAATATTTTTATATTAACCTCTTTATTCCAAAATAAACATTTTTTAGACTAGGCTTGTCCTCGATCCGATCCACGTATCGGATCAGGCGCCCGATATTGGCAAAAATGCGTATCGGCAATGCATGCTTAAAAATGCCGATCCAGCTTTTTAATCCAGTTCGTATTTTCCAGTTTACGTCGATTGAAACAATCCATTCCACTATTTTTGCGCCAGTGTTCCCTGAATCCGTATTTTCCAGAATACCTTCAACACACCCACAGGTCTTTTTGGGTCTGTCTCCGGCCTAACCATTAAAACAGGTGAATTGGAAGATAGCGGGGAAAATGTCAGCCGTGTGGGATTATTTTATCCTGCACGATGTGTAGATGGAGACTAGATGTGGAGGAGATTGGGGAGTATAAGGCATTTTTGTGTAACTATTATTTGCACTGATTTTTTTTTTTAGCAGTGTCTTTTTTCAAGAGTAGAGTCCTGATTCTAAGTTAATAGAATATTTTCCACTCTTGTCTGTTTTGCATTTTTATTAAAACTTACAGTAATATAGCACCTTTAACTGTTTACGGTTTTACTGCTCACTGTGCAATATTAGATTGCTATTCATAATTTTGTCCAGTTTGTGTTTATCTCTTAATAGACAGGTAAGTTTGTTGTTACCAATCATTGTGTTTTATTCAACCCCACCTAATTCAGCTGGCTAGATGTTATCAAGAGTACTAAAAACCCTTTTCAACATGAGTCTTACAACTAAGGCTAAATACTTAAACTTAAACATGCTCGGATAGGCTGGTATCGGCCAGTATCGGTATCAGATCGGAAGTGCAAAAACCTGGATTGGGACATCTCTATTTTTTTAGACAGAACAAACAAGCACACAAGTACAGGTTGCTCATTAACTGTTCTGGTGCAATATGAAAAATAAATGTTTGTTAAAACTACTGCAAACTTACATGAGAAATGTAGCTGTACATCCACAAAATATAGGCTACTTTGTTTCATCAAAAAGTGCAAAAAAAAGCCCTAAGGGGCTCAAACAATAGGCCCCCATTTCAACAAATGAGTTTTTTTAGACTAGAAGAGTTCTGCCTTTTAAGACAGGAAAGTAGAGCAGTTAAAGTTGCTGCTTGAGAAAATACTTAACCATAGAGATAAAATAGCCCTGTGATTCAAATTATAAATTGTAGTTGGAATAAAAATGAGAGAACTAGGGGTGCTTTAAAAACACATCCTCCAAAGACTTGATATTTACATGGGAATGTGGCATATAATTGAGAATTGACATATTACTGATCTTGCTGGATTTTATTCTGCTTTACTTCCATAAATTGCAGGATCTTCTTTTCTTTTATCTTTGCCAGAAGATTTAAACTTTAAAAGCCTGAAATTCTCATAATTTGCAAGTTAATTTATTTATAAAGTAAAATATAAAAGCTGCTTAAGCTAATTCAAATGAAATTAAAAATAAAATAAATAAGTAGCCAACCTTGTATCCCTGTGTGTCTGTAACCTACTAACAAGGTAAGGAAAGCATCAGATGAGCTACCTGAGAAACTAACGTTAAGTTCACTTTAAAAACAAAACAAACATGGTTACTCATCCTGCTGATCAGCTCTCTTCACTGCCATCGAAGGCTCCAACGTGTTTTCTTTTCAGGTGCTGCATCATAACAGTGGTGCTTCCGTGCCATGTTAATTTGATTTTTACAAAAGTTGCATGTTATGTACTGCGCTGAAGTACATAAGAGAGAAGTTAAAATACATGCTGAGATTGAAACTTCGCGACATGATATATATGATATAAGTTAATATGCCACCCAAGATGGCGGACCGGAAGCTGGCCAGTGACGTCATTGAAAACCCCCTATTGTGCAACTGTCCCATTTCCATATAAGGTATGAGACTGACTGTGGTCTGTCACTGACCTATTCTGTTTGCTGCAGCGAAGTCCTTCTCGGATTAAGCGCTTTAGCTAGCTCATGTTAAAATTTAAGCCCCTTTTCTGTAGTGTCCAGGATGAAATCGAATGAAGGACACCAAAATTTTAAAGAGCAGAGGACCAAAATGAGGAAAGAGCTCCAAAGTTTGGAAAGAGCATTTACCAAAATGACCCCAAATGGGAAAGAGCTGAGGACCAAAGTTAGGAAAGAGCAGAGGACCAAAATGAGGATGTCCCCTTAATTTCCTACCAAAATGAAAAGACAGTACCAAAATGACTAAAGAGCAGAGCTCAAAAGAGGAAAAGATTTGTTTACAATCACTTGCGGGCTGTGACATCTAAAATAGTACCCCGCGTGAGGGCGTAACGGCAGCCCACCTAGCTAAGATACCGGCATAAACTATTTTAGGCCTACCTGAACGTTTTTCAACCAGCCTACAACCTTATCAGGGTCCACTTTCCGCAACAAAACAGATTCCAAAAGAGCCGCCATTCTGGGCTGAAAGAGACTGGAGGAGGCGGGGTCACCGTTTGCGCATGCGCACTGTCAAAGCGGAGGCCCAACAGGCAGAGACGTACATGCGTCAGGAGCCACATTAGCTTCTCTCTGAACGTCCGTGCGGCCGCCATGTTGTGATAGGCAAGTTCACAGTTTAACACTGAAAGCAAGGCTTTTCCTAATAAAGCCCCACTCCACAAAAGGTCATATCGATTTTATTTTCATTTTATTTAATTGTTTGCTGAGGAAACATAGATGTAGAGCTGTCACCCAGACATAAAAATATAATGTTTTTTCTCTAGCAATATACTTTTCAGGTTTATTACAATTATGTTATTAGAATAACCTCTGCTCTTTTACGGGGGGCTAATGAGGAATCTACCCCTCCTTAATTTAAATAGCAGAGAGAGAGAGAGAGAGAGAGAGAGAGAGAGAGAGAGAGAGAGAGAGAGAGAGAGAGAGAGAGAGAGAATGAACTAGATAGATAGATCCAATATGTCATTACAATAGACTCAGATAGATAGATAGATAGATAGATAGATAGATAGATAGATAGATAGATAGATAGATAGATAGATAGATAGATAGAAGTGATCACTATTGCATATGTATCTTTTTCTGTAAGGTGTCAAAGACTTAATGCCATTCAATCTGTCAATTCAACAGCCTTTACCATATTTTGAATAAGCCTTGCTTAATAGCTAAATTGAGATTAATTTACTTAGTGTTTGTTTACTTTAAATGTATTTTTATCTATGTATCTCTTTTATATGTAATTTATGTGAGGGTTTAATCCTAGGCATATATTTTTGTTCTTATACATTTATTTTGTTGATTGGCTCTAACTGTTTACAAAAATGCTACTCACAACCAAGGGCGTAGGTTTGATTTGAACTTTGGTAGGGACACTATTGGTCGGGTGTCATTGGTGCTATGCAATATGCATGCCCTTTTTTATGCTCGATGTGAGCATCGGTACTGATAAGAGGAATTCATTGTTAAAAGAGAAAAGCATAATTTTGCTATATTAATAAAAATGTTATAAGCACTACACTCATTAGATGCTGTTTATCAATGTTTGAAGTATCACCGGCTCTGAAGAATGTGGAATTAGGACTGTTTTCCACTTTAAAAATGTTTTTTGTCCTGGTCGTGGAACGCTGGACCAGCTCTACAACCTCAGCAGGGTCCTAGAGGGTGCATGGGAGTTCGCCCAACCTGTCTACATGTGCTTTGTGGACTTGGAGAAGGCGTTCGACCGTGTCCCTCGGGGGGCCCTGTGTGGGGGTTCTGGAGTACGAGGTGCCGGGCCCTTTGATACCGGCTGTCAGGTCCCTGTATGACTGGTGTAAGAGCCTTGTCGAGGGGATCCGTTTTTATGCCTCTGCTTTTTGCAGATGATGTGGTCCTATTGGCTTCATCAGGTCGTGATCTGCAGCTCTCGCTGGATCGGTTCGCAGCCGAGTGTGAAGCGGCCGGGATGGGGATCAGTGCCTCCAAATCCCGAGGCCATGGTCTTGAGCCAGGAAAAGGGTAGAGTGAATTCTCCAGGTCAGGGGGGGTGTCCTGCTCCAAGTGGAGGAGTTTAAGTATCTCAGGATCTTGTTCACAAAATGAGTGAAGAAGGGGAGCAGGAGATCGACAGGCTGATTGGCTGCAGCGTCTGCTGTGAAGCGGGCGCTCGCTATACCGGTCCGTCAGTGGTGAAGAGAGAGCTGAGCTTCCCAAAAAGTGCTTAAGCTCTCGAGCCGTTCCGATTCGATCTACGTTCCTCTCCTCATCTATGGTCATGAACTCTGGGTCATGACCGAAAGAATGGTAGATCCGCAGATACAAGTACAGCCGAAATGGGTTTCCTCCGTAGTGTGTCTGGGCTCTCCCTTTGAGATAGGGTGAGAAGCTCAGTCATCCTGGAGGGACCCGGTAGAGCCGTACGCTCTCTCCACATCTAGAGGAGCCAGTTGAAGTGGCTCGCGCATCTAATTAGATGCTTCCCTGGACGCCTCCCCTGGTGAGGTGTTCCTCGTGGGCACGCCCCAATCGGGAGGCCACGGGGAACAATCTGGCAGGACACGCTGGAGAGACTATGTTCTCGGCCGGCCTGGGAATGCCTTGGGGTTCCCTCCCTGAGGGGCTGGGGAAGAAGTGGATGGGGAGAGGGAAGTCTGGGCCTCCCCTCTTAAGCTGCTCCCCCCGCGACCCGACCCCGGATAAGTGGAGGAAGATGGATGGATGGATGGATCTTTATTTTTACAGGCGAAGAACATTCCGCTGACTACACAGAACAAAATACCATGAAGGACAGAGAACAGTCAATGGACAAAGATGAAGTCTATGTAAAACAACCACAGGCAGGACAGCAAACAGGATATGAGGATGAAAATGAGGATATAACAGAGGAAAGGATAGAAGATCAAAATGGGGAAAGAGCAGGGGATCAAAATGAGGAAAGGACTGAAGACCAAAATGACGAAAAGACAGAGGAAAGAACAGAGGACAAAAACGAGGAAATAACACATGATGGAAATGATGCTAAGTGTAAGAGAAATCCAACAAAGACAATGGACAGAAAAGAACAACATAAACACAGCAAAAGTGACTACAGACAATGCAAGGCAGGCCCTATGAAGTTTAAAATAAAGATAAAAAGGAAAGAGTGGAAAAAAATCAAACCCAAAGATCGCCACAGTCAATTAGGTCACCCTTGGACTGATATATGATCAATTCAACAAAATAAATCCACCTTGTACACTTTCTTTTAAATATCAGCATTGAAACTCAGCAGCAGCTGTAAAAAAAAGTGTCAATTTTTTTTGGCTTGTGCGAAATGCATTTTTAATGGATGCAATGCAATTTCCGTATTTTCACGACCATAAGGCGCACCGTATTAAAAGGCGCAGTCTCAGTTACGTGTGCCATTTCTGTATTTAACATACACATAAGGCGCACCGGACTATAGGGCGCACCTTTTTATATACAGGTACACATGTCCAGCAAACTACTTTAAATTAAATACACTCACCTCATTATTTAAAAATAAAAGCTCGGGAGCAAAACTGAGTATGATTTGTGCTTTTATTCATGTATTTATTACAAACTATTAATCAAACCTGGGAGCTGGCAGTGGGGACAGACATTGAAGATGACTGCCTAGCGCTGATGACTAACTCCTAAATTAACTTAAAATCCTGAAACCCTGCCGGCAGAATATGTTAAAAGCTTATTACCGGTGTTGTAGCGAAAAAGTTGATTGCTTGCTTTTCTCTGGATTAAACGGGTCATGACATGCAGATACACACAGTTGCATTATAATATAGGCCTAATTAAACTATAATATAGGCCTAATTAAAGATTCGAAAGCTTAACGTTTGTCACATAACGGCAGTTACGTGATAGACATGTTTCTATACTCGGTCTGATGACTTTGTGTAGCCCTGACATTGGAGACTACACTACAATAAATATGATTTACTGGAGGGTTTTCAATAAAGATATGATAACTTTTGCAACGATCCTCGTGACTCTGCATTGTTTTGTTAAATGTTCAACAGGAACAAAAACAGATCAAGGTTTTTGTTGTTTTTCACTGTAATAAAATGGAAAAATCAAAATGGAGAATTTTTCATAACGTTAAATGAAGAGCATTTGACAAAATATAATGTAAATTGATATAAACAAAATAGAGGATAGAGCATACTATTCAAAAATGTTAGAAAGACACACAGAGGTTTTTTTTGCAGACCAAACTTAAGAGGGTTTGTTTGTTGAAATTCTTATCTAAAATGAGGAATGACATTTTCAGCATCATAGGAGTGAAATTAGATTTTATTGAGGTTTAGTTACATTTTTTAAACTACAATATTTCAAAACTGAAGATCCACTGAAACAGTCAAAGCACCAAAAATAAATGTCCTTTGTTGTCCAAACTAGGTCAGAAATACCTTAAAAAGATAACAAAAGAAAATAGAGGTCACAGGACCAAAATAGACAAAAGGAAAAGGTAGCAAGATATACAGTGCATCCACAAATGAGGAAACAGCTGGAGCCTCTTATTTAATGGAAGTATTGCCTTATTGCACAGGTATTAAATAGTGATTGCACAAGTTATTGCACAGGGTACCAAAAGTGATTGCACATTAGTTATTGCACAGTTACCAAAATGATGGCATTGTAGCGCGTATAGCAGGACCAAAATGAGGGAAGGTAGAGCCTCTTTAGAAACAGGGACCAAAAGTCTTTCACTGAAAGAGCTGCTCAGGACCAAAATGAAGTTTGGTGCAAAGGAGAAATGTTTTGTCCATGAAATGTAAGGAAACACAGCAGAGCCACCAAAAACTGAGTCCTAAGAGCAGACAGAAGACCAGTTTGTTCAGTGTCTCAATGTCCCAAGAGCAGAGGACAAAATGAGACAACAGCAGAGGACCAAAATGCAGCCACAGAGCAGAGGACCAAAATGAGCAAGGGCAGCTCACCAAAATCTACATGAACACCCAGGGACCAAAATGAGGAAACAGTTTCTAGGACCGCCCTTGATGAAGGAGGAGTGAGGAGGGTCAAAATAAAGAAAGATCACCTTCTCAAAATGGTCTTACTGGTGTTTAAAAACAGGTGGTTCAGAGGAAAAAAGTCCACAGAGTTCAAGACCAAAAATGATTACTCCACTCATTCCCAAATGACACAGCCCACAGTGGCCAAAATATCTGAGAACTTGACCAAGTAGGTGAAGTCTGAGGACAAAATGAGGGAGTGAAGAGAAACTGAGACAGAAGGACTACCCTCCAAACCAGTGTTAGCATGAAGAACAAAGGACAAAGCAAAGCGGACAAAAGAGAGGAAATAACACATGTTTAAAAGCCTATTGCTCCTGTCTGAAAACCAGAAAAACTTTGATATGTTGGGTGTTGGATTAAGGAAAATAACTTGCAAAGAAATAGCAAAATAGTCTAAAGATAACAAGAGGTTCAAGGGAAAAAAAGGAAACCCCAAAAAAGCCCAACCCAACTTCAAGGCTTCCCTTCTCCGAACAATCCTCCTGCAGTCAGCTTTTTATTAACAGAACATAGCACATGATTACAAAACAGTATTTGTTCTGACAAAACACCTGATCAGTTCATAAAGACAAGATGCTTCATCAGAATGACAAGGCAAGTATGGATAAGATAATCGAGATTCTAAATTATCTCTAATTTATTTTTGACCTTTTCCCATGAAGAATTTAGTCCAGTACAAAACACCCAGTTAGTTATTCTAATACGCGACTGATGTTTATTCAGCAGGACAGCACCCAAACACTGTTGTGGTAATTTCTGCTTCACCTTTTCAGGTGAGAAATTTTGCCTCTGCATCCACAAGAGTTTTTAATACTGTATTAACCCCTGCTGTTTTACTTGAAACAGAACCTGAAATCAATTGTTCAATTCACACAAAATAAATCCATTCTAAGGCCTAAGATATTTTTTATTTTAACCAACATAAACAAAAAGACATTTATCGTAACTCCAGGCCCTCGCAGCCATTACCCAGATGCCGTTTGCTATCCCTGCCGCGCAGCTGCAACCTTACTATGGATGCAACACAAGTCTCACACCCCTAACACACAAAACAGATGCCCCATCCAGATGACAAGACTTGGTCTCGCCAAATATATTATACTGTAAAAAGTCTTGGTTTACATGGTCTCTATAAGAACAAAAGCTTCAGGCCAGCAAAAATTCAGTTAAAGAGTTGCCAAGATGCCAAAAGGGCTGCAACTATGGGCCCCAAATGCATAAGGGAGACACTGTTGATAGATTCGGCCTTATCCCATCTACAGTCCCACAATTCAATAAAAATGGTTGGAATGAAAATCAAAAAATGTTGATTCAGGAAAAATAACTAGTAGAACAAATTCAAATTGATTTTGCACAGGAAAGAGGTTTAATGACCTGGGAGCTATTGAAGAAAAGCCCAACCCATTTAATATATTTAAATTGTTTTAAATATTGATTATGCCGCTTTTTTTATTAACAAAAATAGTAATTGATTACAATGTAGTATTTGTTAGACAAACAATTGATCAGTTCATAAAGGAAAGATGCTTGACCTGGTATTTTTAAGGCAAGATGGTTTGGTTCGGGCATTTGTAATACACAGTGCAGCAGGCAGGATGGGAAGGGACTGCACCGATGTTTCAGAGTACATAATTCGGATCAGCCGCGAGATTAAACCTGACATTGCCGCGGATCAAAGAACTTATCGTGTGGTGTAGTTGTAAAAATTTATAAACTACGGAAGAAAATATGCCTATTTCATAACAAATATACAGTGGTAACATTGTTATTCATTTTGGTTCAAGTTTTAGAGAACTGGTAATAGAATAAGAAATAAAAATGCATTTTTAAATCCTTAATGTACATTTTGAGGATTAAAATTATTATACATCCATCCATGCAACCATTTTCTAACACGTTTCTGATCCAGGTGTTTTCCTATCTCCCTATCACGGGCGAAGATGGGTACATCCTGACAGAGTCCATGGTGAAAGGGCATCAAATTATTATTTTGAATCGTCCATCTTTTTATTTAATTAGTATTTTACTCCTTTTGTACTCCGTGAAGAGAAAATTTCTTCAGCATAATGTAAAGTGAAACAGCCTTTGCACTTTGAAAGAATGCCATATGTTAAGAATACAATGGCTGTTCATGTGACAACCTGGACATAGAAACACATTCTGGAATTAAAATTAGTGACAGTACTAGTATAAAATGTCTTTAACGTGAATGACTATCTAATATCAAGACTTTGAGGCTAAAATGCTGCTAATGCTTACCTGGGGTTCGATCCCCTACCAGCAGCTGGTGTCATTGCGCATGATCGCCACCATCTACATCCGGGTCACCCTCGATTTTATTTTGAAAAATCAGAGGATATTCTGTCCATTATAGATGTATATCTAACTTTGCTGTTTATACGGAAAAATCAAGGAGGATATTTCTGAGAATTCAGTTATGCTGCAGCAATATTCAGATAAAAAATAATTGAAGGATATTTATTTATATATATATATGTTTATATTATTGATATTTGATGCTTTGCAAAAGATTCAATAACAGGAAAAGATAAAATTTGTTTGTAGTTCCAAATTTAATTTTTAAAAGTTGAAAAAGTCAGGTCAAAAGAGTTTACCAAATGATGGAGTTTTTAGGTGAACAGAGGAGAATATTTACTTTTTGTGATTATATTGACGTTAGAATAGATTGTGGCTAGGTCAAATCCATCCAGTCAAAAGTTTATTTGTCCATGATTCTAGTTCATCGTTATATTCATTTAAATCCACAATCATTCAGACAGCAGACCTGATATCTAATTAGGAATTCATCAGTTTTTCCAGAATTAATGGGATTAATAGTTTATTTTTATATTGATTCCTTCTTGGAATCAAAGGATTATGATGGCTGATAAATGTGACTTGGACAGATGTTATTTTATGAAAAAAATTCAAAGCAAGGAGGTTGCACCGGTACATTGCTGAACAGCCAATACCTTGGTCTATAACAATATACTTTAAGATTTTGTAAATTTACTAACCTTTTATTTTCAAATGTAAAACCTGTTTTATCCAAATTCCCAAGAATCAGTGAAAAGTAAAAAAGTATCTGCTCCAAAAACATGTTAACACTAGATGTCATGGAGAATTTCAGTTGTCCTTAAAGCCCCCCTCCCCTCTTCAAGTTTGTGTATTCACTCTACCTTGTTAACTGTCCTTGTTGTAATACAATTAACCTGTGATATGGCCAGCCCTTCTACATGAGACTGGATAAAGGCTGAAACAAACTGAAACAAACCACACATATCATACGGGTCCTCGTTCCTGAGCTGAGAACAGGTCATAACCATGCTTTTCCAACAAGGCAAGGCAGAACCTATTTATATTGTCCATTCACCAACAGACTCATTTATATTGCAAAGCTCAATATGAAAGGTCTGTTATCGCCCTTTTCACATCATTCAACATTTCAGCTTAGAGAATGACAAACAGAATGATTTCAGTATAGCAGTAACATTTATTTCACCCAAGGAAAAGCACTACATATGAAGCTACAATTGTCCCATTTAGCAGTTTTTACAAACCCAAGGTGAGTCCTTCCTGCATTTGTGACAGTTATACTTTGTGCAGTGCACAATGCTCAGTGCTGTGGTTCCTGTTGCAGAGATTGCACACCTGGCCTGCTTATAATAACAATGAAAAAATCTAAAAAAGAAAATAGAGTTTAGTCCATATGCTGAAGGTAACTAAGTGTAGTATGAACTAGACAAGGTTATCTATGTGTGCTACAAGCTTTGTTGGCAGCTACATGTCAGACATCATATAGTGTAATTATTGGCTACTATATGAAAAAACTAATGCATCTGCTTTTGGCATTTACTCAATCATATTTAGTTACTTTAACACAATTGTTAAATTGTGAAAATCCTACCCTGCTAAACATGAAACTGGCCTTGTGTGAAAGTAACTAAATATAATTATATGAAAGCTAAAAGTTTAAGTAAGCAGAATCTTTTTCAGTTTATGGTATGCTTATACAAATACTGAAAAGAAAAATCTAAAAAAAAAAGAGAGTTTAGTACATTTCCCCAAAGCCAGAGTTGTAGTATGAACTAGATGAGGTTATTCTTATATGTGTGCTGCCATGTCTGGCGGCAACTGCCACCAATCTATGCAGTGTAGGTCATTGCTCCTATTTCTTTTATACTTTATTCCCTACTAAATGAAATAGGTTAGTTTAATTGGTCTTTTAGGCTTTGGGACATTCCTCAAAAAAAGTATTATTTTCTAATGACGTAATTTTTATTATATATATATGCAAGAGATGAGATGGCCAATACGAAATTAATTTGATTACAATCCACCCTCCCTTTGGAGACGCTTTGGCTCTAGCTTCTCTGGGATTTATTTTTGTCTATGAAGTGCAGACTGCGCCTAAAGCATTTGCAGAGGAGTTTTGAGAGAAAAAGGAGACTCTCTTTAGTATGCTCCTTAGCAAGGCCCGGTGATCCCAAGAAAGAGGACCCTTCACAGAAAACTGCACCAGAATCCACAGAAAAGATTTCACTCACTCATTAACTCATTCAATAACTAAAGGCACAACTTACTAAAGCTCTGTCTTTTCACAATGTCTTTAGTTTTAAGATCCAAAGTTCTCCATCATCAGCAGGACTCCTGCAATCTTTTAGAAAGTGATGAAGCTACTTTTCACTCTACTCTTTAACTTAATCTATAACCTGAAGTAAACCTATTTACTTAAAACCCCTGTCTCTTCACTATGTGTTTAGATTCCTAGGATCCAGGAGGAACACCATCAACAAGTAGCTCGAACAGCATTCACAGAAAAAGATAAGTATTTTCTCTCACTCTGTCACTTATTCAATAACTAAGGAAACTATTTTCTAAAACCCTGCTGTCTCTTTACTATGTATTTAAGTTCAGATGAAGGACGCTTCATCATCAGGAGGACCAGCATCCTTAGAAAAGATAAGTAATTCACTAACTCTTTCACACATATTGCAATATCTTCAGCAGTATATTCTCCAAACATGGGGATTTTTCTACTGCCTAATACTACATTTTAGTGGTTTTTGATATTTTCGTCAGACACTTGAAGTACTTTGAGGGAAGGATTTGTTTCGTTGACATCACGCCAATGGAGTAATGAGTGGCGCCGTGTAGGCGTTCATGTGTTCATTAAACGCAGCTGGTATTCTTCATATGCCGCTCAGTGTTCTTCGAGGTAGCATGGCGGGAATTTATCTGAACGAATATGAATGCCGCTTTAGAAAGAGCAGTGATTTTGCCGCCACTCCGCGCCAAGTCTCGGCGACGCCAGCGAAGCCGCAGACCAAAACCAGATGAAAGTGCGCATTCAGCGCCTGCCCCGCCGAGCAATGGAATGCTCTTTAGAAGAAAATGTGCAGTTTACCTGTGCAAAGAAAGAAAACACCGAAAGAAAACGGTCTGGATGACTTCAGTGTTGAGAAAAGAGCATGAGTTCTTGCCGAGCTGGAATGCGCACTGCCTGGTTTGTAAGTCTGCCGCTCCTCAGACTCCGGTGGAACGCCAAGCCAAGGCCAAGCACTTTCAGGAAATCCTATACACTACTGTTTATGCTCTGCCGAAAACATTCTAAATGACTTTGTTTCTAGTAAATTCTGGGATGCTACCCACTCAGGACACTTTGGAATACATTGGATCTAAGCAGTATGGGAGGAATATTGACAATGCTTTTTGTGGACTTTTATGGACCTTTCTGTCTCGGGCACAATAGACCTCCATTATTTGAATGTCAGCAGACAGCAAGAAGCCTCCCAGATCTCCACAGATGCATTTGAGATATCAAAAACACTCCAGAGCAAGTTGTTCAGCATGGGGGTGAGTAGAAAAAAATGAAGGCTAATCATGTTTTGGGTGTACTATTCCTTTAAGGAACATTTTACTAAAACCCTGTCTCTTCAATATGTCTTTGGTTTCACATCCAGAGGACCTCAAGCACGAGGAGGACCAGAATCCACAGAAAAGGTAAGTATTTGACTCATTCTTAAATTCATTCTATAACTGAAGGAACTGTACACTTTAACCCTGTCTCTTCCCTATGTCTTTAGTCTCAAATCCAGAGGATCGCCATCATCAAGTATTTCACTCACTCTTTAACTCATTCAATAACTAAAGGAACTATCTACTAAAACCCTGTCTGTTTACTATGTCTTGATGTTCAGATCCAGAGGCCCAAAATCAACAGAAGGACCAGTATTTACAGAAAATATAAGTATTTCTGCCACTCTTTAACTTATTCAATAACTAAAGAAACTGTTTTCTAAAATCCTGTGTCTTTACTATGTCTTTAGTTTTCAGATCCAGCATTCTCCATCATCAGTAGGACCAGAATCCACATAAAAGATAAGTATATGACTCATTTTTTTAAGTCATTCTATGACTGAAGGACCAGTTTACTTTAACCCTGTCTCTTTGCTATGTCTTTAGAATTAAATCCGGAGGACATCCATCAACAGGAGGACCAGCATCCACAGAAAAGATAAGTATTTCACTCACTCTTTAACTCATTCAATAACTAAAAGAACATTTTACTAAAACCCTGTCTCTTCACTATGTCTTTAGTTTTCAGATCCAGCATTCTCCATCATCAGTAGGACCGGAATCCACAGAAAAGATAAGTATATGATTCATTTTTAACTCATTCTATAACTGAAGGAACTGATTACTTTAACCCTGTCTCTTTGCCATGTCTTTAGAATTAAATTCGGAGGACATCCATCACCAGGAGGACCAGCATCCACAAAAAAGATAAGTATTTCACTCACTCTTTAACTCATTCAATAACTAAAAGAACATTTTACTAAAACCCTGTCTCTTCACTATGTCTTTAGTTTTCAGATCCAGCATTCTCCATCATCAGTAGGACCGGAATCCACAGAAAAGATAAGTATATGATTCATTTTTAACTCATTCTATAACTGAAGGAACTGATTACTTTAACCCTGTCTCTTTGCCATGTCTTTAGAATTAAATTCGGAGGACATCCATCACCAGGAGGACCAGCATCCACAAAAAAGATAAGTATTTCACTCACTCTTTAACTCATTCAATAACTTAAGGAACATTTTACTAAAACCCTGTCTCTTCCCTATGTCTTTAGTCTCAGATCCAGAGGACCTCTATCATCAGGAGGACCAGCATCCACAGAAAAGATAAATATTTCACTCACTCTTTAGCTCATTCTATAACTAAAGGAACTATTTACTAAAACCCTGTCTCTTCACTATGTCGTTATTTTTCAGGTCCAAATTTATCCATTATCAGTAGGACCAGCATCCTTACAAAAGATAAGTATTTCTCTCACTCTTTAACTTATTCAATAACTCGAGGAACTGTTTGCTAAAAACACCTGTCTGTTTACTATGTCTTGATGTTCAGATCCAGAAGCCCAAAATCCACAGAAGGACCAGCATTTACAGAAAAGATAAGTATTTCACTCACTCTTTAACTCATTCAATAACTAAAGGAACTATTTACTAAAACCCTGTCTCTTCACTATGTCATTATTTTTCAGGTCCAAATTTATCCATTATCAGTAGGACCAGCATCCTTACAAAAGATAAGTATTTCTCTCACTCTTTAACTTATTCAATAACTAAGGAAACTGTTTTCTAAAATCCTGTGTCTTTACTATGTCTTTAGTTTTCAGATCCAGCATTCTCCATCATCAGTAGGACCAGAATCCACAGAAAAGATAAGTATATGACTCATTTTTTTAAGTCATTCTATGACTGAAGGAACGGTTTACTTTAACCCTGTCTGTTTGCTATGTCTTTAGAATTAAATCCGGAGAACATCCATCAACAGGAGGACCAGCATCCACTGAAAAGATAAATATTTCACTCACTCTTTAGCTCATTCTATAAGTGAAGGGACTGTTTACTTTAACCCTGTCTCTTCGCCATGTCTTTAGAATTAAATCCGGAGGACATCCATCAACAGGAGGACCAGCATCCATAGAAAAGATAAGTATTTCACTCATTCTTTAATTCATTCAATAACTATATGAACTGTATACTTTAACCCTGTCTATTTGTCATGTCTTTCAATGGAGAGTGGCCTCCAGCTCCTGGTTCATTATCTCTGTTTGACCGTTTGACTGTGGGTGATAACCAGATGTGAGAGAAGCTTTGGAGTCAAGGGCGGAACAAAAAGATTTCCAAACCTGGGAAATGAACTGGGGGCCACGATCAGATAAGATTTCCTGCGGGATTCCATGCAAACAGAAAACGTGTTTCACCAGGAGCTGGGCGGTCTGGAAGGCAGTGGGCAATTTCCTAAGAGGAATCAGATGACAGGCCTTGAAAAAATGGTCAATTATAGTAAAAATGGTTGACATACCCTTGGACACAGGGAGACCGGTGACGAAATCAACTGCGATGTGGGACCAGGGACGAGATGGAACAGGTAGAGGTTGAAGAAGACCAGAAGGTGGTTGATGGACTGGTTTATTTCTGGCACAAGTGGGGCAGGCCAACACGTACTCCTTCACGTCCCTGTGAAGGGACGGCCACCAAAACCGCCGGGTAATCAAAGCGATCGTTCTGCTGATACCTGGATGGGCAGAAAACTTCGAGGCATGCATCCACCGAATGAGCCGAGATCTGACTGAAGTTGGGACGTAAGTTTTGTTAGGTGGCCCATGTCCAGGGTCGGGTTCATTAACCAGGGCTAAGTTAATTAGATCAGTTATCTCCTAAGAGACGGCTCCTACCGTACAGTTGGTTGGGAGAACAGGTTCAGGGATCTCAGGTTTGTCGGACGAGTACAGGCGAGAAAGTGAGTCAGGCTTGATATTCTTGGAACCGGGTCTGTAAGAAATTATCAGGTTAAACCTGGAGAAGAACAAAGACCAACGAAAGTGACGTGGGTTGGATCTCTTTGCAGACTGGATGTACGACAGGTTTTTATGGTCTGTCCAGACCAGGACAGGATGCTCAGCTCCTTCGAGCCAATGTCTCCACTCCTCCAGCGCTAGTTTTATGGCTAGTAACTCTCTGTCACCAACGTCGTAATTTTGCTCTGCTGGAGAAAGTCTGTGAGAAAAGAAAGCACAGGGATGAGTCTTTTGATCGGAATCAGATTGTTGAGATAAAACAGCTCCTACGCCAGAATCAGATGCGTCCACCTCTAATATAAATTGTTTAGAGGGATCAGGTTGGATCAAAATAGGAGCACTAGAAAAAAGAGCCTTGAGTTTATTGAAAGCCGCATCGGCTTCTGGGGACCAATGGAAAGATTTCTTGACTGAAGTCAGGGCTGTGAGAGGCTGAGCTGTCTGACTGTAGTTCCGGATGAAACGACGATAGAAGTTAGCAAACACCAGGAATCGTTGAAGCTGTTTGCGATTCTTGGGGGTGGGCCAGTCCACCACTGCTCTTATTTTGTCTTCCGATGGCTTCACCTGCCCGCCCTCGAGCACAAACCCTAGGAAAGTGACAGATGATTGATGGAATTCACACTTCTCAGCCTTTACAAAAAGTTTGTTTTCAAGCAATCTTGGGAGGACAAGACGCACATGTTTCTTATGCTCAGATTGGTTCTTGGAATAGATCAGGATGTCATCAATGTAAACTAAGACAAAAACGTTGAGGAAATCTCTGAGAACGTCGTTGACAAGGGCTTGAAAACAGGCAGGAGCATTAGTTAACCCAAAAGGCATGACCAAATATTCAAATTGGCCTATAGGAGTTTTAAATGCCGTTTTCCATTGGTCTCCCTCTCTTATTCTCAGGAGATGATAAGCATTTCTTAAGTCAAGTTTTGTGAACACAGTTGCACCTTGGACTGGTTCAAAGGCTGATGCTAGCAATGGTAAGGGATACTTGTTTTTAATGGTTATTTGGTTCAAACCTCTGTAGTCTATACAGGGTCGAAGAGAACCATCTTTTTTTCCCACCAAAAAGAAGCCAGCACCGAGAGGGGACGAAGACGGTCGTATGATACCAGCAGCTAGAGACTCATTAATGTATTTTTCCATGGCTTCTCTCTCAGGTTTGGAAATGTTAAACAGTCTACTGCTGGGAAGGGGAGCTTCTGGTAACAGGTCGATGGCACAATCATATGGCCATATGTGGATTTCTTGACTGAAGTCAGGGCTGTGAGAGGCTGAGCTGTCTGACTGTAGTTCCGGATGAAACGACGATAGAAGTTAGCAAACACCAGGAATCGTTGAAGCTGTTTGCGATTCTTGGGGGTGGGCCAGTCCACCACTGCTCTTATTTTGTCTTCCGATGGCTTCACCTGCCCGCCCTCGAGCACAAACCCTAGGAAAGTGACAATTGATTGATGGAATTCACACTTCTCAGCCTTTACAAAAAGTTTGTTTTCAAGCAATCTTGGGAGGACAAGACGCACATGTTTCTTATGCTCAGATTGGTTTTTGGAATAGATCAGGATGTCATCAATGTAAACTAAGACAAAAACGTTGAGGAAATCTCTGAGAACGTCGTTGACAAGGGCTTGAAAACAGGCAGGAGCATTAGTTAACCCAAAAGGCATGACCAAATATTCAAATTGGCCTATAGGAGTTTTAAATGCCGTCTTCCATTGGTCTCCCTCTCTTATTCTCAGGAGATGATAAGCATTTCTTAAGTCAAGTTTTGTGAACACAGTTGCACCTTGGACTGGTTCAAAGGCTGATGCTAGCAATGGTAAGGGATACTTGTTTTTAATGGTTATTTGGTTCAAACCTCTGTAGTCTATACAGGGTCGAAGAGAACCATCTTTTTTCCCCACCAAAAAGAAGCCAGCACCGAGAGGGGACGAAGACGGTCGTATGATACCAGCAGCTAGAGACTCAATAATGTATTTTTCCATGGCTTCTCTCTCAGGTTTGGAAATGTTAAACAGTCTACTGCTGGGAAGGGGAGCTTCTGGTAACAGGTCGATGGCACAATCATATGGCCATATGTGGATTTCTTGACTGAGGTCAGGGCTGTGAGAGGCTGAGCTGTCTGACTGTAGTTCCGGATGAAACGACGATAGAAGTTAGCAAACACCAGGAATCGTTGAAGCTGTTTGCGATTCTTGGGGGTGGGCCAGTCCACCACTGCTCTTATTTTGTCTTCCGATGGCTTCACCTGCCCGCCCTCGAGCACAAACCCTAGGAAAGTGACAGATGATTGATGGAATTCACACTTCTCAGCCTTTACAAAAAGTTTGTTTTCAAGCAATCTTGGGAGGACAAGACGCACATGTTTCTTATGCTCAGATTGGTTCTTGGAATAGATCAGGATGTCATCAATGTAAACTAAGACAAAAACGTTGAGGAAATCTCTGAGAACGTCGTTGACAAGGGCTTGAAAACAGGCAGGAGCATTAGTTAACCCAAAAGGCATGACCAAATATTCAAATTGGCCTATAGGAGTTTTAAATGCCGTCTTCCATTGGTCTCCCTCTCTTATTCTCAGGAGATGATAAGCATTTCTTAAGTCAAGTTTTGTGAACACAGTTGCACCTTGGACTGGTTCAAAGGCTGATGCTAGCAATGGTAAGGGATACTTGTTTTTAATGGTTATTTGGTTCAAACCTCTGTAGTCTATACAGGGTCGAAGAGAACCATCTTTTTTTCCCACCAAAAAGAAGCCAGCACCGAGAGGGGACGAAGACGGTCGTATGATACCAGCAGCTAGAGACTCATTAATGTATTTTTCCATGGCTTCTCTCTCAGGTTTGGAAATGTTAAACAGTCTACTGCTGGGAAGGGGAGCTTCTGGTAACAGGTCGATGGCACAATCATATGGCCTGTGAGGTGGGAGAGACATTGCACTGACCTTGCTAAAAACCGGAGCCAAGTCGTGATATTCGGGTGGAATGGACGAAAGGTCAGGAAGATCCATTTCCCCCCCATCTCTAGGGGACTGAATAGCAGGAGCTGCAGAACGGAGGCAGGAGACATGACAGGAAGCAGACCAAGACTCGATGTGGCGTTCAGCCCAATTGATGTGGGGGTTGTGACGCTCCAGCCACTCGTATCCCAACACTAAAGGCGAACAGGCAGACGGAAAACCAAAAAAGGTTATGATCTCTCTGTGGTTACCAGAAATCAGAAGCTCCAACGGCCGGGTCTGGTGAGTGACTTGGTGCAGCCTCTTTCCATCAATGGCAGGCTTTTGACTTAGCCGGGCAGGTGGAAATAAAATGGCCAGGCTCACCACAATAGAGGCACAATTTCTCTTGGAATCTTCGCTGTCTCTCTTCTATGGAGAGCCTAGTATGGCCAATCTGCATAGGTTCAACCTCGGATCTTTCTGTGGAAGAAGGTCTGAAATGAGAAACAGGAACCGGGGCGGAAACAGACTGGTTCTTAATCCTCGGTCTGGTACTGGAGTCTGGGGATTCAGAAAAAATAGGTGCGTGGTTAGAATCAGCAGCAGAAAAAACACGACTCCCCAGCCTTGGTCTGGTTCTGGTTTGGAGTCTGTTATCCAGCCGAATGGACAACCTGATTAACTCCTCCAAGCTAGCTGGTTCATCAATTGTAGCTAGTTCATCCTTGATATTGTTGTTTAATGCCTGAAAATAAGCGCTTTTGAGCGCACACTCGTTCCAACCAGACGCTGCGGCTTTGACCCGGAAGTCAATTGAAAAATCTGCCACGGTCTGATTTCCTTGTCTTAATTTTAGTAGAGCTCGGGAATCAATAGATTTATCTGGATCTTGGTTAAAAACCTGAGAAAATTCGGAAATGAACTCAGAAAAAGAGCAGTGAAAACTGGACTCAGAAGCAAATCTTGCCTCCGCCCATTCTAGAGCCCGACCAGAAAGTTGCGACAGAATGAAGGTTATTCTCTTTCTGTCATTGGGGAAACTGGAAGGGGAATGTTCAAGAATCAGTCGACACTGAAACAAAAATCCCTTGCATTTATTTGCGATACCTGAAAATCTTTCTGGAAGTGATGGATGGAATTCCGGAAGTGACGTAACAGGATCTGACCCATGAGGCGGACAAGCTCCGGAAGCGGAAGTTGAGCAGTAGCTGCGTTAGCATTTATTTCTTTTCCTGCAAAACTCTGAAAAGCTTGGTTCTGGTGATCCATGCGTGTGCTCAACTCACGTAAGGCTAAAGAGTGCTGATGGATCTGCGCAGCTTGCTCCTCAATTAACCTCCGTAGGTGGTCTGCTGGGTTTTGTTTTTGGCCAGAGTGTTCTGTCATGATGGGCTTCACAGACTTAACCCACATGCAGAACACACCACGGACACAGGGGTAAAAAGTTCAAAGGTTTATTCAGAGTTGCACAAACATATAAACACGTTTCTGGTATAAGCCCAGGACAGACTTCTTGAGGGTTCTCTGTAGAGAAGGGAAAGTTTGGTTAGCCAGATGTCTGGAGTTTCTTGACTGAGTTTGAAGTTGGTTCAATACCTGGAGGTATTCAGACTGATTCAATGAGAGGGGGAACCAATTGGGTCCAGAGCTTGTGGATCCAGCAGAGGCTTGATAGCAGCAGCGTTTGTCTTCAGGCTAGAGTTTGTTTCATAAACCTTGAGGGTTTACCAGGGTTCTCTACTGAGAACGGAATACAGATCCAGAAGTGAGTCTTCAGGTTTGGCTCGTGAGGGCAGGCGGACAGGTCTAGGAAACAAAGAGCACATCAATAGGTTAGAACACAGCAATGTTCAGAGGCACGTAGAATCAGACTAGCGGGCTTGGCTCAGGTTCTGCTAACCATAACTTGGCAACACTCTGGCGCTGAAGACACGTCTGGCTGCTGCTTAAGTAGCTGGTCTCCTGATCGGCTGATGATCTTCAGGTGTGCCTGAAGCTCCTGCTCAGGAGACCCAGGGCGCTCTCTGCTGGAGACAGATGGCAGGAAACTCCAGATCCCAACACTTTGCCATGTCTTTAGAATTAAATCCGGAGGACATCCATCAACAGGAGGACCAGCATCCATAGAAAATAAAAGTATCTGACTCATTTTGTAACTCATTCTATAACTAAAGGAACTGTTTTCTAAAACCCTGTCTCTTTACTATCTCTTTAGTTTTCAGATCCACCATTCTCCATCATCAGTAGGACCAGAATCCAAAGAAAAGATAAGTATTTAACTCATTTTTTAACTCATTCTATAACTAAAGGAACTGTTTTCTAAAACCCTGTCTCTTTACTATGTCTTGATGTTCAGATCCAGAGGCCCGAAATCAACAGGAGGACCAGCATCCTTAGAAAAGATAAGTATTTCACTCACTATTTCACTCATTCTATAACTGAAAAACTGTTTAATTTAACCCTGTTTCTTTACTATGTATTTAGGCTCAGATCCAGAGGACATCCATCATCAGGAGGACCAGAATCCACAGAAAAGATAAGTATTTGACTCATTTTTTAACTCATTCAATAACTATATGAACTGTTTACTTTAACCCTGTGTCTTCCCTATGTCTTTAGCTTCACATCCAGAGGACCTCCAACTTCAGGAGGACCGGCATCCACAGAAAAGATAAGTATTTCACTCACTCTTCAACTCATTCAATAACTTAAGGAATGTTTTACTAAAACCCTCTCTTCAATATGTCTTTAGTGTCAGGTCCAGCTTTCTCCATCATCAGTAGGACTAGCATCCACAGAAAAGATAAGTATTTCACTCACTATTTCACTCATTCTATAACTGAAGGGACTGTTTACTTTAACCCTGTCTCTTTGCAATGTCTTTAGAATTAAATCCGGAGGAAATCCATCATAAGTAGGACCAGAATCCACAGAAAAGATAAGTATTAGACTAATTTTTTAACTCATTCTACAACTAAAGGAACTGTTTTATAAAACCCTGTCTCTTTACTATGTCTTTATATTCAGATCCGGAGGACATCCATCAACAGGAGCACAAGCATCCACAGAAAAGATAAGTATTTGACTAATTTTTTAACTCATTCTATAACTAAAGGAACTGTTTTCTTAAACCCTGTCTCTTTACTAAGACTTCAGTTTCCAAATCCAGAGGACCTCCATCATGAGGAGGACCAGAATCGACAGAAAAGATAAGTATTTGACTAATTTTTTAACTCATTCTATAACTGAAGGAACTATTTCCTAAAACCCTGTAGCTTCACTATGTCTTTAGTTTTCAGATTCAGCATTCTCCATCATCAGTAGGACTAGCATCTACAGAAAAGATAAGTATTTCACTCATTCTATAACTGAAAGGACTGTTTACTTTAACCCTATCTCTTTGCAATGTCTTTAGAATTAAATCCGGAGGACATCCATCATAAGTAGGACCAGAATCCACAGAAAAGATAAGTATTAGACTAATTTTTTAACTCATTCTACAACTAAAGGAACTGTTTTATAAAACCCTGTCTCTTTACTATGTCTTTATATTCAGATCCGGAGGACATCCATCAACAGGAGCACAAGCAT
This sequence comes from Cyprinodon brontotheroides, assembly GCA_018398635.1. Classification (NCBI taxonomy): domain Eukaryota; kingdom Metazoa; phylum Chordata; class Actinopteri; order Cyprinodontiformes; family Cyprinodontidae; genus Cyprinodon; species Cyprinodon brontotheroides. The sequence continues at coordinate 362,855 of JAGKQL010000074.1, forward strand.
CCACAGAAAAGATAAGTATTTCACTCACTCTTCAACTCATTCAATAACTATAGAAACTGTTTGCTTTAACCCAGTCTCTTCCCTATGTCTTTAGTCTCAGATCCAGAGGAGCTCTATCATGAGGAGGACCAGAATCCACAGAAAAGATAAGTATTTGACTAATTTTTTAACTCATTCTATAACTGAAGGAACTATTTCCCAAAACCCTGTAACTTCACTATGTCTTTAGTTTTCAGATCCAAAGTTCTCCATCATCAGCAGGACCAGCATCCTTAGAAAAGATAAGTAATTCACTCACTATTTCACTCATTCTCTAACTGAAGGAACTGTTTACTTTAACCCCGTGTCTTTACTATGTCTTTAGAATTAAATTCGGAGGACATCCATCACCAGGAGGACCAGCATCCACAGAAAAGATAAGTATTTCACTCACTCTTCAACTCATTCAATAACTATAGAAACTGTTTGCTTTAACCCCTCATTCTACATTCAACTATTTACTAAAATCATGTCTCTTCAAAATGTCTTTAGTTTAGAATACAGAGGAGCTCCATCATCAGGAGGACCATTGTCCACAGAAAAGATAAGTATTTCACTCACTCTTTAACTCATTCAACAACTAAATGAACTATTTACTAAAACCATGTCTTTAGTCTCAGATCCACAGGACCTCTATCATCAGTAGGACCATCATCCTTAGAAAAGATAAGTATTTTACTCACTCTTTAACTCAGTCTCTATTTCAAGGAACTATTTACTTAAACCTGTCTCTTCACTATGTCTATAGATTCAGATCCAGAGGACACACATCAACAGGACAAACAGCATTCAAGGAAAATATAAGTATTTCAATCACTCTTTAACTTATTTAATAACTAAGCAAACTGTCTCTTCACTATGTCTTTTGTGTTCAGATCCAAAGTTCTCCATTATCAGCAGGACAAGCATCCTTAGGAAAGCTAAGTATTTCACTCACTCTTTAACTCATTCAATACCTCAAGGAATTGTTTGTTAAACCAAAAACCATGACCATGAAACCGTGATCCGAACCGAGCGGTGGATTTTGTGAACCCGTTCCACCCCTAATATATATACACTATCAACCCAGTCTCATGGGAAAATGTACCCCCCTACGTTTGTTCACACTGCAAAGCGTAGTGGAGGTACGATAATAACAAGCCATTTTTTTGTGGTACTGTTACGTTTCTTCTGCCTATCGCAGCTTTCTATTGTTTTACGTCCTAGTCACGTGACTTTCAAGATTTCAGCTGGGAGAAGAAAAAAACTTTATATTGAGTTGGTTATCTTCATTTTTGTTGGAAAGATTAATGACTTGAGTTTGTTTTTGCATTAAAATGAGTTTTGATTACATTTCTAGTGAGAAATGTATAGTTTGTTGCCAGAATATTTACTCAGGGAATGTACATATTCACTCTGTTTGTTCGTTTCTTGCAAAGATTTTCAAGATAATGTGAAACTGTAACATTTTTGGTATAAACATGGCTGAGATTTCTCTAACTTTTAGTGGAAAAATCAATAATTTCAATCAGTTTCTGCATTTAAATGGGTTTTGATTACATTTATAGCGTAGAAGTGTAGGGTTTATTTACATAATATTTACTTTTCATTGAACATACATAATCACCCGCTAGCTAGTTTTGCCACGTTTTTCGGATCTCGCCAGGATTATGTGAAATTGCAACGCTTTGGCTGCTACCCATCGCCTAGCATTTAGCTGTCGCCCCGATTCAACATTGAATTCTTTGTGATTTAACTCTCCATCTGACAGATCAAACCCTCGCCACTGCGTGCGTTGCGCCTGAGGTTGATTTTCAGATCAATGCATTACGTCGTGGCATACGGGAGAAACTAATTAAACTAGTTTAAAAAAAGGATCATGGGTTAAGATCGTGGATGTGTTTTATTTGGAAATCTACCGGATCCTTTGTGCAATTAACTTCCTGTTTGGTGCGATCTCATTGATGGGTTTTGACCAGATTTTGACCAAAAGGAACTAGAGAAAACTAAAAACAAAAACAATTTGAATACACAACCAGCATATCTGGAATCAATGACAGAGAGCATACATAATCACCAGCTTGCTAGTTTTTGCTACGGTTTTTCGATCTTCGTCGGGATTATGTGTGAAATTACAGCGTTTAGGCTGCTACCCATCGCCCTAGCATTTAGCTGTCGCCCGATTCAACATTGAATTCTTTGTGATTTAACTCCATCTGACGGATCAAACCCTCGCCACTGGGTGCGCGTTGCGTCTGAGGTTGATTTTCAGATCAATGCATTACGCCGTGGCATCACGGGGAAAAACTAATTAAACTAGTTAAAAAAGGATCATGGGTTAAGATCGGATGTGTTTTATTTGGAAATCTACGGGATCCTTTGTGCAATTAACTTCCTGTTTGGTGCGGATCTCATTGATGGGTTTTGACCAGATTTTGACCAAAGAGGAACTAAAAAACAAAAACAATTTGAATACACAACCAGCATATCTGGAATCAGTGACAGAGAGAGCGACTGGGACCAGAAGTTTATTAATTTCTCCCCTACTGATTTCCATTCAAAATGTTTTCGATCCCACCGGGCTCTAGGGAAGGGGCGGGCATACCGCTACCTACTGTTCATGAGTGTGTAGCAACATTGTTTTACATCTATTAAATTCTATTTTTTAATTTTGTATTCTGAAGATAAATAAATAATGCTTTCCTTAATCTATAAATATCTTTTATATTTCCTTTATTTCCCAATAATCCTTTAAGACTCCATTCTTGGCCTGTCCTTTCAACTCTTTTCAATTTCTTCCTTTCAGGTCCAGATGTTTTAAAGTTCATCAATACATGTTATACATTTTCTATCTCTCCACATCCTTCACATTTATCATTATTTTTCCTCCCTATTAAGTATAAATTGTCATTTAAATAAGTATGACCTACTCTTAATCTGATCATTATTATTTCTTCCCTTCGGTTTCTCTCATTAATATTTCTATTTAATACTGACTTTTGTACTTTATATAACCTTCTTCTTCCTTTTTATCTTCATTCCACCTTTTTTGCCATTTTTCAATTTCTTTCCTCTTAATAAATGATTTTCCTTCCCCTTTCCCTAAAGGAATTGTAATTGTTATTGCCTCCTCTAATTGCTAATTTGTCTACTACTACTACATTTTCCCACTTTGACCTTTTAAGGTTAGCATATTGACCAAAAGCTGACACCAAAAATAAAGCAATCGATTATGTACAACAATATGCTACATTTAATGAAGACTAATACAGATTTTACTCTCTTATAAGAATTAGTTTTAGGTTTTATAGGGGAGAGTTTGTATCGGCAGTCATCTGGGAATCTTTTATGTATTTACTGTAGGGCTGGGGCGATATGGAAAAAAAAACTATATCACAGATATGGATTATTTTATATCACGATAACGATATATATCACGATATACCACAACTGATGTTGCATTTTATGTTTTCATAGTCCGTCAGATGGACAGGGTTGAAAAAAATCTTTCATCGCCTATTTTTTACCCATCATCTTGTTTCCTAATATGAGAATCCCAACCCCAAACCAAGAACACCAGTTATGCAATTTGTGGCCATGACAGTGAACAGTATAGAATCTTGGCTATTGCGCTGCAGTAATTATTCATTTAATATTCGTTTGTTATTGACATTTTATAAAATTCCAAGGCCAGGTTTTTCTCTTGTCTTTCACTTACCTTGTTTTCCACTAGGAGGCGCCTCGCCTATTTAAGAAGAAATGTGTCTGCACTGCTAATAACTACATTAATTAAAATGCCCACATGTTCTACTGGATAGGACTGTCCTGTGTAGTTAAAAATGTGATCCATCATACGACCTGTACCACAATTATGGGTGTTTCAGTTGTTCTCTTTATTTTTCAGCAGTCACAAGACAAACGTGCTGCACAGTTTAAAAACATGGAACACAACAGTACTATACAACAAACTATAACAAACAGTACACACTAATACACACAGTATGATTTACTCTGAAGGGGAAAAAGTGAATGCTACAGCACCTTTGTGTGTAAACACAACACTCACAGGTGCAGTAGCCTTCACTTTTCCCCCCTTCAGAATAAATTATACTATCAGTGAGGTCCAGTAACCATCATATTAATTAATACATTCATTCCACTTAAGTGCATAAGCTTTAAGCCTGAGACAAGAAAATAACAATTAAACAAACAAACAAAACACAAAAGTGCATCATTTAAAAAAAAATCTTAACTGTAACATTGTAGTGCAGCATTTTGTGTTAACATCACTGATGTCATCAGGGTTGAACAGATTAGAACTCTGTTTAAAGCATTAGGCCTAATAATTCATGAACAAATGTGCAAACATAAAGCACAAACAATAACCTACAATAACAATAAAGAGGTAGAAACGTATGTCAACATTTACATGTTGAGTGCAAGAAACACTAGTTGGTCCACAGTGTTGGGTTTCAGACATGACCTCTTGCAGGTGATGATATTTCCACTTGTACTGAAGGCCCTTTCAGATGATGCACTTGTGGCCGGTATGCATAGATATTTCCTAGCAAGCTGAGCCACAGATGGAAAATTAGGCTCGTGCAGCTTTCACCACTCCAGCGGGTCTGCCTCTGAGTCAGGCCCAGGTGCTTGGAGGTACATGGCGAGCTCTAGTTCAAGGCTTTCTCTGTTGCGCAGGGTGTGGGTGTTTCCCTGCACTGCCTTCTTAAAATAACTGGCCAGGGTCTCCTTTTTCTTCGTTGGATGGAGGTCCTCAGGAACATTAGCAGCTGTGGGTGAGCTGGAGCCTGTTGCTGCCTCAGTTGCTGGTGCCGTCTCTCCCTCCACCATTCCCAGCAGCTGTGTGACAGCTCTGTTTTTGATGAGCTCCACCCGGTTTTCCCTCATGTAAGTTGTCTTGAACCTTGGGTCGACCAGTGTCGCCATGTCAAGGAGGTCGTTTGTGGCTGGGTCGTCGTACTTGTCATTGAGGTATTTGAGAACACCTCCCTTCAATGCTTTTGTGAGCTCTGTTTCGTCTTCTTTTGGGGTGAGGATCTCATCGTTAAAGAGACGTAGCACTGGCTTCAGAAATTACACGCTTACATATTTCTCCCCCGACAAAGCATCGGTAAATTCAAACAGAGGGCCCAAGGCTTTGTTGAGCGAATCCAGGATTGACACGTCTTGCCAGCTCGGAACAAGATGTCTTGCCTAAGAAAAATAAAAAAAAATATTGGACACTTTAATAAAGTGAATCTGGCCTGCAAATCTCATCAGCATCCACAATGAGAACAATCGGTGAGCCCATATATTTGTGTAATGTCCAGTGGCCACATCTCACCTTCTTATCTGCAAGGAGGACCTGTGAAAGGGCTTTCTCCTGCTCCAAGAAGCGTGCAACCATCTGCTGGCGGGAGCCCCACCTGGTGGGGGTTTCGGTGATCAGCTGGTGGGGAGGCAAGCCCAGTGCTGCTTGGGCTTTGGCCAATTCACGTTTCCTCTTCCACGAATTGGAGAAGGCACTCACCACTTTCTTGCAGACACCCACTGCTCTTTCTACAGCCTGCCTTGTGGATGTTGGGTTGAGGTCTTTTAGAGAATTCTCTATTGAAATCAAAAGAAAAAGTGATGTAATGACAGCACATTTTTTTCTATAATCATGGATGACTTAAATGATTTATGGATTGTGTTAATCATTTAGTGAATGTATTATGATATGAATTTTTATTTATTTAAATGTATAAAATTATTCTAATATTAATATATAATATAAATATTACAATTTGTGGTGTACCATGATGACAATCAAAATAATAAATGAAATGGAAAGAATAACTTGTTCAGTTATGTTTGCAGGAACACCAACTTCAGTTCATATTTTTACTTTTCAAAATTACTTTAAGCCATTTTAAAGATTTTACACTTACCGATGGCTAGCTGTAGACGGTGACCAAAGCACTGCAACCGCTCCCACTCATTCAGTTCCATTGCAGAGATGTTGTTGGAAGCATTATCTGTGGTGACACAGACAAGATTTATTTCTTGCAGTCCCCATGACTCCAAGGCATCTCTCAGACCTAGACAGACAGACAGACAGACAGACAGATAGATAGATAGATAAATAGACAGACAGACAGACAGAATTAAAAACCACTGCTATAGTTGACATAGGATCGCCATAAAACACAGATGCTGTTTTCCTATATCTATAAATAATTGTGTCAGTCACGTGACTAGAATCAGCTGACGAGGCGACGTAGAGAAAACCCACAGACATACGTTCTTAGGTGTATGGAGATAACTCTAATTGGAAATTTGGAATAACATGCGTATGCTGTAAAAGCACACAGTTCATTGGTGTAAGCATATTAGTAAAACCAATAATAGTAAAACTAGCGAACGCACAAAAGTGCATAGCAATGTCAGGCTCATACCTTGGGCGAGCATCACTCCGGTGTGGTCCGCAGGAAAGTACACGGTCTGTAGACACCGAGCGCGGAGGGTCCAGTCCTTGATGAAATGGATGGTGAGACTCATATAAGGCTGTGTTGCTCTACTCATCCACATGTCCGTAGTCAACCCATAATGCGTCGCACCACTGCATAGCTCTCTCCACTTGAGCCCGACAACTAGCATATAAGCCAGGCAGCTCCACTTTACTGAAATGTTTTCGACTAGGCATCACATATCTGGGATCGAGTGTACGGACGAGGTCCCGAAAGCTGTCTTTCTCGACTATGTAAACGGGGGCCATGCCTTTACAGATATAGCGTGAAATAGCACCTGTGATCTGCTTGTGTCGCTGAGACGTCTTCTCATATTGTGATCCTTGGGCGAATGCTTCAGGTGGTAAAAGAGGCCGGAAGTATTTGCATCAGCCGCTGGAACGGCTTTGCTGCACAGTTTACATATCGGCTGCGTTTGTTCTTTATCAGATGGCTGAAATCCGAAATATAACCAAGCAACCGAGCTGCCTCCCCTTTTGGGCAAAAGTGGTGTTTGTTGTGTCTGTGACCTGGCAACCGTCTCGGACTCTGTAACCGCTGCTGTGGTAACATCTTCTTGGTTGTCCATCATGGTGCAAAGCCGCGTGACGTAAAGCGGTGTAGTGTCGCAAAACCACGTTCTCTACACATTATCTTTTTATTCTCTTTTTTCAAGTTATATACACATCTTCTAGAGTTTGCATAGCAAAAACGCAAAATGTTATATTATTAACAAATTATATTAAAATGTATATTAGCAGTAATAATAATAATAAAAAAGTTTATCACGCATAGAAAAAGTACGAGGAGAAAGGTCACTTATATAGACATGCTTTCTCTCGCCCTCACGCATATATACTCCACATATCGCTTCAGCCTCTAATTTACATCGGTAAAGAACAAACCCTCTAGACCCATTTAAAATGTAGCCAATGTTGCGGCTTAACCAGAAAGTTATTTGAAGAGCATAGATGCATTAATATATGCATAGCTTTAACAAGGGCCTCATGAATGTCTGTTCTGTTATTCTCTTTTGGAGAATATAAACATTGTGGGTATCTTCGCTTTTCCTGGATAAGCTGGTGAAGATTCTTAGACATCTACCTCATAATCATTCCAAAAAACAAAAAACAAACAAACAAACTTTGGACTTTGTTTCTCAAGTTTGAAGACTTCCCATTCAGGACGTTTTTCTATTCCAAATTACAGTAGCCCAACAAATCCTTGTTTTGGCTAAGAAAAAATGCAAATTGAACCTGATGCCTGATGGCCACATAGCTTGGCTCTGAACCTAATTTGATCCCTATTACTTTTTGGCCACATGCACATTATTGTGCTGCCTGGTCAACCCTTAAGAAAATGTTCTGGAACTGCCACTGAACTGACACCCAATGCATGGAGGGTAACCCAAAAAGGGCCATTGTTAGAGAAACTGTGTGCCTACAAAGTGCTGTTTTCAAGCTAATTAATGGAAAAGTAATGGAAAGTTAGGTGGAATGAAAAGTAGACAAATAACAATTACAATTCCTTTAGGGAAAGGGGGAAGGAAAATCATTTATTAAGAGGAAAGAAATTGAAAATGGCAAAAAAGGAGGTGGAATGAAAGATAAAAAGGAAGAAGGTGATATAAAGTACAAAAGTCAGTATTAAATAGAAATATTAATGAGAGAAACCAAAGGGAAGAAATAATAATGATGATCAGATTAAGAGTAGGTCATACTTATTTAAATGTGACAATTTATACTTAATAGGGAGGAAAAAATAATGATAAATGTGAAGGATGTGGAGAGATAGAAAATATAGAACACGTAAGTTGAGTGAAATAAAATGTAAAACATCTGGACCCGAAAGGAAGAAATTCGAAAAGAGTTGAAAGGACAGTAAAGCCAAGAATGGAGTCTTTAAAGGATTATTGGGAAATAAAAGGAAATATAAAAAAGATATTTATAGATTAAGGAAAGCATTATTTATTTATCTTCAGAATACACAAAATTAAAAAATAGAATTTAATAGATGTAAAACAATGTTGCTATTAATACCCTTCATGACATCCAGTAGGTGGCGGTATGCCCGCCATTTTCCCTAGAGCCCGGTGGGATCGAAAACATTTTGAATGAAAATCAATGGGTAGAAATTAATAAACGCCTGGTCCCAGTCAGCTCTCTGTCACTGATTCTGTGATATGCTGGTTGTGTACCCTTCAAATTGTTTTGTTTTTTAATTCCTTCCACGGTCAAAAAAAAAATCTGGTCAAAACCCATCAATGAGATCGCGACCAAACAGGAAGTTAATTGCAACAAAGCGATCCCAGTAGATTTCCAAATAAAACACATCCGGATCTTAACCCATGATCCTTTTTAAACTAGTTTAATTAGTTTCTCGCTCCCGTATGCCACGACGACGTAATGCATTGATCTGAAAATCAACCTCTGATGCAACGCGACGCAGTGGCGCAGGGTTTGATCCGGCCAGATGGAGTTAAACTGCCAGCAAAGAATCTCAATGTTGAATCGGGCGGCAGCTAATGCTAGGCGATGGGTAGCAGCCAAAACGCTGCACTTCACATAATCCTGACGAGATCCGAAAAACCGTAGTAAAAAACTAGCAAGCGGGTGATTATGTATGTTCACTAAGTAAATATTATGTAAATAAACCCTACACTTCTTGGACAGACATTTAAATGTAATCAAAACCCATTTAAATGCAGAAACTGATTGAAATTATTGATTTTCCCACTAACAGTTAGAGAAATCTCAGCCATGTTTATACCAAAATGTTACAGTTTCACATTATCTTGAAAAATCTTTGCAAGAAACGAACAAGCAAGTGAATATGTACATTCCCTGAGTAAATATTCTGGCAACAAACTATACATTTCTCACTAGAAATGTAATCAAAACTCATTTTAATGCAAAACAAACTCAAGTCATTAATCTTTCCACAAAAAAATGAGCGAATGTCGGCCATATATATGTATTTTTTTTCTTCTCCCAGCTGGAATCTTGAAAGTCACGTGACTAGGACGTAAAACAATAGAAAGCGTATAGGCAGAAGAAACGTAACAGTACACAAAAAATGACCATTAATGTACCTCCACTACGCTTTGCAGTGTGGACCAAACGTAGTGGGGGTACATTTTCCCATGAGACTGGGTTGACACTATGGGCCGGATTTCTCAAGATCCAATTTTTGCGTGAAGTAATTTGCGGCTTGCAAACTGGAATTTTTTGGCGCGAGGGGCTGAACCATGGTTTTGCGGGTGATTTAACAAGAGTGATTGGCGTGCGTAACTGGTGGCAGGTGCAAAACTGTTGGAGACGCCCTATTTAAATGATGGTTTTGCGCGTGTTTTGTGGTTTGCAGCAAAGTAGTTTGTAGTTTGTACAAACTAGTGCATTAAGAAATTTAAATATAGTGACACCCCCACCCCTCAAAAAAAATAAATAAATATATATATATATATATATATATAAAACTTTGGCAACCTTTATTCCCTAAGATTGGTATGTGGCTGAATTTCTACTTCACTGCAGTAAAAACAAAAAAAACAGGTGTTTTGTATTGGCCAGTAGAAAAATGCACATACCAAATGGCTCACAAGAAGTGACTGTGGATGAGATTACTGGCGCTTTTACGCATCCCACGCAGCATTGGCATGTTGCTCCACAGGCGCATCGGGGAGGTCGGGGTTCTCCGGTAGGGCGTCAGGGCGACATGGCATTTAGACAGCACTTCTGAATGTGTTCTGTTTTTCTCATAGATCTGATTAAGACTTGTGAAACTTTTCCATGATAGCCCGGAATGAGCGGCGTAAAGAATTGACTTCGCTTGAGTTCAAGCACATTTACCGCACAAACCACCTGTGATACAGAGCCTGGACTTCCCAAATTTAATTTTGTATAAACTCTGCATAGAAAATTACATTGATGTTTGTCTAAGTCTTAATAAAGCATAACAGTTGTTATAGAAAGGATCTATATAGCAGGACATTTTTGTAATAAGTAATTATGTTCTTTTTTTGTTTCATTGTATTTTAAATGTACAATGTTTTTATAAAATCAAGAATAAGACTTTAAAAATAATCATTATATTGTAGCCAATTTATATTTCGAGGGACTGTGTTTAACAAATAACAAATTCAACCTAAAGGAAATAAAGCAGTGGAAGCTTAAATACTTCACTGAAGTCAGGGGGCAATCACCCCTTTAACTACCGACCCCTAGAAATCATAGATGGGTTCAGATATTACAGGCTAATGGATGGAACTAAACGACCCATTCACATTGGTTACCATTTGCATGTTTCCAAGCAATACAAGGCCTTGTCCATATAAGACTCAAACTCACTGCGGATCCAGACACATTTGAATTGAGAAAGCTTCCTGGAGAGGTGGCGAAATGTCTTCAAATCTTGAAAACCAAGTCCAGTGGATATATTTTTGAATTTTTACGGTTTGCTGTTTTCTTTTGGACCCTGATTCCTGCTCCTGGATCTGTGAACTTTAATAAAACCACTTTAATTCACCTCTGCCTACTGGTCTCTGCGTTTGGGTCCTCCATACAAACACAGATTCATGACATCCTCTCATTGAGGATATTTTTATTCTCCAGTTTTAATCTGATTGTTGGAGATCAAGGCATCTGAGACAAAACACCTGATTAAATTCCTCAAGTAGACTATTGGTTGATTCTAGGGCTGCAACTAACGATTATTTTAAAATCGATGAATCGGCCGATTATTTTTTCGATTAATCGATGAATCGGACAAAAATACTTTTTATATTAACCTCTTTATTCCAAAATAAACATTTTAGACAGAACAAACAAGCACACAAGTACAGGTTGCTCATTAACTGTACTGGTGCAATATGAAAAATAAATGTTTGTGTTAAAACTACACAAACTTACATGAGAAATGTGGCTGTACATCCACAAAATATAGGCTACTTTGTTTCATAAAGTGCAAAAAAAAGACATTTTTGTTTTTAAAAGCCCCTAAGGGGTTCAAACAATAGGTCCCCCATTTCAACAAATGAGGTTTTTAGACTAGAAGAGTTCTGCCTTTTAAGACAGGAAAGTATAGCAGTTAAAGTTGCTACTTGAGAAAATACTTAACCATAGAGATAAAAATAGCCCTGTGATTCAAATTATAAATTGTATTTGGAATAAAAATGAGAGAACTAGGGGTGCTAAAAAACACATCCTCCAAAGACCGATATTTACATGGGAATGTGGCATATAATTTAATTGACATATTACTGATCTTGCTGGATTTTATTCTGCTTTACTTCCATAAATTGCAGGATCTTTTTTACTTTATCTTTGCCAGAAGATTTAAACTTTAAAAGCCTTGCCCTCATAATTTGCAAGTTAATTTATTTATAAAGTAAATATAAACGCTGCTTAAGCTAATTCAAATGAAATTAAAAGTAAAATAAGAAGCCAACCTTATCACTCGTCTGTAACCTACTAACACGGTAAGGAAAGCATCAGATGAGCTACCTGAGAAACTAACGTTACGTTTCCCACTTAAACATGGTGAAATAAAAACATGGTGGTTCCCTGCCATGTTAATTTGTTGTGACAAAAGTTGCGTAGTTGCGACCTTTGTCGCTTTACAAACGCCAGCGCATGAGCTATTTTAATTATTGTGATCAATTTGGCGCCGTCAATCCCGGCGCATGCGTGCTTCATTTGCAGTCTGGACGCTGAGGGTAAAACATCCTGGCTCTGACTGCAGCGCTGAGAGGGACTCCTGCGGAGGAGAAGCGGGTTTGGATGGAGAAGCCCCACGGCAGAGTAGGAAGCGATACATGCTTTCCGCGTAAGAGTCTCCAAAAAGCTGCCAGTGACACCGTAAAAATTCAGCCAGATTTATGCGCTAGTCGCCTTTTTGAAAAATAGTCACTGGAGGGTCTGAAAAAGTCGCTGAGTTAGCAACGCTGCACCTGTGGGCGCCGCTAAAGCTTCGCTCTGCCGTATTTTTATTTCTTCCCTCGTTTCAGTCAAGTGGATGTGATGATGGCGGCGCGGATGGACGATTAATCAGCAGCGACACAAACTAATCGATGATGAAATTGCTTTAAGCGCTTTTAAAAGTCGATTTTTATCGATTTGTTGTTGCAGCCCTAGTTGATTCCTTACGTGATTTATAATATTATGTGGTCAAATATCACCATTCCCCTTTAACTGATCATTGCTGTTACTTTTGCTCTCTCTTTGACTAAATGTAAATCACCATCACCCTTTATTTGGTAATTGAACTAACCTCTGGCATAATAGGGATTTCTGCACAGAAATTAGTAACCTCATTAAGAATATTTCATTCATGGAACTTTCACCTTTGAGGTAATAGGAATAGCTCAAATTTAGTGCTAAGAAAGTTGCAGTCAGGATTAGTAAACTGGTTTATAAAATTGAGACAAAAAAACAACCACAACTGATTTATATCAACAATTGTAGAATAATAGAAAAAACTGTTTTTTAATTTTAGTGTACAACTACACAAATTGAGTTGTACAAGTTGTTATCAAAAACCTCTTAAATTCTCACTTTTTCAATAAATGGTCCAGAACTATTGTTGCAAAATCAGATTTTTATTGTTCAGACTGTCATGAAAAGATCAGATACAGATTACATATTGGCAATAAAAAAACACAAACAAAAAAATAAATAAAAATAAATCATAGGACCTGAGTATTTACCAGATTTACTATATAACACCTTATCTGTTCTAGTTTCTATGTAAACAGAGCTGTTGATTAATGGCTTTCTCAAAACTTGCCTCAAAAAAGGACATTAACCCGTGAGTTTCTCATGTAATGAGGTGAAGGAGTTTCTAGATGGACATTTTATCACCAGTCAAACATGGTAAACACCTCTACTGTTCATTCCTGTGGCATCTAACTGCTGTGACTTATTCAAAAGGCTTCACACCTGTGTGAATTCTCATGTGTTTAGTCAAATTACTCTTTTGAGTAAATTTATTGTTACAAATGGTACAGGAAAAAGGCTTCTCACCAGTGTGAATTCTGATGTGTTTATCAAGAGAGAATTTGTTAGTGAAGCTTTTTCCACAGGACAGACATTCAAAAGGCTTCTCACCTGTGTGAATTCTGATGTGTGTATCAAGATGAGATTTCTGAGTGAAGCTTTTTCCACAGGACAGACATTCAAAATGCTTCTCACCAGTGTGAATTCTGATGTGTTTATCAAGAGAAGATTTCCTAGTGAAGCTTTTTCCACAGGACAGACATTCAAAATGATTCTCACCAGTGTGAATTCTAATGTGTGTATCAAGAGAAGATTTGTTAGTGAAGCTTTTACCACAGGACAGACATTCAAAAGGCTTCTCACCAGTGTGAATTCTGATGTGTCTATCAAGAGAAAATTTGTTAGTGAAGCCTTTTCCACAGGTCAGACATTCAAAAGGCTTCACACCTGTGTGAATTCTGGTGTGTGTATCAAGATGAGATTTGTTAGTGAAGCTTTTTCCACAGGTCAGACATTCAAAAGGCTTCTCACCAGTGTGAATTCTGATGTGTGTATCAAGAGAAGATTTGTTAGTGAAGCTTTTTCCACAGGTCAGACATTCAAAAGGCTTCTCACCTGTGTGAGTTCTGATGTGTGTATCAAGATTAGATTTATTAGTGAAGCTTTTTCCACAGGACAGACATTCAAAAGGCTTCTCACCAGTGTGAATTCTGATGTGTTTATTAAGATCAGACTTAGAGGTAAAACCTTTTCCACAGGACAGACATTCAAAAGGCTTCACACCTGTGTGAATTCTGGTGTGTTTATCAAGCTGAGATTTGTTAGTGAAGCTTTTTCCACAGGACAGACATTCAAAAGGCTTCACACCTGTGTGACTTCTGATGTGTGTATCAAGCTGAGATTTGTTAGTGAAGCTTTTTCCACAGGTCAGACATTCAAAAGGCTTCTCACCTGTGTGTGAATTCTGATGTGTGTATCAAGATTAGATTTCCTAGTGAAGCTTTTTCCACAGGTCAGACATTCAAAAGGCTTCTCACCTGTGTGAATTCTGATGTGTGTATCAAGATTAGATTTCTTAGTGAAGCTTTTTCCACAGGACAGACATTCAAAAGGCTTCTCACCTGTGTGAGTTCTCATGTGAGCCATTAAATGCTTTTTTAAGAAATTTTTCTCCACATGTCAAACATGGGGAAAGGTTTATCTCTTGTATCTTTAATATTCTGCTTAAGAACAAGCTGCTCTTTTTCTGCTCACTTATGGGGAGCTCCATGGTTCCTCTTTTATCCAGAGATGTTCTGGCTTTGATGCTTTTCTTTTATCTGCGGATGTTTCACCTCCTCTTGATCCAAACTGGATTTCCTCTCCTGTCCACAGAGCTGATGGTCAGAGAAACCCCTCCTCTATTCCAACATAATCCTGCAGGCGGTCTGGAAAGACAAACACAGCAAAAAGGCGTTCTATTGGTGGTTTAATAAAGGACACCTCACATAAAAGCACCAAACTCTCTCCTTGAGGTTGAGGAGCGAGTGGATCCTATCAAGCAACCTGAAGATATGAAGTTTATTCTGGCCTAAATTTATTTCTCCACAAACAATTATTAAGGAAAGTAAAGCGTTTACATCCAACACCACAGTGACTGTCTGGCAAATGAGGAAGTAATGAGACACCATAAACTCAGCAGCGCTTCCTGTACACCTAGAAATGGGGATCGAAACCCGGTTCTATCAAGGACCCGGGTTCCACTTTTTTTCAAAAACCCGAAAAATCAATAACGTTTGGGCTTATCGATACCACTATCGATTCTGGTCGCTTTTGTTTTTTTTTCTCTCCCGGAGGTCCTGTTACATAGTTGTGTGTCCCTCGAGTCGCGTCACAGCATTTTAATCTAATCAATCCAATCACTGCTGCATGTCCACCAATGTTTTGGAAAGAAATTGTAAGCAAAACAGATATTAAAAGTAAAACGAGTAAAGTCTGGCAGTTAACTTCGTTAGCAACTCGAGGATGGCTGAACGGACGAAAAGGTCTAAAGTTTGGCTTCATTTTACCAAGCTCAAAGATAAAGAAGAAGCGAAATGCAACTTATGTTGCAAAATCATCTCTTGTAAAGGGGGGGAACACAACCTCAATGGCCAAGCACATTAGCATTGTGCATCAAATAAAGGCCAAATGCAGTACCTTCGACTGTCTCCCGGTTGAAAAGACTCCTCTTCCTCCTGCTACTGCCTCCGCACCACAGTCGGGCCCGTCTTCATCATCCACTCAGAGTACCACTGGTCAGCGCGCACACAGACTCCTGTAGCTTGTCCGGTCAGTTAAAAATAGTAATTGTGAAATCCATGTTGTAATCGGCAGCATACAAGCTAGTTAGCTTGAAAAGTAAATAAAGTTTCAGACGTGCTGCGTGATCGATGTGTTCAGATTTGCTCAGTGAAACGACAATTAGGTTATCATGAGCTTTTTGTAACGAAAAACATGAGTAATACAGTTGTATATTGCTCTAATTATTTTAGAATATATAATTAAACTACTGATGCCAACATTTATTAAAAAATTACATTTACTTTAAAATACAATTATTTATTTGCTAAATATTTTCCTAATCACTAAAAAAACATGATGAAAAAGTGACAGTAGACAATACATTCACCAACAATTGTGAAAATATATTCTAGTTAGTTTTATGTCAATTCGAAGTGGCCTATTACATTAGCCATGTTTATTGAAGGCTAGAAACGTTTTTGTTATGCTCACTTGTTAAGCAATAAAAGCAATAGCAGTTCTGTTAAAAACATATTGTCGCATCGTCTCTTTCCACCAAATAAAAGAAAAGTATCGATAGGGGTATCGATAAAGACTCGGATTGATAAGGAGTATCGATAAAGGTGTCGATATCAATAAATATTAACGATCCCCATCTCTATGTACACCTCTGCCTGGAAGAGACAGACCCCAGCTCATTGTGTCAGAGGTTGAGCATGAGCTGCCATTTTAATCCCATATCATAGAGGTTTCTAGAATTTCCTTCTTTTATCTTCAGAGAAATATCCTGTCCAGGGGTGATTCTGAGAAACTAGTCCATGCATTTGTTACTTCAATGATGGACTATTGTAATTCTTTAGTCAGGAAGTCCACAAACTAGTAAAAAGTCTTCAGCTGATCCAAAATGCTGCAGTCAGAGTCCTGATGAAAATTAAAAACAGATACCATATCTCTCCTACTCTAGCTTCTCTTCATTTACTTCCTGTTAAGAATTTAAAATGCTCCATATCACATATAAAGCTCTAATTAACCAGAATCCATCTGATATAAGTGATATGATTGTTCCTTATGTTCCTCACAGAGCACTTTGCTCTCAATCTGCAGGTTTACAGTGGGCACTGGTTGGAAATGAACGGTTTCCAGCCTGATTCCTGTGTGATTCTTGTGTGAATCACGATGTATTTCCTGAGGCCAGTTTTTTTTATTTAAATAAGAAATGCAATGTACCCGGACAACCACCAGGCGGCACTTGGGAGCTCTGCCGTGCTTAAGGTGACGTTTGTGGGCCTGCAGTCAACTGAAAAGTTTATTGAGACCATTTGCATAAACAACCAAAATCTTATGATGATATGATGATTTTGATTAAAATAAAGTTAATGAATTAATTTAACATAGTGACTGCATTATCTTATTTCATACACCTCTGATCTTATCTGAGAACTGTTTATTTCTATTTATCTGCATCTCTATTATTTAATGAAAAATGATTATAATTAATCTTTTTGGCAAAACAAATAACTTAATCAACAAAGGTCCGTGGATCATCCGTCCATTCAATCGGTCGCGTGCTCATGGATCATTTCTAGGTTATAAAAACGTCCTCAGCGACTCTGAATGAATCGGTCTCATCAGGCCTCTTTTCTTTCATCAGTGGGTTTTAATTTTGTCACCATCGTTTCAGTCATTAATGCAAAATTGGTCCATGGTAAAGTTTAGAAATGCAGATGAAAAGAAGAAATCCACACCCGTGAGTATCTATTTTTTTTTTTATGCCGTGACGTTTCGGGCGTTCTTCTTTTAACCTTCATTGAAATTCAGTGTATTAATTAATAGTAGATTATTATAGGCTACTTATAGCTACAGGATATTTGATGCCATGTTATGCAGAAATAATGCTTCTTATATCTTGATCTAAATTCACCAATCTGTGGTAAACTAAAACGCTCGGATCTTTCTGTCATTTTGTGTGCGTGTGTGGCATCTGCAATCCATTGGGAATCCCAGAGGGAGGGAGGGGGGATCATGCAACGTCATTCCATCACCGTTTCCGGAAGGGGTTCCCCAAACTCGGTATTCGGTACATATTATTTAATGTTTTTTTTTTAATCCTTCTTCCTCCGCCACACACCCACTTTCAAACCTGGAGCGGGCGGACACAGAGACGAGGCGGCGACAGGTTAAAAGTAAAACATGCTTTGCCCGGAGCTCAGGAGAAAGAGGAGACGTGATCTATGGACACATTTTCACTTCATTGAAGTGGAGAACAAAACCAAATGCTTGATTTTAGTGGAAGGGAAGGAATGTGGCCACATGATAGCTGGAAAAAACACAACAAACCTGAAGAGACACGTCGCAGTTCAACACAAAGACGGTAATTACGGTAAGTTAACAGAAAGATTGGTGGTGATTCGTAGCATTTAGTATCCAGGCTGGCTACGTTACGTTAGCTTGTTAGCACGTAGCCACCGTAGCCACTTGTTGATAGAACTGAATGTGAAGTTAAATTTATGCTAACTTAGATATGTTATACTGGCCGGGCAACTATAGTTTCAGTTAAATTGCAAGTTTGATTAAAGCAGACAGACGTTTTAGGTAATCTAGGAGCTGCAAGTGCACTACAGCTAACACAAAACACCTCGGCAGCTACACATGTATGCTAAATGCTAAAACTGAAACTATTTATCAGGATAAGACAAAATAAAAATAATATGCCACATATAATTCAGTACAACTTTAACCTAGATTTTCATAAACAACATTGCTAGGGGAACCACTGCAGGGATGCAAACTCCCAATGTCTTTATTTGGTGACATAAAATGCTGCTCTGTTTATCTGCACATTACTATTACAAGGACATTTGATTTGAATTAGCATCAATATTAATACAACCAAAATGCATGCACACATAAAAATGTCTGCAATTTATTCCTGCATTAAATGATAGTTAAATGATAAACGCTTGTCAGCAGATTGATGAATATGTTTAAATATCAAATTTTATATTTAGTTTGTAATTTATTTGTTTGTAACTTTAGTAATTTGAATTGAATAGTTAAATGTGTACAAACCCTGTAAATAACTGACTTAAATCACTACTTTCACTATCACTAATGTTGTGTTGAGAAGCCAAACTGTTGAGAAATAAATCATTTTTTGTCTAAATTGTTATCCCCTTACTGCCTGGATTTTATTTGCAATTATATATATATAAAAACATAATACAGGAAAAAATAAGTTAAATAGTGGATCTAGATCAAGTAACATTTGAATTCTAATAAATCATGTAATAAAGATAATGAAAAAAAGATAGATGAATGAATAAAAATAAATATTTTTGTCTTTTTTTTTTCAGGTCATAACGGCAGGTGCTGTCCTGCACAACATCTGCCTGGGAGCCGGTGACATCACTGCCCCAGAGGATGACATGCCAGAGGATGAGGAGGGGAGAAGGTGTTGGAGGCAGTCAGTGGTGCTCCATGGCGGGACCAGCTGTCTGCTGAGGTGTCTGCTCTGGAGGAGGGTCTACCCGACCACTGTTACATTTAGATGGCAAGTAGAATCACATTTTAGCTGTTCTCATTTCAGGGTTATGAAAACAGTTTTAGTAAAGTCATTATTTTCTGCGTCTTTTAAAACATTTTTAGAAACATGGCAGCCGTCGATTGGGTCAGCCCTGCATACCCTGATGGATGATGTGGTGAACAGTGGAGAGGCATCCCCACCCCCAGATGATGTCCCACTCTCCAGTCAGAAGACTCCAAGCTCATCTGTGTGCTTAGCTTATATTAGGGGTGGGACGCGATTAAAATTTTTAATCGCGATTAATCGCATGGCTGTGAAATTAATTAATCGAATTAATCGCATTTTAATCGCATACTTGGAAACAGCAGGAAGTAACTTTTTCCACATGGATTTTGAATGACAACACATAAGCTTAATAAACAAAATATTGTTTGTTTATTTTCTTTAAAGAAATATCAACATGCCAGTGCAAATTTTAAAGTTCAACATATTTAGGAACGCTAAACTCAGAAATTCAGGTAGCTCTATAGGTATAGGTAGTGCTTAATACTGCTTTTTAAACGCAAAAATGCAATACTCTCAAGTACATTCAGAACAAAAAGCCTCTGAGGCTTTAACACAATTCGTGGATTTATCAACAGTTCAACTGTTTACAAAAAATAAGTCAGAAATTAAATGAAATTCAGTCCAACTCTTTATAACATTGGCCATTCAGACAGTTCAGTTCAACATAAAGTGACAGTGATTGACCTCCAATTTTTCCCATTTGAAACACAACTGGCCAACTGGCCTCAGGATACACATTTAACTGATTACTTCCTCTCTTTCAGCCAGTTGCTGAGACATACTAGCCTGTTCACATTTTCGGAGCTCAGGGCTGCCCTCTTCTTTTGAACTATATTACCTGCCAGGGAGAATAATCTTTCGCAGGGTACCGAAGTGGCAGGGCTGCCTAGATACTTGCGGGCCAGGACAGAGAGCTGTGGATGGGCTCTCTCATGAGTGGACCACCACTGCAGTGGGCAGTCTCTCTCACTGATGGTAGGCTCTGCCTTGTAGCGGGCCAAGGCTCCTTTGGGCCCATCTTCATCCTCTGATTCAGAGTCGGAATTATACAGCAGGAGGCTCCTCTTCCTTGCTGGCTCCTCTGTGCGTTCCGGAGTGGCTCTGCCTGGTTGTTGTTGCACCAGTGCCTCAATGCTGGTCCACACCTCTCCTCGCTCTCCTCTTGGTAGACACTTTAGGTCCTTAAGATCAGAATAAGAATCAGAATCAGGTTTGTGGTCACATTAATCAGAGATTTACAGAGTACAAGCTGGATGAAATTCATTAGTATACATGGTTTCCATCATCCAGAATCTCCTCTACTGGTTGTGCCTATGGTCAAGTCTAAACTGTCCAAATTAGAACTGCCCCAACAGCATCTTGTTTTAAAAAGAAATTAAAAATAGCATTATTCTCATCTGCCTTTGGTAATAGTTGGTTAATTATCTTCAATCCATAAAACAACATGGATTATTTTTTTTCTGTTTTCATTTTTTTTACTCTTTAGCACATTGAATGACAATTATGTATGATAATGTGCTATACAAGTCATGTTGATGTTGTTATTCCATAAGAGAGGGGAGGGGGCCGAGGAAATAAAAGAGTCATAAGCAATAAAAGAGAAAAATAAAGAAGACCATTACACACCTTAAAGCGAGGGTCGAGTGCTGTAGCCACTTGTAGAAAACGCTGAGACAGGTCCTTTTCAAAAGCAGCCTTGAACTTCACCACATAGGCTGGGTCATCATCTGAGGCCTTCATGGTGCGGGTCAGGTGGCGGAGAGCAGGCAACACAACTGAGCATGACACATAATTCTCACCCCCAAGGAGCTCTGTCACGTCTCTGCAGAGGATAGTTAATCACGCAATCAATATCATTTATATAGCAAATTTTACACTACTGTCATTCAATGTGCTAAAGAGCAGAGAAAGACAAGAAAGAATGGTATTGCAATTGTCAACTCTACAGGTAAATAAAGCATAGATTAATTTCTGCAAACTCTGTTTACATACAGCATTTTTAATTTATGCAACGTTCCTAGGTGCCAAAACGTTGATTACAGTGACACATTATTTTGCCATTTAATATTGGATTAAAAACTGTATACTGTAGTCATAGTGGTATTAATATTATTCAGTACAATACATTTTGGAAAGGCAATTTAAATTATACAGGACTCTCATAGTCAAGTCATAACGTTTTTAATCCAATTAATGAACG
The DNA here is from genome assembly GCA_018398635.1 of Cyprinodon brontotheroides. NCBI lineage: Eukaryota > Metazoa > Chordata > Actinopteri > Cyprinodontiformes > Cyprinodontidae > Cyprinodon > Cyprinodon brontotheroides. The sequence continues at coordinate 384,404 of JAGKQL010000074.1, forward strand.
TTGATGAGTATTTACCTGCATGGGGAAAGTAGGGTTTCGAGCCTCTGCAGTCTGTCCCATTCTGCTGCATTCAACATGGTGAGCTTGTGCTTCTGTTTGGCGAGCGTAGCCTTAACAGCATCTTGGTTTTTCAGGAGACGAGAGACCATCAACAGGGTGGAATTCCACCTAGTGGGAACGTCCTGTATCAGTGGCTCGTTGTCTTGGCCCAGTTGTGTTTGTTCGTTGTGCAGTTCCTCTGTGTTTGAGGGGCTGTGTTTAAAATGCCCAACTATCTTACGACATCTCGCCAGTGTGGCTGTGAACCCGCTGTCACTAAGACAAACTGTGATCGTCCTCTGTACCATGTGAGCAATACACGGCATGTGCTGAAATGTGAGCTGTGTCATTGCAGCGATCATGGTACGGGCACTATCTGTTCCGATTGTGGTGACTTTCTGTGTGATTTCCCAGGCCTCCGTCACAGACTCAAAATCTTCTGCCACGTTTTCAGCAAAGTGCCTCGTGGTTATCTTCTTGATGGTTAAGGCAAACGAGTGAAGGCGCCACTTGTTGTCAATAAAGTGTGCGGTCACGCCGAGGTAATTTGCGTTGCTGACTGAGGTCCAGTGATCTCCAGTAATAGCGACGCATTCGGCTTTCTTCAACAAATTCTCCTTCTCCCCCTTTTCACTGTCGTAGAGCTGCTGGACCCTCTTTGTCACCGTTTTTCTACATGGCAGCTCATACGTGGGGTCAGACAGGGCAATCTGAAGAATCTTTTCCAGCCCCTTATCTTCTACAACAGCAATGGGTCTGCAGTCGAGAGCCGCCCAGTAAGCCAGCGCGTTGGTCATTTTATCGGCCTTGGTCTTGCTTACCCTGCCCTTGAAGCCAGTCAGCTGGTGTAGTGTGGGTTGTTTCGTCTTCCTCCCAGTTGGACTAGCTTCCACGCTAGTATCTGCCAAGCTAGCTGCTACATGCTTTGCGTTCAGGTGATATTTGAGGCTTGATACGCTGCGGTGATAGGCGAATTCCTTGTTGCATAATTTACATATGACCGCGCTCTTATCGACTCTTCCCTCCTGTATTTTAAAACAAAATTTCCCCTGCAAAGGACCAACTAAAATGTTTTCATCTGCTTCGTCTAATTCTTCCATGGTTGTCTCTCCTAGTTTAAAGCAACTTTCTTCTCTGTTCTTCTTCTTCAGTTTCCGTCCGACGGTATTCTGGCCATAGTTCTAATGCTGCCCCCACAGGTGAAATAATTACTTGGGTGAAATCCCAAACGACTTCCAGGAGACTGTGGTGTGCGATTAAAATGCGTTAATTTTTTTAACGCGTTAATATTTGTGTGATTAATTAATCGAAATTAACGCGTTAATGTCCCAGCCTTAATATATAATATATATATATATATATATATATATATATACACATACACACATACATATATACATACACACACATACACACACATCCACACACACACACCGCACACACACACACACATACATATATGTGTATATATATATACATAAATACATACACACTCAGTAGGCAGCCTGCGAATTGAGACGCAGCCATTGTAACCATCATTGACATTCATAATGATGCCTTATTAGACATTGTAGAATTTGTAAATATTTTCTTAATATTAATATTTAGTGCAGTGAGCATGGTGAGGCTTGTGAAAACCACTTTTCTCAGTATACAATGTCGGAGAATGAGCAAGGCAGTTATTGTTGGATCTTCTGTATTGATAAACCTGCTTGTAATTTTGTTTTATAATGCTGTACATAATTAGGATAATAAATATAGAGTATATGCAACATAATTGTTTTAAATTTTGTTCATAATCTAAACCTGACTTTTTATCAATATGACAAATTAGATCCCGCTGTGTACTTGTTTAAATAGCACTGTGTTGGAAACAAAGCTGCTTTAGATTTTTAAATAAAGATTTCCTCACAACAATTGCTCATATCCTCATAATCTTTCACATTGGACATATGTGGGAATGTTTGTATCGATTGTGAAAATTGAAGTGTTTAGCTTTATTGAGATAATTGGAGTTTAAGATGCTAGTATTGGAGGCCAAAAATTTCAGGAATTTTCCAAATAAGTTTGAACCACTGCTCCAATCCGGCCGATATTTTAGGGATTGAATATTTTTAGGACCCTCCATAGATCTACCAAGTTTGAAGTGTTTGGCTTTACTTTTAGAGATAATTGGAATCAAACATACTATTAGAGGCCAGAAATGCAAACATTTCAGGAATTTTCCAAATAAGTTTCCTCTAGAACCACTGCTCCAATCCGGCTGATATGGGAACCGGAACCACACAGGAGGTCTTCCACAGGGTGGGGACCACCCCCAGGCTGAGGCTCAGGTTGTACATGTTGCTGAGGATCTGACAGTGCTCATCTGCACAGGTCCTCAGCAGCCTGGGGGGGAGGCCATCTGGTCCTGAGGCCTTCCTCTGTTTCAGCCTCCTCAGCTGCCTTCTCACCTGCATTGGTGTTACTGTGAGGGGGGAGGAAGGCACGACTGGAGGTGTGGATGGGTCGGGGGTTGGTGGGAGTGGCGGTGGGGGGGAAAGGTCTCTTGGGGGCTGGTGGTTGGAGGTGTGTGGAGAGTTGAGGGCAGGGAGGGGACCAGTGTGAGGGGAGTCAAACCGGGAAGCTGTTTAACTCATCTGCAAACTTGGTGTAGGCACAATGCTCTCCACATAGAAGGTCATGTTGGAACGTCATACCATGTCACTTGCTGTCAAAACTGGGTGGTTTGAGCTTTTTCTTAACCTGTAACTATGATATTGATAAAGTCCCGATAAAAATGTCAGCCTTTCACCGCCAGGCCTTCCTTTCATGGTCCCTTATTTTCAAAAACAACTTTTCACCCAACAAATATTTCATCTGGAACAATAAAGACATATTGTTTAAACATAAATCCTTATTTATTGATTATTGGTTTAATAATAACATTATTTTGGTTGACCAATTATTTAACAAATAGGGTCTTCTTTACTCTTATAAAGAGTTTCTAGAAGAATACAAAATTCCTGTCTCCTATGATTGTTTTTCTTGTAATAATGGTAAGAACAATAAAATAATTAGATCCCTATTGCTTTAGATCCCTAAAGCAATATCATTTAAAATAATTCATAAATTTTACCCGTCTAATGATCATATTGTCAAAAATTTTAAAAAAAGACATTGAAGTATTGTGGGATGGGAGTCAGTATTAGTAGCGATCCACGTGATTGGGGCGGTACAGGAATAAACACTAGCGGGAGCAGGCGGAGGCGAGCAAACCAATAATAACAAAAAAAACTAGGATTCGATGCCAAAAATAAAATAATAAAATAGAAAGAAAAAAAATCATTTAAGGTGATGGCGCTGAAAATTTGTAGATTTGTCATTTGAAGAAGCCTCCCTACTATGTCGCGAGAGTCAAAAAACTACCGCGACCCAAAAACCATCAGTAGCTTCGCTCTCTGAGTTTTCCTCCCGAGCTCAAAAAAACAAGAATGGGAGTGGTGGAGGAGCGGGGAGTCATTCTGAATGGGAGCAAGGATGGGAGTGGGAGTAATTTCACCCAGGAGTGGGACGGGACAGGATTTAGATTTCTACTCTGGCCCGGGATCTGGGCCGGGACACAATTTTTTTCTGTGGGAGTGGGACAGGGACAGGAGTGAAAATCCACTCCGCCTCAGACTCTAGTCTGAAACTTGCTTACCCCGCTTTGGAAACGCACAGCATGGTCATGTGACCAAACTCCCGCAGCAGATAATAAAGTCTTAAACTCACTGAGAGTAATTCCACATCTGGGCTGCATATCTGCTGCTTCACGTGAACATGAGCCGAGCCGCATCATCTCTCATTCACAAACACCGCCAGACCATGACACATATAATATGGAATAGGTAAATAGAATTATAAAACTATATAAACACTGTGGCTATAAGGCATGCAATATAATAGACCTATATATACAGTAAGATAAAAATGTAGAATGATAATCCCTATGGTCTAATGTAATAAAAAAGTGATTAAAAAAAATAGAAAAACATTGCTCGGCCACAGCTGGGATCGAACCCTCAACCTTCAGAACTGCAAACCACTCACCCTACCCTCTACGCTAACTGCTCGCAACACGTTACACCCCTCCCAGTTTGCTAATTGACCTATCTAATCCTGACTCATGGGACGCCGAAATGGACTCAGACTGCCACCTAGTGGCTATATAGTAGTCACATGTGTTTTTTCATCAATTAAATCTGAAGGCTTCGGGGAGGCGTGAGTGAAGTGTCCATTTCCAACCGAGTGCCCACTGTACTTAGTGGCTCATAGAATTCTAAAAGAAGTAGAATGGGAGGCAGATCTTTTAGATTATCCAGGCTCTCCTCTGCTGTAGGAACCAACTACCAGTTGTAGTCAGTGAGGCGAGACACCCCTGTCTACTTTTAAAGCTTAAAACTTTCCTTTTTGATAAAGAACTGTATAGCGTTAGAGTGGCTCACGTTATCGTGTGTAGCTATTCTCTACTAGTTATGCTGCTATAGGCTTAGAGCTGCTGGAGGACATAGGGACCCCTTTTAATAGGTTATTTCTCCAAACAGCCATAAAACCATAGGTTTCCTGCCATTTGTTTAAATAATAACCCCACAGTGGTGATGAGTTCTATCCTCAGTATCTGTGTTTCTATTGATTAGACTGCTTGTTGAATATAGTTCAGAAAAATACTGGGAAACAATTCCACCTGATCAAAATGCTGCTGTGTAAATAATGAGTTTGAAATATTTCTATTTAGTTCCTAAAAATGATCGATAAATCTCCCTATAAATATCTGATTCTCATGATAAGACTGGACTCACTTGATGAGATGACTGGAGTCTGGTGTGCTATTGCTTGGTTGGAAAGAACACCTGCAGCCTCACGGCCCTTTCTGGAACCAGTTTGAGACCCCCTGCTGTAGACACACAGCAGCTGCAGCATTTTGCCCTTTCTTCACGTCACCATGTTATTCTACACAAACTTTGTTGACTTCAATCACCAAACACCAGTTTCATCTTTTCCCTCCCCAGTTTATTTCTGCTTCATACTGAAACCAAGAGTAAAAACTAATCCACTACTACTAAACCACTAATCCACATCCAAACAAAGCGGGACTGTTTTAGTCTAAAAGCTTTTAGATATCATCCAGGACGACAATAGAGAAATGATGAAGCCAGTGGTTCCTTTTGTTAGCGGATGGCAGGGATTATTGAAACAAACTGTAATCAAATGGACGTGTTGCCACCAGAGTTCATTTCCAAACAAAAAGTTAATTTGAAATTGTTTATCTTGCAGATGAGGAGACTCTCCCTCTACCAAAAAAGAGAGCTCGTTTGGCGAGTGAGCCGTCAGAGACCGCGAAAGATGGCACAGTGTGGCGTGAAGAACAAGTGGGGACACATCTCCATTTCACTCCAATACAACCGTACGCCACAGATGGAGAGCCAAGCGCTAAGGCCAGACGAAGTATCCAGAGTCGCCTTCAGAGCTTCCTCTGTTTTATCACTCTTGACATGCTTCGTAGCATTCGAGAATGGACTACTCAACATGCACGTCACACAGAGCAGCTGGATTGGTTCATGGATCTCCCGGAACTAATGGCATTTATTTCAGTCATTATCTTGCGGGGGTGACCAAGGTTCCATCACTATGTGACAGCTGGTCAGCAAACCTCGCAAATCCAAGGATCATTGCAACTGTGGCCCTAAACCGCTTCCAAGACATCATGCGACACCTACGCTTTGATGACATGTTTTCACGCAGTGAGAGAGCGGAGACTGATAAGTTTGCAGCAATTTCCGATGTTTGGGGATCGTTTGTCACTAACTGCATCGCATCCTACAACCCTGGTCGACACATCACTATTGATGAACAGCTTTTTCCATCAAAGACTCGCTGCTGTTTCCTGAAATACATTGCAACAAAACCGGACAAGTTTGGCATCAAGTTTTGGGTGGCTTGCGACTTGAAATCAAAGTACATTTGTAATGTCTTCCCATATCTTGGCAAGGACCCCAGTCGTCCCAGTGGGGAGAGACTGTCCGAAACTGTAGTGATGAGGCTGATGGAACCGTCCTTGGACAAGGGCAGAACTGTAACCACGGACAATTTCTTTACATTACTGTCATTGCACAACGACTGCTTAGCCAGAAAACCACTATCCTCGGCACAGTCAACAAGAGACGCCGGGAAATTCCTCAATCCGCTAGACAGATGGATCGCACTGAATTCACCACTCAGGTGTTTTCAACCACTGGTGCCACGCTGACAGTGTATGCGCCCAAACGGAAGAAGGCCGTTTACGTTCTCAGCAGCATGCACAGCGTGGTTGAGACTGAGGATACCACCAAAAGAAAGCCAAACACGGTCACACAATAGAACAAAACAAAGTGCGGTGTGGATGTGATGGACCAAATGGTGCGGGAGTACAGCGTGCGTGCAGGAACACGGAGATGGCCAGTTGCCGTGTTCTAAAACATGATTGACATGGCAGCACTGAATGCACATGTGCTTTATCAGGCATGCATTGGGGTGCAGGAGAGACGGGTTGACTTCCTGGTTGAGCTTGCAAAAGAGTTGGGTAACTCTCATGTGAGTGAGAAGAAGGCACACAAGGAAAAACTGCTTCGGCAACAACCTTCCACACCCAGCTCAGGCAAAAGGGCAAAGTGTCAGGTCAACCATCGATGAAGGAACAATTGTGCAACTGTTAGATGCGTTGACTGCTACAAATACACATAGCAAATGCACCAGGGTCATACCCTGGCAGTGCCAGATATGTTCCGACAGTGCAGACAGACTGCTGAGTGAGTGCTGAAATGCCAGTCACACAAGGACATGCCACTATCACACACATGCGGCCCCCTACTGTGCCTAATGTAAATATGTGTGGAATTGTTTTATTTCTTGTATTTTTTGTATCGTTTTTAATGACAAAAATAAAAAGCATTCAAACAAATAACAGTTGTTCTTTTGTATATCTCTCATGCTGAAATTTCAGTCCTCTTGACTTAGACACAAATACTTCTGGTTATTGCTCACAGCTGTACCTAGCTGTAAAATATATCTCAATTTAAAATATTAAAATTAATTCATTGTGCTTTTTTGCTAAAATAAAACTAAGCTAAATATAATATATATAATCTTTAAATTATAAAATACAGTATACTGAATAGAACTAACTCCCAACTAACTAGACAGTTAGTTGGGAGTTAAGCTTTCCTTCTTCCTTTAGTGCACCAGTAATGGCCTTATTTACAGAACAAAAGCGCCTGTTCACACCTGCCTATAGGATGTTAATTAAAATCCTTCAGGTCAGTTGACCCGTCTCTGGTATCCAAAGGTAGAAATGTTAAATGACCCTTCTCTGGTAATTCTAGTGTTAGAGAACATTAAAACGCTATTTATCTGGCGACTTGAGCAAGAAACGAGAGGAGGAGGTACATGCTTTCCTAAGACCCTCCCCCTGCTTCTTTTGATTGGCTAATACTGTTGGTTTCAGGACATTCCTTTGTTACCATTGGCTGACAAGTGCAAGAGGAATTTCAATTGTCTTTTTTTTTTATTTACCGTCAATTTATTTTTGAGTGATTGTTTTTTTACCGACGAGAAATTGCTTGGAGACGGAAATATTTTAATCCCTGTGTAATGTTAAGGTGATTTCTGTGTCGCTCGCTGATCTGGGTCTGATCAGCATTAACCTTCCCAACATGAGATCCAAGTTAGTGATTCAAACACATTCATCCTCAGTGGACACAGAAATATATCAGGGAGCTTGGATTTGTGATATTCTGTAAACGGGTTCATTACATTGTAAGCACAGGTGTTGGCATGGATGCATCCACCTGTCTTTAAGAAACATCAGCGGTTTCCAGCTGCAACAACCAGTTAATCTATCACACCCAAAGTTACAATGCCAGCAGTCCCGCTGCCATAACTAATGGCAGGTCCTCTGGAACCTTTGGCAGCTGCAGTGGCATGCAGCTGCCACAAGGTGCCATTAAGTCAGCAGAGCACCTGCTGCATTTCTATTGCTGTTTATGGGCAAATGGTCTGCTATTGGCTGCTAGACTTCCTCACCAACAGACCTCAGTCAGCCCGGGTCGGACAGAACACCTCTGATGTCATCAGTCTAAGCACAGGCTCCCCTCAGGGCTGCGTCCTCCTGTTCCCCCTGCTGACACATGACTGCGTCCCCAGGTTCACCACCAATCACATGGTGAAGTTTGCAGGCGACACCACGGGTGGTGGAGCCTCATCAGAGAACGACAACGACCTGGACTACAGAGAGGAGGTGGAGCAGCTGGTGGACTGGTGCAAAGATAACAGCCTGATCCTGAGCGTGGAGAAGACCAAGGAGATCATCTTTGACTTCAGGAAGAACCGTCCTAACCACGCTCCACTGGTCATCAACAGCTCAGCTGTAGAGGTGGTCAGCAGCACCAAATTCCTGGGGGTGCACATCACAGACACCCTCACCTGGAATGTAAACACCACCTCACTGGTCAAAAGGGCACAGAAGCGCATGTTCTTCCTGCAGAGGATGAGGAGAGCCCACCTGCCCCCACCCATCCTCACCACCTTCTACAGAAGCACCATAGAGAGCCCGTTCTGACCAGCTGTCTCACTGTGTGGTGTGGAGGCTGCAGCGCCCTCAGACTGGAAGAAGGTGAGAACAGCAGAGAGAGGATCATGGGGAATGAATTCTGTTGTGTGTATTAAGATTGCATTTCTGAGTGAAGCTTTTCCACAGGACAGGCATATGAAAGGCTTCTCACCAGTATGAATTCTCATGTGTTCAGTAGGGCTGTCGCGGTGGAGGAATTCCCCCTGCGATTATTCAAGGAGGCTAAATATCGCAATATGCGACATTAAAGGAAAACCAGCATGTTAACCTGATGCTGTTTGAGAGGATCTGAGAGGGGTGACAACATTTCCAGCGACACTGAAAACCCTCTGGGACGGTGCGCTCGGAGGAGCGACCGGAATGCAGGTTTCTCCACAGTGGAAAATGGCAGCATTTCTTCAACCCGGTACCGTGTAACAGCGGCTGTTTATGTCCGTCACTGTCTCTGCTGTACTTAGCGACTCGAGCAAAGGCTTCGCCGACTCCAAGCTGTCGGCTGGCACCGACATGAGCCGCCCCACCACTCTGTGTGGCAGGAGGCGGCGGTAGCAGCTCAAAGGCTAGCTGGGTGGTAGCTCAGCTAGATGAGCCCTAAAAATAGCGTTGGGTTTCCACGTTTTACTTGAACCGTTTTGCCGCAGATTTTACAAATTGCTATAGGCCCCGTCCACACGAAGTCAAAATGAACACAACGCTAATAAGACAGAGCGTTTGTACGTAAAGGGAATGTAAAATAAAATTGATACGACACACAAATGCATGGTGCTGCAAAATATATGCCAGGCCTGTTAGTTGCGCTGTGGGGCCAAAGCATCTTCTTAACGAAATGCTTGGGCATGCGCACTAATATTTATACATGGTTGCCCTGCAGATCCATTTGCAAGTGGTTCAGTCAAATTCAGGTGCTGAACTATGTCGTCTGATATTGCTCTGTTCTTCCTGGAGATATTCCAGAAGAAGAAGATTCTGTTGTAACCCGGTACAGGTGTAGTAGCGGCTGAGCCGCAACCTGTCAACACTGTACGGGCGACATCGAGTTGTTGTGCTACTGCCGACTCCAAGCGTCGGTTTGGCACCGACTATGACGCCGCCGTGTAACAAAAATGTGTGGCAGGAGGATGCGGTAGCCGCTCCGTTTCAAAATCTTCCCACTCTGAAGGCTGAATAGCTAGCTAGATGAGCCCTTAACATTCGTTGTGTTTCCACGTTTTACTTGAACCGTTTTGCTGCAGATTTTACAAATTGCCTTATTTAAATTGTCAGGCTCCCCCTTTTCCTTTGGCTGAAAACCAAAATGCTCCCAAAGGAGCGAAGCAACATTTGGTTTTGATATCAGTGCAGCTGCCATTGTTTCCTTCTCAACTGTTGTCCCAAGATGCGGTGATGGCGGTGGCTGGTTTTGTAGCGCGGTGAGCTTCTTGATATCGCCATATTTCATTGGTGCGGTTATTGTGACAGCCCTAGTGTTCAGTTAACTTACCTTTTAGAGTAAACTGTTTGCTACAAATAGAACTGGAGAAAGGCTTCTCATCGCTGTGAATTCTCATGTGTTCATTAGGGCCAGATTTTAAGATAAAGGTTTTTCCCAAAGACAAACATTCAAACAGCTTCTCACCAGTATGATCTCTTGTGTGTTTAGTCAAATTACTTTCTACAGTAAACCTTTTGTTAACAAATAGTACAGGGAAATAGTTTCTCACCTGTATGAAGTCTGATGTGTGTAACAAGATTTAATTTCTGAGAGAAGCTTTTTCCACAGGACAGACATTGATTAATCTTCTCACCTGAGTGAGTGCTCGTGTGATCCATGAAATGTTCTTTTTTTGGAAAGATTTCTCCAAATGTCAAACCTTGGAAAGGTTCCTCCATTCGGTCTTCGGTCTCCTGCTTCAGAACAAGCTGCTCTTCATGCTGAATTATGGGGAGCTCCATGGTTTCCTCTTTAGTCCAGGGATGTTCTGGCTGCTCTTCTTTTTTATCTGCAGAGCTTCTGGTTCCTCTTGGTTCAAACTGGATTTCCTCTCCTGTCCACAGAGCTGCTGGTCAGAGAAATCCTCCTCTTTTCCAACATAATCCTGCAGGCGGTCTGGAAAAACCAACACAGCACACAAACCAAACCTTAGTTTTCCAAACATTTCAATTATTGATGTTTTACTGCCATCTGAAGTGTTAGAACATCCTGTGGGATGACCATCTATCCTTGATTTCGATTTAGACAACCAGTTTAAAATAACTAAACCAACTTATTCAAACCAAATATCTCTCTTAACCTTCTTGGAATAAATTCCATCTTGTTTTACATTCATTGGCAAAATAAGCATCTGTACGTCTGTTTCTATCATAACATCAAAACAAATGTCTGTACACGATCATTTGATGAGATATTATTAGGGGCGACCATCAAAAAAGGACAATTTTGGGACTTTTCATTTAAAATCATGACAGGGACAGGATACTGCATCATCCAGAGACTTTTGATAAATGCAGTTTGACTGTTGTCAACTACTGGACACCTTTAGCTATCATGTGAGGCGACCACCTCAGAACTTTGAAAACTAATCTTTAAATGTAGATCTACATTTTGATGATCAATTTGATAGTGTAACGTCATGAGAAGTACCTAGCTTGGTTTCTGTAGCTAAATATTAGGTTGGAAGTGAACATAGAATTTATCTGGGGTGACCGAGGATCAAAACTACTGAGTGTTTTACATGACAAATATGATTTCCTCAGTTTCTATTTATTTACACGTAAAAGTTACTTAAACTGCCTGTTTATTTAAACACATTCTTCAAATTCAGTCATTTATCGTTACTACTCAGGAGTAAACATTTGTCTTTGATTATAGTAAAATCATATGAAAAAAGACAAAACTACGAGGCACAAAAGTATATTTAAGTAATCATAGATTTATTAGTCATATTAAACCCTTTTGACCAATTTTTCAGATGGCACCATTAACAAGCAGACAGAAGACCGGGATCAGCAGACAGCAAGTCAACTCAGACCCTGAAGCAACAGTTGAAAATATATATTAAGATAGAAACTCTGGGTAGCATTTCGTCTTATTAGGCCCGAGCAGCGACAGCACTGTGAAGGCCTAACTGTGGCAGGTAGGTAGATCTCTCTACGAATCATGAAAAAAGTCTCTTGGAGGTAGGCTCTAAAACCTACAGGAAGTCGGCCTTTTTGGGTCAAAAGCTGATTTTTGGCAATTTTTCAATTTTGTTGATGTTGAATTTTAATTCTCTCCTCCAAGTGTATTTGACTTCAAACTTGGTGTGTTTGCAGATAAGACATGTGAGATAAAAGAATTTTCTTTTTTTTGAGAAATTGGAAATGGAATAACTTTCACAAAAAAAATCCGAATCCTACCAAGTTTGACAGTAATGAGGCCCTTTGGTTGCTTTACAATACTGGATGGTGAAATGATGACATCATCAAAGCCCCACCCCCTTTCAGAGCTTTTTGTAAGTTGGTTAAAATGGCAAAGCCCCTCTTTAAAGTCTGTCACTCTGATTTTGCAAATGTTTGCGCTCTTAGGCAATCTTTGGCCATGTGGACAGAAAATCAATCAGCCCCGAGCGATGCTCTTTCCAAGGATTATAAATGTTTTTTTTTTTGTTTTTTTTCAGTGTCCTATCTGGCAATAAGAATAATTGTCTTGATGCCAAAAGGAGACCCAACAGATTTTACTTTACAAGTGGAGCAGTATGGCAATTGCCATATTGCTCCACTTGTTTCATTCTATATAAATTGCTTTATTATAATTATGCAGGGGTTTTACAGTTTATAAGGACACTCCAATGTAAATAGAGCAGAAAAACAGAAGAAAAGGGAAAAAAGAGAAAAGATGAAAGAAAGAAAAAGATAGAAAAAGTAAGAAAATGGCACCACCGAGAAGCCCCGGCCCCACAGAGCACGAAACACGCCCGGCACCTTAAACCCGGCTGACCCGGTCATAACAATGCTTAGCGACTACACCACCCAGGAAAAACACACTAAGGCTGCGCCCACGCCACAGAGGCCTACGCATCCGCCGCGAACCGGCCACAAGCGCCGCGTAACGCCCCCAAAACACCCCCAGGCCAAAAGCGCGACCCCATCCCGCCAAGACCGATGCCAACAGCACGCAACACACCGCGCACAGAATTAACCCAAGGGCAGAAAAGCTTGCGCCCGGTGCCCGACCGCGATGAAGAACGCAGCCGCAGCTGGCGCGCAATCACCCCCCAGCAGCCCGCAGCCCGCTGGCAGCACAAGGCCAGAAGCGGAGCAAACCATGCCGCTCCCCCACCGGACGAAGGCAGAGCAGCACAGACGCTCCCAACCTGGGAGAGAAAAAAACAAACAAACAAAAAAAAAAACACTCACAATCTCAATCATGCCTTCCCTCCCTAGTGCCCCCCCACTCCCACCGCAGAACAAAATAAATAACAAAAAATAAATAAATAAAATAACAACGCGGACACACATTCACACATAACACTCACATCCAATAATACCAGGGCCAAAGAACCGGTGGCACCAGTGGTTAGTCCCAGGACTATCGGATGACCCAATAAGTGAACCTAAAATCCGGATGGGGGGAGTGGAGCGGCGACACCGCCACACCAACCCATCTCATTCCTGCGGACCGGATCACCCCCAGCAAGAGCCCCCCCCGGGACCGGGCCCACCCATCCCGCGCAGGTCACCCAACCAGAACCGCCCCCCCCAAAAAACTATTTCATCCAGGCACTTCATGCCCCTCCTTCCAACCTTCTTTGGGGAGAGCAGATGCGACAGCCCCGCCACCAGCAGGCCACCTAGGCCCCGCAGCCGGCCCCAGCCAAAACCATGGACCAGGTGGCTCACTCTTCCTCCAGATCCCAGACTCCGGGTGGCAGCCGGAAAACAGGGGTGTGAGAAGACCCTCGCTCCTCCCTGCGCCTGCTCAAATGGGGTGTTGTTGCGTGTCTGCTCTCAGATGTAAATTAAAACTAGGAGATTACCTGCCAAGAGGGGTGTCCCGCACAGTCCACCCGCCCAGGAGATAGGCGGTGCCAGCACCCCCTGCCTTTGGACAGCCCTGAACCCTCAATGTCTAGATGCGAGAGGGGATGGAGGGAGGCCATCCCGTGGTGAGTCCCAGAAAATAAGCCCCCCCAGGTGGCCCTGACCCCCACCCCAGAAAAGTAGCCCTACATAGATGTGTGTTGTGAAAATGATGTAGATGGAAGTGTCTAAAATGCAAAATAAAATTGGGGTGGGGACATCATCAGAAGGTGTGGCCCTCCAGGCAACGACACCCCTCCCCAATAACCTACATGTGTGGCAGAGTGATGGAGCAGGCAGAGGTAGGATTTCGGGGATGGGGAGCAAAGGACTGGGGTGCTTACTGCACTCCCAGGGAGGCGAGCTCCCCCGCAGACTCCAATAGGCACCCCCCCGTTCCCCGAGAGCCCATCCCCAGAGAGGGGGCCCCACCAACTTCACCACGGTAGCCTGGGGGCCAGGGACCAGCAGCAGGACGCACCAGCCAGCCGGGCACAGGGCCGACACCACCACCCTCTCCCCATCCACAAAAAAAAATAAATAACTAAATAAATAAAAAATAAATAAATAAAAACAATGAATAATAATTATAAAAATAAATAAATAAATAAATAAGGGGGGGAAAACCCCGGCCAGCCAGCCCACGCAAGAACATGCAGAGCCCCCACCCCGGAAGAAGCTCCCACCAGGGGACAGTGCACGGACTCAGGACCGAGACAGGGAGCCAGACCCGAAAGCCCTTCCGAGATCTTTTCCCCTCTATCACCCACAACCCCCGCCCCCCCTCCGGAGATCTAAATCCTCCCCTACAATAACATTGAAGCTACTCACCACACAAGCGACAAAAGACATCCAGGATGAGATCATTCCTACTCCCCCTCCCTCCCTCCCCTTCCCCCACTTACAGAGTGCAAACCCCTAAAGGGTTAAGCATCTGCCATAGGTGTTGATGTCCATTCCCCCCCAGCCCAACAGGCCGTGAGGCACCCTGGCACACCAGAGGCCGCGGCAGCAGGGGTGGACAGCCGGGCGTACACCGGCCCAGACCCAAAAAGCAGTACTCCCCACAGAACCTGAACCCCCGAAACCCCACCGGGGCCCCAGCCCGAGGGCAACGCGCCCCAGGGATCCAAGACCCCCGGACCCACCCCAGCAGTAGGGCCGGGCAATGCCTAAAACGGCGCCCGGCACCAACACCCCCACCCCGACACCGGCCCCCAAACGATTCCCCCCAGACACCGGTCCCACAACACCAATCCGAAGAAGAAGAAAAAGCCACACAACACAGCAAAGCATTAATCCCGAGTCCCATTCCAAGGTCCGATTCCCCCACTCACACCCCCCTCTCACACAAAAAAATGTCCCCCTCATTGAAGAAGACCGGCCGCAAACAAGTCAATGTCCAACACCCACCGCGAGGACCCCTCCACCCAGACGCTCCTCCCCAGAAATATCAACAAGCCCGCCGAACGATAACCCCACCAACAGCACACCGCCGGCACGCGGGGGCCCGAGCGGCCCCGACAGAAACAACACCAGAAGGCCGATATGGACGAACCGACGGCACCAACCAATCCCCCAGGTGGATTCCCCACCCAAAAATACAATGAAAC